>JAGXOD010001390.1:3242500-3295000 GCA_020368025.1 Brachyhypopomus occidentalis | reverse complement strand
TCAATGATTTCATTCCTTATTTTACAAGCTTTTCTAAGTTTGCAGTGTCCCCCTTTGGATAACATAACCAATACCTGTGCTTTAGTGGTCCAATATATGTTTAGGTTAAATGGATATATGTGGTCAGCCTGTAAATGTATTCTTAAGCTTGTCATCTGCATGGCTGATATGCTTTGGAGTATTAGTATAGGTCAGTGTCTACAGCTATAGCTCCACAACAGAGAAACCGGATGAAACTGGATTAAACTGGCTCTGAGTGGAAATGGCCACTCAAGCATTTTGAAAGACACTGGGTCATTATGGGAAATGCAGTCCATGTAGTAATTGTGGTGTGCTTTTATTTCTCATGTAGGTCTGTTCACCAATCCAGGTTAAACCACAAAGCATTATGGGTCTTGTATTGATGCTTTCCCCCCATTATTATAGTCGTCATGGAAACATTTTACTGGGGCACATGCCCCATTAAATTGGGTCTAGTGGCACTGTATTCAGATTTGGTTCCACCCCCAAAATACACACACACACACACACACACACTTACTATTTATATAGACTGCTATTTGTCTCGTGAGTGTGATGCATGTGTTTGTGTGTTAGTTGTGTGAGGATGTGGTGGGTTATTAGCGCGGTCAGTCACTCTGGGCTGCTGTGATTACATCCACATCCACACTTTTATGAGTGTCAGGCTGTTTCAGCCAAAGTTCCTTTAAAAGTGGCCGCCTTGTTTTACTGAATGTCTCACACTCGTCCTCCAGGGACCATAAATCACCAAAAACGAATTTCATACCCAATCAATAGCTGCAGCTGGACATTGTATTTTTGTGTGTGTGTGTGTGTGTCTGCGTATGTGTGTGTGTATACGTGTGCGTATGTATGTTTGCATGCGTGTGTGTGCGCGTGCATCTGTGCGTGTATGTATATGTGTGCGTATGTATGTGTGCGTGTGTATGTGTGCGTGTATGTATATGTGTGCGTGTGTGTATGTATGTGTGCATATGTATGTGTGTGTGTGTGTGTGTGTGTGTGTGTGTGTGTGTGTGTGTGTGCGTGTATGTATATGTGTGCGTGTGTGTATGTATGTGTGCATATGTATGTGTGTGTGTGTGTTTGTGTGTGTGTGTGTGTGTGTGTGTGTGTGTGCAGGCCGCAGACCCGGCGTGCTGGAGGTCATGCATAACCTGGACTACTGCGACGTGCTGGTGATTGGAGAGGAGCTCAGCCCGGAGCAGGAGAGCCTGGAGATCCACCACAGCTCTCTGCTGGGCAAACACCTGGACGCCACCAACTCCACCTCCGGCATGTCCATCTACGGTACGCCCTGCACCACCGCCTCCGCCCTCTCCAGCCGTGCCCCTTAGCGTCCACCTCCGTGGACAGTGATGGAGCGTCTGCGTGTGCCGGGTGTAGGGCGGCGTCAGGAGATTGCTCCTCTGGACTCATGTTTGCCCAGGCTCTGAACGACCCTCAAAGAAATAACACGAAATAATAGGGCTCCTTGAGAGCTGGATGCCAGGGTTCTGCGGAGTTCTCCAGGATTCTGTGAAGTTCTCCAGGGTTCTCCATGGTTCTGCGGAGTTCACCATGGTTCTGCGATGTTCTCCAGGGTTCTCCAGAGTTCTCCAGGGTTCTGTGAAGTTCTCCAGGGTTCTCCAGAGTTCTCCAGGGTTCTGCTCCACTGATGTCTGTTGCCAAGTGTGTCCGAGGCGAGGTTGTGTGTCCAAGGCGAGGTTGTTCCTCTGCGAGGTCGGCCACACAAACCCTGACATGGGTAGAGAACCTGGCCAGAATGAACATACTGGATCCAAGATCTTGTGCCAGTTTACACTGTTTATACCTACTGGGAAACCTGATTAATGTGAGCCCTGATGTTCAGTTATAAGCTGCTGTCTGCACACTTGCTAATTGCAAGTGAACTATGATGCATATTTACAGGGGTAAACATCACATACCTACAATGATGTCTGAAAAAAATCATTAAATCATGATTGGTGGAAAGTTCCAGAATGTTACTACAAAGGATCTGTGGTTCTAAAATCTATGACTATATAACCAAAAGTATTTGAAATAATCATGAAGACATATCAGTGGCAATAAACTGTATGTAAAAAGTCCTAATGTGTCTTGATAACAAAACGTTGATTAGCAAAGTGTTTGGTTAGCTGCTTATTATCTCCCATTTCCCTCCAGAGCCATGCTGTTACATCATATTATGTAACACTTCAAAGTTTATCTTTTAAAAAAAAAAGATTCTGCCTCATAGTTCAGTGATCATAAATACATAAAAATGGCTTTAACATCCGAGCCTCATTATCACTCCCAAGTGTTGGTTTTAAAAAGTCGAGCACTTTATTCACGGACTGCAGGCCCAGACCCGTGTCCACTAATATATTCATTCCCTCTCCAGTCGAGAGCAATTTGATCATTTTGAGAGGACGTTCAGATGGCCGTGACGTTCGGTGGAGTGGCGTGAAGCACTCGTATGAGGTGTAGAGAGCTGTGTGTAGGGCCAAGTCTGTCTGCAGTCTGGTCTGAAGTGGTTCTAATTCACCGAGAGCCCACAGACTCTGAGGTTTTGACCCCCCCCCCGCATGTGTGTGTGTGTGTGTGTGTGTGTGGTCTCAGGTGTGGACTCAATGGTGCATTATGAGCAGGCTATCCGGCAGGTGAGATACCGTAACTGTCAGCCGTCTGGCCTGTCCGAGAGAAGATTCCGCCTCAGCTGTTCCGAACTCAACGGCCGCTACACCAGCAATGAGTTTAACCTGGAGGTCAGTGCCTGCCCTCGCACCTGCCCCCGCGCCTGCCCTCGCACCTGCCCCACGCCTGCCCCCGCACCTGACCCCGCACCTGCCCCGCTCCTGCCCCCGCACCTGCCCCCCGCACCTGCCCCTGCCCTCCTGCCCCACGCCTGCCCCCTGACCCCGCACCTGCCCTCACACTTGCCCTGCGCCTGCCCCACGCCCTGTCCTCACACCTGCCCTGCAGCTACCCCTCGTCTGCCCTCACACCTGCCCCGCACCTACCCCGCGCCTGCCCTCACACCTGCCCCGTGCCTGACCCCGCACCTGCCCTCACACTCTCGCTGCCGTTTTGCCGCCCTCTCCTTCGTTTTCCCACCCCGCCCTTTTGCCCCTTCCCGCCAGCGCTACCTCGCATGCATCGGCGGCGCAGTACCTGCAGGGGGAGACAAGCTCCCTGCCTGCTTCAGCGTCGCCCTACGGCAGCCGCACGACGTATTTGCCGCCTCCTGTCCGCCTCGCCTCGGTCTTACGGCGGACTTTGTCCTTTTCAGGTGGGCGTAGTGCACAGTGCCGACGCCGCGGACCACGTCAGTCGCATGGCCGCCCAGGCCCAGTTCATGCGTCCTGTACAGCACCCCCTAGTGGTCCACACCATCAACTCCGACCACATCTCAGGTAAGGACGTGGGGCTCAGAGGGAGACGCGCTCGTAAACACACACATTTCTGCTTCCCTAATTCTGCTATTATGTGCTGTTTCACAAGGAGAAAGTGGTTCACTATGTGGGAGTCAGATATGCAAAAATATGTTCGTGCTCATTAAATCCGTAATGCTTGGCAACACTGCACACTGTGATACCCACACACGGACACACACACACACACACGCACGCGCGCACGCACGTGGCTGGCTCTTGCAACAGTGTATTGTTGATGTTGAGGAGCTGCAAGGATTAGACTAAGCCTCCTACCACACACACACACACACACACACACACCAGGGACACCAGTGATCTCCCCCAAGGGCACTCAGGACACAGATGACTGCAGCGAGGAGAATCCAACACTCAGAGAGAGAGAGAGAGAGAGAGAGAGGAGAGAGAGAGATTCAAACACAGAGAAGAAGACAGAGAACTGACAGAACGAGCAACGCTTAGCAGGGGGTGAGTCAGAACCAGCAGGGGGCGCTCCGAGCCCACGCCCTCATCTGCTGACTGTAAGCACGCCGTCTCCTCCAGCTCTCTGCTTGAAACGCCTCCGTGCGTTTGATATGTATGGGAAGCACTGGGAGGCAAATGTTCCCCCAGTACAACCCTCCCTCCGGCACCCTGCCACGGGCTCTGATAGATGCCCCCCCCCCCTCCTTCCTACGCATTCCAGCACATCCTTTGGCATCTTGTTTACTAAGTAGGTCACCATGGCGCGACATAAGTTGCCGCGCAGGAAC
Source organism: Brachyhypopomus occidentalis (assembly GCA_020368025.1). Classification (NCBI taxonomy): domain Eukaryota; kingdom Metazoa; phylum Chordata; class Actinopteri; order Gymnotiformes; family Hypopomidae; genus Brachyhypopomus; species Brachyhypopomus occidentalis. The sequence continues at coordinate 3,290,814 of JAGXOD010001390.1, read as the reverse complement.
CTGCAGGGCTCCAGAGAGCTCCATTTGTAACTAATGCCAGTGGCCCGTGATCGATAGCGCCCAGAACCGTACTGATGGGGAGCTGTCGTTATGGACGGGCCGTCCCAAGCTCGGTACCGCGACCTCTCCGGCTGATTAACGGTGCGCGGCAGAAGGAGGCGACTCAACGGTTGCCTTAAAAACTCAAATGTGTTCCACCATGACCTTAAAAACTCAAGTGGCCACAAAACTCAAATGTGTTCCACCATGACCTTAAAAACCCAAATGTGTTCCACCATGATCTTTCTAGTAAAGCACTGTTACTGTTCAGACTAACACTTTACATTGCACCATAACCGTTGTGTTAATTACAGCGTAACATACTAAGTATTAGTGTTAGCAGTGCATTGATATCGTGTTCTCTCTCTGTATGCGTTCACTATATACATATATTACAATGTAATTATGGTACATATGGTTAATGGTATACAGCATAATATTAACCTCTATTACGGGAAAATGGAAAAATACCAGTCTTTGTGCATGTGTGTGTCTGTGTGTGTTTGTGTGCACATGTGTGTGTATGTGTGTGTGTGTACACGTGTGTGTGATCACAGCCACACCCCCTGCAGCCACAGCAGTGATCGTGCTGTGTATCGCCGCCCTGGTGGTCATTGTGGCGCTGGGCATCTACCGCATTCACTCCACCCACCGTGAAGGCCTGCGAGAGGACGAAGACGGAGGGAAGGAGCAGGAGCTGGACTGGGACGACTCCACCCTCACCATCACCGTCAACCCCATGGAGGCAAGCGCCGCTCCACCCGCTGCGCTCGGCCTCCGTCAGGTGGTGACGAGCCAGTCTGAGACACTTCCCTACAGACGCCGCGCTCAACGGCCATCGGTTAACGTGCAGACTATTTAGAGACGGGACCATTTTTGAAGGGGAGGAAGACGTTGAACGCGAATTGTGAGCGATTGGCAAACAAACGACCTAACGAACGTTCTTAGTGCTTCACCTACGAGGCGCCCAGACTCGTTAGCTGTTTCTAATAAAGCCATTGGAGGCATTAGTGTAAGAGTCTAATCCTGGATCTTAAATCCATACCTCTGCGTGCCGTGCTGTGTGCCCGGCCCCACTTTGATTTCCAATTCCACCCGGCTGGGGACTGGTTTGCAGATGCTTTGCAGATGGTCCCTACATGGTTCCTAGATGGTTTCTAAGCTTCTGAAAGCCACATGAAATGTGGGGGTTCTTGCGCTGAAGACGATTCAGCATCAGACTGTAAAACAGACTGCGGGTCTGACCTGTAGCCCAGTGTCTGATATTGTTATGATAGTATGTGTGTTATCATAATAGCGTTATTACTCTAATGAGCTGTTCAGCTACTTCTTGCTATAGGAAATCACAGCACTTTTTCTGTTGGCGCAGAATATCGCTGCCGCACAGCGGGCAGACGAGATCAGAGACGAAGAGCCCGAAGAGGAAGAGGAAGATGATGATGATGCTGATGATGATGATGATGATGATGATGATGAACTGGCTGGCGATCTGTCCAGCGCGGAGTCAGAGGACAGTGAGGAAGAGGAGCAGAGGGAAGTGAAGAAGAGCAATGTGAAGGGCAGAGTGGATTGGGACCCCTCTACACTATCCTATTAGCCCCCATCACACACACACACACACCCATCACACTTACTATTTATATATATACTCAGTATATATATATAAATATATATACACTACCCTATTAGCCCCCATGACACACACACACAATCACTCTTACACACACACACACACATACACACACAGGATATGGACATGCAATCATACACATGCATATTACATTCATAAAAGCAAACACCAGCACGCATACAGACACGCATGCAAACTCCGCACACACACACACACACACACACACACTCACAGAATCCAGAAATTGTTGCCTGAAAATCTAAGTTTATTATTGACCTGACCCTCTGATCACAACATTTTTGGTAACGTTGACTCAAAAATGTTTCCTGTAATGTAATGTATCCCTCTGCTGGTCAATAATGGACTTGCACCCATATGTCTGCACACAAATTAGCTCCTACTGTAAATTAAGCAGCCTAATTTGAACAGATCTGAGAAATGCAAAGACTAATCCTGTATAATGCAACAACGTCAAATGACAGCATATGGCACACAGACACAAGAATTAACAAATGAAAACAACATCTCTGGGATGGGTTATGCCTTTTGCTAAATAATTAGAAAACATCTTACCGTTAGGGTCCTTGTTATTTTCTGAAAAACATTGACCTTCAAAGTGAGTAGCGTGAATACAGGAGGCACTGAGTTCAGTGTTGGTTATTTTGTTCCTCTAATGAATAACACTGATGATTGCATTCATTTGCAATATTAAATCCTTTAAATTGTTTTTGCAATTAATATATAAATATATTTTTTCTTTCCATTTTAAATCTAGCAGATATGTTTATTTTAGGACCTCAAAGAGATTTTGACTGATACATTTGTGTTTAACAGAGGTATATAAAAAAAGATGACATAAAATAGTAACTTTTTTTATTTCTCTCCTGTATTCATTCTGTTTGGATTTCTGTTTGAGTTCTGTTTGAGTTCTGTTTGAGTTTCTGTTGGCTTCGTGGCTGGAGGAGTCGCAGTACATTTTTATATGCCTGTCTTCTGTAAATAGAGAGCATTAGAGTAGTTGAATGGGCTCCCACAGATCTCATGGTCTCCATCCACCCTCTCCACCCTCCCTGGGTTTGTGTACACACCTGCTGTAGGAGCCTGTCCTCCTGTCCTCCTGTCCTCACTCTGGTAGCAGCAGGCCAGTCTGCTTTTGTCCTTCAGTGTCTCTCTGTCACTCTCTTTCTGTCTCTCTCTCTCTGTGTCTCTGTGTCTCATGCACATACACAGACACTTCCTCAGACACGCATGCGCACACATGCACACACACACACACAATCTCGCTCACCCCACATCAGAAGAGAGGAATGGCAAATGATGTCATCTATTTTGTATCATAAATTCAGAGTAGACAGAAACATTTGAAGAAAAATAAGAAATTTCTTATCCTTGACCTTTGGCTAAAATAACAGTTGTGTCTGAAGTTGTTTGTTACTAAGCTTTGTTCACCCTTCTGTTATGCAAGGAGTTCTTCCCAACTGAACTGTAATCCACACAACAATGGAGTTCTTCACAACTGAACTGTCATCCACACAACAATGGAGTTCTTCACAACTGAACTGTAATCCACACAACAATGGAGTTCTTCACAACTGAACTGTCATCCACACAACAATGGAGTTCTTCACAACTGAACTGTAATCCACACAACAATGGAGTTCTTCACAACTGAACTGTAATTCACACAACAATGGAGTTCTTCACAACTGAACTGTCATCCACAGAACAAAGACAACATGGCCTCTTTTAAATCCATTTGTTTTGTCACGTAAAGATGGGAGATGTTAAGATTTTCAGTGAAGAATGTTTTATTTCCTGAGGGGGAACAACTTGTCAGCATCAGAGAAGTGGGCTGGTATGTAGAGACAAGTGTTCCATAACTGAAGGATGCTGGTTTTACCTTTGGATTTAGCCAAGAAAGCTGCATCTTGTTTTACGTGTGTGTTGGGTTACACGTAATGTCTATAGCCGTGGTTAGGATGTACCATTTCCTGCTTCTTCACCCTGTGCTTGTGATGTCATCATTGTGAAATGCCCCTTACCCAACCATTCCTAGGTTTTGCTTGATCTTTTTGTGTAATAGCCGAAAAAGAAGAATCTTTTAAAGAGATCAACCCTGTAAAATCATGTAAGACTATTCTTTTATATCCGTTTCTTTTGCTTTGTAAAGGTTTGGGTTTTACTCTTATTTTGGTGGTCACTGCCGCACCTTCTGTACAATGACCAATAAAGACTTTCCTTAGAATGAGTGCGAGTGTCTCCTTCCATTGTGAATGCAGAGGTGTCCAATTAGATTGTGTCAAAAACATAACATATCTAAAAACCACGTCATCATACAATTGTTGTCATTCAACTAGACGATACTCTTTTTGTTATCATACATTACTAACTCAGGCATAATGCTTACAGAAAGAAGGGAATGACCAGTAATGTTAATGACATAGGGCCCATTGTGACAGAGCTGATGATGAGGTCATGAAACCCATTGTTGCGTGTTCCGACACTGCACATCCCGGACAACATGTGGCCACTTCTCACTGACAAACTGCATTTTACATATTAAAAACTAACATAAAAATTGAAAATATATTGTATTTAAATAATTTTTTCTGTACTAATACTATTGCTGTTATTATTGACATTATTACAATATAATACAGTATATAATAAATACAGTAATTTAAAACATAACTTACTAGTCTCAATAAAAATATGGCTACATAATATTTACAATTGAATTTGACCAGAGGAGTTCAGGGGTTAAGATTAAAAAAAGAAACGAGCATGTATCATTCTCTATGTATTGTTCTCTGTGCATTAGCGCAGACTAGCTTTCTAACAGCTAACATCAGCTCCCACTAGATAAGTTTGCTAACTTAGTTCGTATCGTTGCTTGAGAATTTTAATGTTTAATAATAATTAATTTTTAATACTTGAATTTTAATGTTGCCTTTTCCAGGTTTGAAAAGTGCTGTTTTTTTCAAATCATTGAGAAATGTTACTAAATAAAAGTAACATGTTTCTTGAAAAGTAAAAAGGTATTTATTGAATATGATGGATTCAACAAGATCAAGTGACAGCAATTCATAAGATTTAAACAGATTATTTGGATTGGGAGAGACATTGCTTACATTTTGATCTGCGCCACGTATTGCACATAAATGGGCCAGCTATTGTATTCTGGTTGAGTGAAGAGACAGTATTAGTAGTATAAGTGCAGCTGAGATGTGCCTCTGTTGCAGCTGTGGCCCGGTTGAGTTCCATCATTCATAGGTGCTATGTGGGCCGCAAGTGAATGTCCAGTATGACCCAGATCTCACTGTTAAGTTAAGTCACTGAATTTGATATCAGGGATTGTGACAGAGCTGATGATGAGGTCATGAAGCCCACTGTGACAGAGCTGATGATGAGGTCATGAAGCCCATTGTGACAGAGCTGATGATGAGGTCATGAAGCCCATTGTTGCGTGTTCCGTCACCACAGCACAGTCCTCACATAGACACCGTTGCCCTGTAATGTCCATGTCTGTTTCCTGCATCAGCCCCCCCTTGGGGAGGAGGCCCAGGCCAGGGAGGCCCACAGCGACCACCTCTGGTGATACAGAGGGGGAATGTCACAGCAGTGCTAGGACAAGCCACAGATACTCACTAAGGTGGGGAGAGAGCATACAGGAAGAGTTGACACTGTACTGCTTTGAATGAGGTGTTGCTATTTCTGCACATTTGATATAACCTACTTCTCAAATTATCTGTACTTTGGTGAACACACTGGATACAGTTTACTGGGTTATACTTGATAATATTTATTTAACACTTTGCTGAGAGAGCTGAACAAGGACACAGAATAGATAAAGAGACACTGAAGCACTGGAGTTTGTGTTAGTAGCTCATGTCAATGTCTATTTACATTTCATACATCCAGGACTTTGATCTGTGCACATTCTCTTCACAGTTTGCCCTGGAGATTTAGGATAAGGGTCGCTTTTGACCAGGAGGAATTCGACAAAAAGTCACCTTGGACATAGTCTCTCACCTGTTGTGCCGCTCTTGCAGCAAGACTCCCAGTGGAACCGTGGCATCTGCAGGGCCTGCATGGCAGACCCGCCCCACCTCACCACATGCCCCACCTGTCGATATGACCAGCCCTTCTCGGTATTCACAACTCTGGAGCATCCCAGACAACCCCCTGCTGGGTCGCATCGCCCCGCGCCTCTCCCATCGCAACGAGGCTACACTAATTCGAAGGAGGGCCCGGTTGCGTTGGCCATGGCGTGGGCCAGAAGCTTATGTCCTTGGACGGCTTCCTGCTGGTCTCCGAAGAGGCCGAAAAGGAGCAGAACCCCGTGGTGTTCCTCAAGGGGGCAGACAACCGTGGCAGGCTTCTATACAGGGACATGGGGAATCTGTGTTGTCTGGGTGAAAGTGTCTGAACAGTGTCTCTCATGGATGTAGTCCTGGACCTCCATGGCCTACAGGAAGGCCTGACAAGGCTCCTGGAAAAACACCTTCTCTGTCCCAGCTCCACCCACTCAGGGTGGGCAGAGGGGAGGAGCAGAGGACCTCCTCAGCAGGAGGTGGATGCAGTCACACACTGCAAAACCAGTGAAGCACTCAGAGTGCCTACCATTTACCAACATGAATCGAAGGGAAGCAATATGAAGCTAAGTATCTCCAGTGAGCGTAGGTTCTGACACGGCCTGTTTTAAGATTATCTCGCAAAATGTTTAATTCCTGTCTGATGAATTCAATTTAGCAGTTCGCTGAACAGATTAATATCAGATGTATGCCTTTGGACTCTGGACAGTTGCGTTCGAATTCCTGCATGACGGTAGCTGACACAAGAACAGTTGAAAAAGGCGATCGTTTGCATAGTAATCCAGTTTACACACTCTAGATTTTCAGGATGATTCCAGTGGGAGAAGAAGTAGAGTCTTTTGACATCCAGTTCCAGGACTCCCGCAGCTCTGAGGCCAGCAGGGGGGAGCGTGTGTTGGTGGAAGGGCTGAAGACCTGCTGCTTCCAGACAGGTCGCCTCACACGGGGCACCGATTATACCTTGCAAGTGCGCTCTGTAGGCAGGCATGGATTCAGCCACTGGAGCAATCTATATTCGGTACGTGGGTGAAGCGTCGTTAGATCAGGGGCTTCACTCAGAGACCCTCTTTCCAGCTATGGCTTCCGCAGCCTTCAGGCTGTTTTAAAAATATCCGTGTGCCGTAAAGGATGAAATTGTTGTGTGTTTTGCAGCTCAGCACAGGCGGCCTGGAGGACAAGGCTGTTGATCAAGACGCGGATGCACTCTGTGATTAGGGGCAACGCCTGAACCTGATGTCTTCAAAGACATCATCTATTCTCCTCATATTTATATCCTCATTCTTTATACCACGTTAAATTAATTTACCAGCTGCAATGAACATTAAAAAGAGACACAAGCCTGCAAAATATGTCTTAATTTTGGGCATGCGGAGAAATGAGGATGAATGTAGCAATCTCAGTCTGAGTCAATGCTAAGCTGAACTAAGCCTTTTCTTCCAGTTGCTCTGTTTTGTGATGTGCAAGCTCAGGATTTATCACAATGAATGGTTTGCACACAATAACAAGAGTTAATTAGTTTTGCTTCCTTTTTTCTCCCCTGGCCAATCACACAGCGTTACCGCACATCATGAAATAATTACATCGTTTTTGTTGTAACAGAGAGCTCAGATAATCCTGTCATTAACTGATAATATTCACCATAAATGTGAAACTTATTGGCCAGGGAGGATATTGCACATAATTAAGTTTATCATGAATATCGCAGTGTTGTGATAGGCAAAAAGGTTAACTGATGTTCCTGTCAAAAAAACAAAACAAAATGGTGGTAGAATGAATAGAGACCAGCAAATAATTATGCAGTTATAAAACTATAAACAACTATGACGTTAAAGAAAAGGAGACATGTTGTATCTCGCCTACTTTGGACCCCTCATGTTCATCATGCAGTATGTGTCTTCCGGAAGGTTCCCATGTTCAACATGTTGAATATCTCTTCCAGATGGCTCCCATGTTCAACATACAGTATGTGTCTTCCAGAAGGTTCCCATGTTCAACATGTTGAATATCTCTTCCAGATGGCTCCCATGTTCAACATACAGTATGTGTCTTCTGGAAGGTTCCCATCTGGAACCTCAAAACGCTCTGAGACAGCAACTGCACCTGCCACGTTATAAGGCTTGATGTGCTACTTCTGCAGATAGTAGTCTAACCTTGCTCTACAAGATATAATACAATATAGTTTTTTATTGTGTTATAGTTGATAATTCATATGAAACAAATTATTTTAAACCAAATCTGGGATGGCTGTAGAATAAATGTTAATAAGTATTGAGTTAACACCATTAACTCAGTGACTACTACTGTTTTATACATGAAGATGTGGCTAGAGTCAGATTTTGTAAGATGTTGTGTTTCCTAACATTCTTGTTTGTGTTTCTTTCTGTTGGTTAGCTATCGGATGAACCTCTGAGTCATGACTGTATACCATCAAAGCTCCCTCACAGAACTGACCCATCCAATAAAATGGATCAAAATCAAGTCAAATTTATTTATATAGCGCTTTTTACAACACATGTTGTCACAAAGCAGCTTTACAATCGTATGGGTCCAGATCCCAGATCAGTGTCAGGGTTGGTTCCAGCGCGATTCCCTCGGTCGCCACTAGAGGGAACTCGCGGACCCGCATTCCTCGTAATCAGCAGTGAGTGGCCGCAGCTGTCTTTCCTCCTACTTAGGGGAGACGGTTGCGACTACTCACTGCTGGATTGTTAGTAGTGTTTCTACTCTCGATCAGCCTCTCTCTATGCTCCTGGTGTTTTGTCGCCATCCCTGTTCTATTTTTGAGTTTTCACTCATGTGCCATTCCTGGCCTACCTCAAGTTTTCCTACTCTGTATTATTCCTATCCTTAATTATTTTGTTACCCTTTATATAAGGTGTTTGCCACGTTGACCTTAAGTAAGTTGTTACCCTTTATATAAGGTGTTTGCCACGTTGACCTTAAGTAAGACCTAAAGTTGACCGTGTGCTTTTTCTGTTCTCCCGTTTTTCACGTTGAGTTTGCGCCGTGTTGTTTTATGTTACGTTGTTGTTTTGTTTTCCTTATTACCTTTTGGTTCTCTCCTTTTCCCGCACTAGTTTTGGCGGAGGCTTCAGTTTATGGTCTTAGGTTATTGCCCCTGTATCCAACCCTAAAAAACCCGGGTGGCCAGTCCTCTGGATTGGCTCACCCTTACAATCAGAGGTGCCTTCATTCATCAAGGGTGTTGCTCATCCCACTTGCACTCCATGCGTAGCCTAACCTCAACCTCACGCTCACCATCAACCTCAACCTCACGCTCAACCTCACGCTCACCATCAACCTCAACCTCACCAGCATTACAGTTCTACCTGGTACCGCTGAAGCTCTAAGGCTGACTCAGTGAACTTGACTCCAGGCTTCACAGTAGTGAAACAATGTGTGAAACAGGGAGCAGAATTTCACGACCGGTTGCATCGAATGGCCCTGCAGCTCAAGTGTTTAATTCACTGACCTTCTAAGGGGGTTGTTAAACAACATCTGCAGACTCTATTCAAAAAGCCTTCCTTCAGCTCAGCCCAGCGCATCATAAACCGCAGTGAGGTTTTCATGATAGACCAACATCACTCAGTGAAAGAGCACTGACTTACTACATACTGTATCTTACAACAGCATTTTGTTGGTGTTTGTCTAACAAGGACTGTCACATTTTTTTTCAAAAGTCGGAAGTGGGAGAACCAGTGGCAGATTCTTACAACCATGTGGCTTAATTGGTGTTTTGGGAGGTGGAAATGTAGTGTTGGATGGCAGGGGTCTCCATTTCAGCCGCAGAAGGAGCCCAACTGCTTATGCCAGGTAGGACCTGGGGGAGAACACAGCTCTCAGGACGAGAAGACGGCAGGTTCCAGACAGATGTTAATGAGGATTCATACAGAAAGAGCCACTGGCCATATTTAGAACACATTCAGCACTAGACATTCCCTGTCATAATTCAAATATTTTACATATGTATGAAGACATTTTACTTAATGTTTATTAATAAATGAGCATTCAGTCCTTCAATTAACGACCTTATTTATACAAATCCGCACACAGACACTTAAATGTATTGCTCTCAATATGAAAGTGCATTTGGGTGACCCGTTCCATTAACAATTAAAAAAAAAAAAACATAATTTCAGCATTAACAAGTTTGCTAATTCAGCTATTCAGTAATTTACTGTAATTTCACATCATGGTTAACAGAGCACACGTCCCCCATGTTTCTGCTGACAAAGTAGTTGTGAGCATACACACCTGTGCAGCTCCACTCTGGTGTAAACACACTCACATATCCACAGAATAGTTGAACACATCAAAGTGAGTGACTTCAGATATATGGGATATCCGCTAAAACACAGTGTCTCTTTTTCCATCCATTTCCAACCTGATTTCATTTCTAGTTCATTTCTCCCATGCAGAACCAGCTGGAGCACAACATGAGCAAAAGTTAGCCAACAGGCTAACAGCTGGAGCAAGGCTAACAGCTAACGAGGTATCGAGGTTTGTGAGCCTGCTACGGAGACAAAAGAACTGGAATAGAAGAATGCCATAATGGCCATTTATATGAAAGAAAAATGAACATATGTACAGGTTATTTTATCTTTAACTGCCACCTACACGTTGTCTGTTTAACTGCACGTTGCGCTAAAAGCTGACATGGCCGATTGACCTTCTGTCAGTATTAACCTTCTGTCAGCACCTAAGAAGTGCACAGAGTTTTTATGCTGTTTTGCTGATATATATACACACACACACAGGAAAAAAATACATAAATATGGAGCTTCTGTATGTCACACTGAAAAAAAGCCTGATAATCACACCAGCTGTCCAAGGACACATCTCTTCCATTTTGAGACGATGGCGTGTTGCAGCTTTTGCTGTTTTCTGTTTTCTGTTTCCAGATGTTTCAGAGATTTCTTCACAATTAGTTTTGTTTTTATACTTTTGCTGTTACTTTGTCTTTGGTGGTTCACATTCGTTGTTGAGTTTTTAGTTGTGTGATTGGTTTTGGGGTCTGTCTTTTTGGTTTGTTAGTTAGGCCACTGCAGAATTCTGAAATAGCTTTCATGTTTTTTGCTGATAGTGGTATGACAGACTACATTAATAAGACTATGAAATATTAAAAAATGTTAATACACCAGAAACAGGGCTGGCTCCAGGGCAGTTCCATCTGCCGCCACCGGGGGCAGCGGGCGAGCCAGTACTCGGCGCAATCAGCAGTGATGACCTGCACCTGTCTTCCTTGCTTCTTAAGGAAGACAGGCAGAGTCTCACTGCTGAGTTGTTTGTGGTCGTTGCAGCTAATGGTCAGCCTTTCTCTGTTTGGTAACGTGTTGCGTTGGGTGTTGTTGCGCTACACCTCCTCCCGTCTTAGCGCAGCGTGTCCGTTTGATGCAAAAAAGAAAACAATCACCAGTCTTGTGCCTTTTAATCTTTTATTAAAGGAAGCATAAAATAAATGCAGAGATCTCTGGAGAGTACACCACAAGAGTGAACAGCATAAGCTATTCCAACAGCTCGGAGTGTAACTCTGAGCCAGTCAGCGTCTGTCCCTATCTTTATAATCAGAACCTGAGTGTGGCCCCACCCCTGTTGGAACACCCCAAAGTCTACTGGTTTTTCAAAAAAACTGCTGGTCTGTTCCCTTCCGATTGTTAAAAGCACCGTTTGCATTTGACAGTTGCAAAGATAAAATACCCCTTATCAGCATCCTGTGTCAACAGACCCTCTTTGTTTTCCAACTCCCATCTACGCCCTTAAAACATACTCATCAGCATTTACCATCTATATGACACTCTTAACACTAAGCAGTTTGATTAATAATGCAATAGTAAATTATAATGCATGATGCCAAGCAGTTGATTACTAATGAAATGCTAGCAAAATATAAAGTATTAAAATATGATTCCCAACAGTGTCTCGCCACCCAGTTTTCTATCTCCGTTTGGAGATCATACGCTTTACCTCGTCTGTTCGAGTGTTCGCACTCCTGCGTCGCTCTCTGTGGCTCATCTCAAGTTTCCTCGCGCTTTCTCCTTCTCTGTCGGGGTTATCAGTTGCGTTGGGAAAATCTTTTGTTGCTTACCTCGTTAGCCAGAGAGCCAGCTGTTTCCCCCTGGCGTCCTCGGTTTATTTACTCTAGTTATTTTGGGAGGTTTTTTGTTTTGCTTATAACTCGAGTTAGAGAGCCAGTTACTCCCCTGGCGTCCTTAGTTCGTTCTCCCCTGTTTTCTATCGCGATGATTATTTCCGCGAATCTCACATCTCTGCCTCACTCTGCATGTACTACTGCAGTGAGTTACCTGCTCTTATTCCTGTGTTCGCTAACGGGGATTTCTTTTTCTCAATTTTACGTAGGCACTTTGGTTCGCCTACCATTTAATACATCGCGGTGGATCTCGCGTTGGCTAAAAAGAGCATTTGGGAAACAAAGATTAAAATGTCAGGCATTTGGGTATTCCCCTTACAGATAGTCACAATCAATTCACAACAGGGCATTTCTTTCTACTTTACAACAGAAATGAGGCAGTACAGTGAAGAATAAATGGGAAAAGCTCATGATGTAAAAATGTCATCTTTCCTTAGGCACCTGCTCCGTGCGACAGCTCTCTAGGACCCCAGTTTGCTCAGGTCCCATATTTGTGTTTTGCAAAAGATCTGTGTGAAATGTTTTCTGCACACGACCACACCGCAATTTTGAATCATAGCTGTGTATACCATATCACGCACTTCATGGAAGGGGCCAATTAAATTGTTCATGATAGCTTCATTAGTATTAGTTTAATAACATCAACATGGACAGTTAAAGAACACATTCACCTTGTTATTTTAAGATGCTTTATGGTGCAGAACTTGTGAGCTGTGCAGACATATGCTAGTCACGCATTCTTGAAATAAGTATTCATTCATGTCAGATACATAGCTCAGAGTTCTTTGCTACTGTTTTGAACACTGTTTACCAACAACTAGATATGTCCTCGGAGCAGCTACATGACTTCTTATGCTCATGAATATTCACTGGAAATGGTATATAGGTTAGTAACCAAAGGGTGTGATGGCTGAAAGGTGTTGGTGCAGGAGTCAGGCACTGAAACAACTGCAACATTGTCCCTTATCTCCACCCTGCAGATCCCTAGTTGCCTCCATCTGTTTGTCTGCTTCCTTCTCTCTCTCATGGTCTCCATTTAAAGCAGATTCACATTCATGATACCGGTCGAGGCAGTTAACTAAGGCTTCCCTTGACTGGGGTTTCTACCTCTTATGAACCACTAGGGGGAAACGCTCCAAATTAAAATGCTTTGTGAGGTTAAGGTTTTATCTTCTCCATGGGGACCATGTCACTGCTCTGAACACATTTGAGAAAACAGAAAATCACTTTTTTGAAAACTACACCACTCGCAAAAAGTTAGGGACATTTCGTTTTCCGGTTGAAATTTCAGGATGAACCTAAAATGCACTCTAATCTTTACAGACGAACTTAATGTGAACTCTAAACTTTTGAATGCACATGTGCAACTGTATAATGTTTAAGTATTTTCTGTACAACGTGCTGTCTCTAACAAGGAGCTTAACAGCAAAATTCACAACAGGTGTTTGATCCACGAATTGACCAATACATTTCAATTAGAATTGGTCCTCCTCATCATGCTATTCACATTTTGACATTATGAGACCAAGACAACAATTGAGGAACAGTACCTCACCAATGCGAGGCTTCCAACAGGATGTTCTCAGACGGAAGTGGACATTGAACTTGTCATGTCATGTGTGACAGGACAGAACACTGACCATGAGGCGGGTGCTCAGACACATTATGATAACGTAAGTACGCCAAACGCAGCGTCTGGAAACAAGTAGAACAGATAATACTAGATAGACAAACTGCCTGGAACGGAGTGTCACGTTTTAGTTGGACAAAGGTGCGGCTGACGGTGGCAGTCTAGCGGGTGGAGAGAGTGTTTGGGCATGTGGGGCTGGGGTGGAGGGAGTGTTTGGGCATGTGGGGCTGGGGTGGAGGGAGTGTTTGGGTATGTGGGGCTGGGGTTTAGAGAGTGTTTGGGCATGTGGAGATTGGGAAGGCAGGGGGTTTCATCCCCTGACAGCTCTAGTTGATACTGATACTCTGGCCATAATCACATGGGAAATTCGACTTGGACCTTTGAACAGGAATCTGTCTGTGGTCTCTGAGAACAAAATGGCTTCTCCTCACTTTGCCGGCACATGATGGTAAGCAATATTACCACCATAAAACACCTCGGTGTGTGTGACCCGTAGAATATATCTGTAGAATTTCAGACCTATGTGTGTGACTCATACAATATATCTGTAGAATTTCACACCTCTGTGTGTGACCCATAGGATATATCTGTAGAATTTCACAGCTCTGTATGTGTGACTCATACAATATATGGAGAATTTCACACCTCTGTCTGTGACTCATACCATATATCTGTACAATTTCACACCTGTGTGTGTGTGAAATTGTGACACTGGCGGTCGAGGAGGGAGTGAAAGTGAATTTTTATTTCTGGAAATCAAAAAGCTGAGATTGCAGGGGTAATATCTCCCACTGTTACCCCACTGACTAGCCAGCACTCTGAGTGAAATGGCAGCGTACGTAAACAGAATTTCTACGGTGGCCTCTAAGCAAAATACTTTAATATAGCAAAAGAGCAACATCATGTCAGAAAACGTAACAACAAATGGGAAAACGCCAAAACAAATTCATCAACAAAATCGATTCAGTACAATCTGAAGCACAAAAGCAAAATATAAAACACGATGACAAAAATTAGAAAAGAACAAAGACAGCAGCCTCGATTCCAAACGGAAGGGGCGGGTCCTTAGTGGCCAACCGCACGCACGATCCTCAATGGCTGCAGCGTTTCTCAGACTGAGAGTCTGAAGAAGATCTTTTGAACGATTACACTAATAAAGAAATATTAGCCAAAACATACAAACTGACTATAAATCATGTCTTTTTCTCAAGGGCATTTACATATGATATGATTTTGCATATGCTGTGAGCTATGCGTGGCATTTATACGTGCTGTAAAGGTGCCTCTGGGAAGCTGGGTTATTCAGAAGGAGACACGAGTCTTCGCAGGCAGATGTCAAAAAGGCAACGCTGTCAGAGCTGCGTAGGCCGGGGTGATTATTTGTGTACTGAACGATGCGGCAAGGGCTTCAACACAGGCGTGACGTGCCAGTCGCACGTGAGGCGGTTTCTCTGACAGCGCGAGGTATTGAGCTGAGGGCACGTTGCAGATTTCTGACACGCACCTACCCCTACAAATACAACTACCCCTACCCCTGCACCTACACCTGCACAACCAGCCTATGTTTGGTATGACAAACTAAAACCTGTTATTATCAATAGCACAAATAAGCCACATGATTTTAGAAGAATTCTAGATGATTCTAGAAGGTTCATGTGGCTTAATGGTGAACCTTCCAATAACAACACACATTGTTGTTCTTACAGTACACATAAAGTTAGGGATATTTGACTTTTGGAATATATAGAGAACATAAAACATATATGGAGAACATAAAAAATTCATGCTACAGTGATATTACATCATGAAAGTAGGGTATTTAAAGTTCAAATGTTTTTATAACATTATGTACATTTTGCAGATACTATACAGATCCTGATTTCACTAATCACCAAATAAAACACTTAGCAGCTGATTTAACAGTTAAAAGGTTAACTATTAAAAACTATTTCCAGTAGCTATAGGTCACTGGTTACATGGCTGGAATTTCACAATGAGAAAAGCAAATGTCCAACAAATGTAGTGTGGTCGTTTTCATTATCACAAACCCACGTGTTTTCTCTGAGACGCACATACACCTGATCTCCAACATACAGGTTGAGAGAGATCGAATTGGACCCAGTCTCATAATGATTCGTACTGGGATGATTATACACCGTTATCATCTGCTGTCCGTTCTTAAAGAGACGCAGACCCATACCTTTGGTTGACCGATTATGTCCTGTTATGATAAAATAGTAAACCCTTTAACAGGCGCTGTAAATATGCCTGTAATAGAAGGAGAAGAAACATTAGGCGTCATGAACTACATTACCCAACATGCCTGCTACACGTACTGATGAGAAAGCGAATGCACCTCTGAAGTGCTGCCTGAGATGAAAGATACACACCTGTAAATGGGTTGTAAGCATTTCCTATATTAGCGAAGACATCTTTGTAGACGAGTGTGATTTCTGTGTTAAAGGGCCCCGTGTTTCCGTCCTGTCCGAGAGAAGCTGCAAAGGCCACCATAATGTTGCCTGCACAGGAAGAACCACATAAACAACAATGCGACACACTCAGACACATGTACAGTAACAGGAAGTAGCTGCAGAAACACTTTATAGGAATGAATTAGAAATATAATACTGTAAGCTGTTAAAAATTTTTTGAAATATTTGAAATGAAATGCTATTTGTGGTCTCCTCGTCTTCCTCACTCCCTCCGTCCTCGTGTTTGTCACTCCTCCACGTGTCCAGGTGTTCTCTGTTTACTTCCTCATTCCCTCACCATGTTCCCGGTGAGGTCCCACTAGCACCGCCCCTCTCTCATGTCAATCATCCCTTGCTCCTCAGTCCCCGTCCTGATTTATTCTCGTGTTTACTTCTAAAAGGCGGTTATTGTGGTGGTGTTAGTGAATGTATAATGTATAGTAAATGTGTAAGAAAATGCTTTGAGTTTACTTCTCTTGTTTAGCTCTGTCAGTTGCGCCTCAAAATCCTTCATCCTGGCCTCTACAGTCCCCAGCGTGGTCCTCATCTCCTTCAGTCTGTCGAAGATGACTGACTGGCAGACGTGCAACGACACTCCCGCGTCTGCGTCTCCGTTGGCCGGGCCGCTTGCAGTGAGACCGGCTCCGTCATCCTCTGAGCCGACTTGCTCGACGGTAATGCGACCGGCGAATAATATCAGGAGTAGTGCGTCTGTATTCCTCATAGCAAACAGATGGTGCTCAGTGTATGTGCGTCTGTAGCAGAACATGTAACGCGGTGACTAGAGGGATGATAGTTACCGCGTGAGGTACGAAAAATAAATAGATCCACGTGCCGGCTTGCAGCACAAAATAACAAACAAGCGCAGAAGATCGGAGGAGGCAGGCAGACACCGGAGAAACGAGAAAAAACTGTAACCCAAATGACGCGGAAAGAAACAATGCGTAAGAACTAAAATATTTAAAAAAACGAGAGGCAACGAACACGGAAAGAAAAACGAAAATACAAACGCGGAGAAACCACTCGACGCGCAGACTAATAAACAGAACTAGCAGGGGAAAAGCAAAAACAATTAGATAAGGAAATAACGCGGACAAATTTCAACGCGCAACTGAACACACCCGCGAAGGGGAAAATCCAAAAAACAAAAGACGCCAGGGGAAGTCACTGGCTGGCTGGCGAACGCCGCAACAAACTAAAAACCCTTCCCAACCAAAACACAAAACCGGATAGGAAAAACAAAGCAGGGGGAAAACTTGAGGGAGGCCAGGGAGCGGCGCAGGAGGTAGACACTCGAATAAGCGATAGGGAAAAAACAAAGAAAAATTAAAGATGGTGACGAGACACCGACCAGAGAACCTAGTACTTGAAAGAGAGAAAGGGCTGAAAGCGTGAGGCATAAAGACAAAACGATTCAGCAGTGAATCGAATTGAATTTAAAATTCTTCTCTTAACCTATAAGGCGTTAAATGGTCTTGCCCCACAATATCTGAGTGAACTCATTGCTTACTACAACCCATCTCGCCCTTTTACGCTCCCAAAATGCTGGATTTCTCTTAGTTCCAAAAATTTGTAAGACTACAGCCGGAGGCAGAGCTTTCTCCTTTAAAGCCCCTCAATTATGGAATAGCCTTCCAGCTCCAATCCGAGATTCTGACACAGTTCCAATCTTTAAATCTAGACTTAAGACTCACCTATATAATCAAGCCTTCAGTTAAATATTCCCCTAGTAAGGTGCGGGGCTCAGGGGCCCCCAGACGTTGAGATTTCTGGTAATCTGAGATGTTGATGCTGTCATCCAGCTGTGTCATGGCATCACTCTAGTTGTGACTGACTTGACTGGAAAGCAATGTCTCAGTGAGCCCTCATGACTGTGGTCACCTCTGGACCCCTCCCTTTAGTTAAGCTGCTATAGATTAGCCTGCCGGAGCTACATGCTAATCACTGGCACATGAGCTATGTACATTTAAATCAATGGTGGTTAAACTGACATCCTCACACTCAGTCTGTATTGTCCATCTTTTTGCATGCTTCTACCCAAGACGACTGCATGCAAGCACCTACAAGCACCTGGGAGATGGTCTGGCTCGCCGGTGGATGTACTGATGCCTGGGTTGGATGTACCATTGTCGTAAGGGGACGTGCTGATGCTGGCTCCTACCTGAGATGCACCATCTGCAAGGGACTGTGACTACTTGGCCGGGGAACAAGAACTTTAAGCTATAACTGTAGAACCACCTCTTGTTCACAAATACGGACTGGTGCTAATGGGCCGCCCAATGGAGTATGGGTTCCCTTTTGAGTCTTGGTCCTCCCAAGGTTTCTTCCTATTCCCCACCATCTTAGGGAGTTTTTCCTTGCCACTGTCGCCTTTGGCTTGCTCATTAGGGATCTGGACCCATACAATTTGTAAAGCTGCTTTGAGACAACATGTGTTGTAAAAAGCGCTATATAAATAAAATTGACTTGACTTGATTCACCATAACTCACCTTCTTAAGTAAGACCAAGAACAGGTGTGGCGAATCACTGCTGATTACGCCTAATTAGTCAAGCACTGGCTCGCGAACCCCCCCTTATGGTGGCAGGAGGAGCCACATCCGAGCCAGCCCTGACAGAACAGGCGTCATTCATATATATATATATATATATATATATATATATATATATATATATATATATATATATATATATATATATATATATATATATATATATATATATATATATATATATACACCTGTTTGGTTGATGTGCAACTCAGAGATAATAAGGAAACAAATTTACTTCGATCAAAACTTCCTTATTATACCTTGTACTTGTTGCATATTTGGGTGAACATTGTGTATAAACTGATTACATTAGATTACATACACGTTATCATTGCTCAGGTTCTGCCAATGTAGATTAGAAAACCTCACAAATCACGTGTCCATGCAAAACTAACAGTAGAATCCATTGAAAGGGTTTCAGGAGGCACCACTGCTGGTCTTAATCTGCACCTGAATCTCCTGTCGTGTGTAATTAAACGCTTATTTCAAAGTTCACAGAGAAAAGAGCGGCCATGACATCTCAGACACAAAAACATATGGCCTATAATGAGCTGTGTGAAGCTTTTCAGTCTGGCTTTAATACCCACAGTGACACTTTTGAAGAGCCGTAAATGTCATTCACTCTGCGGAGTTTTGTGTTTATCGGTCTCGCTGCTGCCTTTGATACTGTCCATAATTATATCATCCCTCTTCACTTTTAGGTGTATATACATATGTGTATACGCAAATGAAAATCTATTACTGTCTCTCAGGGAAATATTCAGAAATACTATTACTGTCACAAAGAGCTCTTGGAAAGGGTAATCGTCTTCAAACAAGGATGGCATAGTTAGACCTAATCTGTCATTTAGATGATTTTCTTTACTGCAGACCTGTCAGAAACATCAGTAAATCAGCAAACCTTCGACATCGTACAAGTGCTAAAAAAAATCTGGAATTACAGTACATAGCTGATAGCGGCCATCTTTACAATTATGTAAATGCATCACCTGTTGGCCCTTCACTTCCCTGTTGTCAGATCTGGACTGACGGCCATTGTGATCGGTGTCTTGCCACATATTGGAGGGGAGGCAGATCGCCTAGTGCTACTGCTCGTGGCCGTCTCTGTCCCTCACGTTTTGCCTCTGAGATGTTGTACAGTGTCTGCCAGACCACCTGTCCAAGGACAAAATAAGAGCCTTCTATTAAAATTCTTGATCTGTTTGCTGCTGTACCCAGTCTGCTCATAAATTCACCTGACAGGACAATTATTATGTCAAAGCTGCTATGTCTAAATTTCTCTGACATTCTGCTATTAGGCCAGCCAGCACAGTTGGACTGGAGATGTGATGTAGTTAAGACACTGAACTATGCTCTCTCTGTTTAGGGGCTACAGACACTTGATAACGGCTACATATGATGCTGGAAACAACAAGGTTGTTTCCCAGGAAACATGTATTGTCATATTGATAAATACAGAATAAGGTCTTGATAAGCATGTTTACCAAATGCTATAAATATAAATGATTACTTCTTGTGACTGGTCTTCACATCCACAGTAATGATGATAATGACACAAGGACACTGACTCCACCCACCCACCACTGTATGAATGTTATTCAGAGGTTGAGCTGAAGGTAAGAACTTCCACTCCAGATGTCTTCAAGCCGTGGTATTCAAGTAGCATAGGAGGTAGAGAACATTTCTTATCTTCTGATAAGTGTGGATCAAACTGCCCTTGGCCCATTGGTCATAAAGCCAAATCCTCAAAGTGTTTTTTATGGAAGCAAATCTGTCTCACTAGATTTTGAATTTGAATGTGGAGCACTGAATGTTTTTTGCCCTTGAATTTGAAGCACTGAATTACAAAAATTCAGAGTAAAAATCCGGGACACAAAGGATGAGCAGTCGATTCAGCCTCCAATCGAACCAACATCCAACCAATCACATTACGCTCCACTGGTCACGTGACGGCGGTGTTTGTTTATAACTTGTATTGATCCTGATTTACATTTGATAGAATCTTTCTGAGCACCAGCTATGGATGAAGGAGCAACTCACTGCCCCGCCCCTCTCACCACCCCAGCCCCTCCCACTGCCCCGCCCCCTCTCACCACCCCAGCCCCTCCCCCTGCCCCGCCCCCTCTCACCACCCCGAATTCTCCCCTTCTATGGCTGCATACCCATCCCATACCCATTTTCCTACCCAGCCTCATGACTTACCCTCAGTCATGTCCTAACATTGATTTCCACTTGTATCTTGTCCACAGGTGTGACATATGATGAAACGCTTACTGAACGATGCAGATTGGCCAACTTCTCATTTGCATAAAGTTGAGAATAGCGCAACTTCCCATCTCACTACCTGCTTCACACTGCTGCCTCCATAGAAATGCCATGTGAACATGGAACAGCCTAATAAGGATATTCCCAGGGTGTGCAATATGCAAATTTCAAAAAACGCCAGCATGCCCTGGCTAAGGAACGATTCAGATAATTTTAAACAACTCTTAGAACCAGTGCAGAAAACACAAGTGCACATTCGGCGAAATTGGTGCAAGGACATTACCACTGCATGAAATCTGGACATTTGCACGCAGAGATCAGTAAATGAGAAGCGCTGAGAATAGCCTGCAATGTGTGTGCCGGGTTTCTAGGAAGCTTTGCTCTCAGAAGGCCCCGACAGTGCCCGCCTGCCTCCTCCACGACTCCAAGCCCAGCGGGAGACGCACACCCTCGGGAGCGTTATTGTAGATTACACCCCTGGTGCACGACCTACAGCCCAGTAATCGTCAGAACGGATAAGACTCTGCGGGGACAGAATATTAATAGGCGAAAGTCGCCATATATTTAGTCCTAGTTCAGAAGAGAAAAAAAAAACACTAAGCTCAGTGGAAACTTCTATTAATCCTGCTCAGTTAAAATAAAAAAAAACACCAAGGGTCTTATAAAAAGGATTTGGGCATGTGCAGAACTCAAACTGTGGTCACATGCTGTAGAAAAACATCGGTTGTAATTACAGTTCTGTACCAGAAGAGGGCAGACGTTTACCTCGCCTGTGTAGAAGCAGCCAGCTGAGTTGATTGAACCGACCTTTGAACCCCTGCAGCTTTACTGTGTTTTATACCGGCCTGCGGTGCGTGTTTTGAACACGCCCTCTCCTGTTTTTCGTTCTCTCCTGGACTCAACCAATCAAAAAACACTTAAACACATTAGCAGGGTCACCTCAGCACTGACCTGTTTCCTGTGGCTCACATTTGCTATCCAGAGGAGAGTGAGAGGGATGTTGTCATTCCTGGCGTCTGTTGGAGTAACCGTTTGACTTCAGGGTCCACTGGTACAACCGTGCGCTTAATTAACATTCCCCGTGATGGCCTCTTTCAACCTGCGCTGTTGTCCCAGCCTTGCGTATTCCTGTAGGGCAATACGACCACTCGTAAACGCCCTGTCGTCCACCACGGCTGCTCTGCTGGGTTTCAGTCATCACGCATCTGGTTCTAATGGAAATCGTGCACATAGAGGAGGATGGAGGGATACAGACTGAGGTGTCAAGAGCTAAGTGGTGAAGGTTAGGGCTGCTGATGGCCCATGCGCTTCAGTGCAGCCTCCTGTGTCACGTCAGGCCAGCCGCCATGGGACATGCCGCATGTTTATGCACCCCAATTTATTAC
The DNA here is from genome assembly GCA_020368025.1 of Brachyhypopomus occidentalis. Classification (NCBI taxonomy): domain Eukaryota; kingdom Metazoa; phylum Chordata; class Actinopteri; order Gymnotiformes; family Hypopomidae; genus Brachyhypopomus; species Brachyhypopomus occidentalis. The sequence goes on along the minus strand of JAGXOD010001390.1, from coordinate 3,268,602 downwards.
GCCATTAGATTTGATTTGCCCACGTTGTCACCCGCCTCCTCTCCAGGGTCGGCCAATGGCAGGGAAGGATCCAAAGCCATAAAACAGGGGAATGTCACCACCCTTTTTACTGCAGGTGTGTGTGTGTGTGTGTGTGTGTTTCAAGGCTCTGTCACATGGAACAGAAGAAAACCTATGACACACACCCACATACCCAGCTCACTAATAAGCAGTCCCTTATTACCACATTGACATATTGGACTAGCATGACATTATGTTATTAGCATGCAACAGACAATGTGCGAGAAAGAGTATTTTTAGACATTTCCCACTCGGCTCTGATGTCAGCTTGTCATCTCTGTCAAGGAGATGATCACCTGACAGAGCCACCTGCATGTGTGATCTTCAAATTTGTTTTCAAAGTTATTAGTTCACGATTGTTTACGCTTGCTGTGAATTAGGCGTTTATGTGTGCGCGATTGTTTAATTGGATTGGCGCGTGTGTATTGGTGTGCATGAGTACCATAACAACCTGGCTGGGTGGCTCTCATTAGCATCAGAAAGCCATGGGAGGTAATTAGCCTAATCCGCACTGCACTGGGGGAGCTCGTGTGTGTGATATGCAAGTGTACTGAGAATCGCCGCTCCCTGCATGAAGGACCAGCGATGGAGCGGTGGACCACGACCAGCGATGGGCCGCGTTAGGCCGCCACCTTCGGAACAGATCACGTGACCGCAAGCTTGTGCCGTTCTCCGGCTCCGAGCTCGTCTCCAGCGAGTCGTTTTGATCAGCTCACCTCCTCGTTAGAGAAAGAAGAAGCAGGTCTTCGTGGGGAGGATCTCACATCCGGATCCCTCTGTCCGTTTCCTCTGAGATCCAGTGGGGTTTTGAGGTGTTAGCTGTTACGGTGGGCAAGGAGAACGTGTCCATCACTGCCGGGTCCGGGGGGAGGGGGAGGGATTGGCCGTGGGAAAAGGGGCGGGGCCTGTGAAAGAGTGCCCTTATCACGGGAGTGACAGGCTGCCAGCCCCGTCCTCTTCCGCGTCAGCGCGGTAAAGGCCATTTTGCAAAGAGCATGACTGACCCGAAGCGTCTGTCAGCCGCAGAGCGACTCCAGCGGTGGCAGGAACATGGCCGACGAGGTCGGAACAGCAGGAACTTGAAGGCGACAGACTGAGGCCAATTCCGTTGATTTGGGGGCGGGGCTTCTGAACGCGTCTATGTGGTTACTGCCACCCCAGCAGAGGGCGCAGCACAGCCCTGTTTTCCGAGGCCTTTTCGCAAAGCCCAGGATGCACCTGTGCGTGTCGGACGAGGTGGTCTGGGACGTCGGTAGCTTGCCCCCCCCCCCTGCAGCTCGAGGAAGTCCATCAAGGACGTTTCCCTCTTCATACTGCGGTGTCCAGGGTCCCTCAGCAACAGGCTACCGCTGCTCTGCTACAGCCACACAGGAAACAGCCTCTCGATGTGGTGCATTCTGGGAGGAAGTCAACACAATGCTTACTTCAAAGACCCTGACAATGAAGTGGCAGTGTTCAAAGGTGCCTAGCTCATAAAAAGTGGCCTACCCAAACCTCTGGAAGGCCCAGAGTTACATAACTGCAATTGCCATGATAACCATTTTCAAAAACAGTTAATTTCTAACTGTGTGTAAACTCTCTAACTCCTGTGTGACAAGACATAGTGTTTCCATATAGTAATTATACTCTATAAGTACATAGTATATGATGAGAAGACAACAACTAAAACAATAGCAAAGTATGATTCAATGTTGAATATCATTTGTGTGATAGAATTTCAGCTCCACGTCTCAACTGGTTCATTTTATCAATGTACAAAAAGGAAAGATGTGTTTATTTTTACTTTTAGGTAAACATGATGTCATGTGTGAAACCTTATCATTATCAATATCAGCTAATCTACCTCAGTGTATAGTACATCATATATATATATATATATCATATTAAATAAACTAAAAATGAAACATCAATTCTGCAGCATCCGTAAACTTGTTCTCTTTTGATTTCTTTGAACAAAATGTAAGACCTGTGGTCCCAGAAGCAAAGTGGAAGAAGTGAATCGTTTCTGTACTGGTTTCTGTACTGGTACTGGTAGGACAGAACCTTGCTGCTAGGGTTAACGTGAAGCTCCTGAGCGCTATATCCAGTCCGTCTGGGGGGGAGGGGCTGATTGTAATGGCAACAGGGACGGGAAGGTCGCGGAGGTCAGCGGCTTCTGAGACGAGGCTGTTTGTTTTCGTCTGTTTTTTTGTTTGTTTTCATTTCCTGCAGGCTGGACAGAGACGCAGCTGCTCTGATAGAGGTGTTTTCAGGGCAGCGGTATAGCTGTCGGGGCAATTGGAACTAGGGTAGTGGTACAGCTGTTGGGGCAATTGGGACTAGGGCAGGACGAATTAATGCACAAAGAGGAGCACATGCCAGCCTATGATTTAGGACCCAGAAGAATGCAGAAGGAATATTCTCCGCAGATGTGGGTTAGACAACACACATCTGTGTGTGTGTGTGTGTGTGTGTGTTGGTTGTGGGGGTGAAGGGAAATGTCAGATGGCAGAGAAGGGTGAAAAACACGGATACCGCCACAGAAGGCTGTCTGAGGGAAGGAGCGTGTGTTATGACGAGAGCGTTTACGAGATAGGAAATGAATTTGAGTTGTTTGGTATGAGGAATTTTGGTGAACACTCTCATGCTCTCTGTCTCTTTCATACACACACACAAACGCACACACACACACAAACTTACTCACTTGGTTTTTATTCACATTTCAAAGATTTTAACATTATTGATGTCCTTACATTCCCCTGTTTGCCACAGATCTCCCAATCAGATCAGGCAAAAAAAAATCAGTTTCAATAATAATAATAATAATTACAAATAAAAGCAGCTTCACGGTTTAAAGTAAAAAGCCGAAGGTGATGGATTAATGACGGTGTTCGGTGTCAGCTCACCCTCATACGCAATCGAAAGGAACTAAATCACCATAAATTAAACGGTGACTGACGAGTGCCACCATCGAGGTCAATGACACTCACATTAAAATTAGGCCACGAACAGAAAAGTGACTCAAACTCTATGGGAAGAGCACAGGCTGATCTGCAGTGCTGTGCGTGTGCACCAGACTCACGATAACCCGGTTGTCTCTGGGTCAGTCGTGGTTCTGAACATGTGGAGAATGTGGTAACGATGCCCCTTTGTTGCTATTGTGCATGGACAAGGCTAGCTTGGCACCTTCAAGGACACAGCGCCGCCACCGATCGGTGCAGGAGGCCGTCCTGCGTCTCTCGAGTGCAGCCACCGGACGCTCTGCTCGCGGTCTGCAGTCTGACCCCCCCCCCCCCCCCCCCCCGGGGCTCCGGAGGAAGGGAGCGGCGCCGTGACGACCGTCCCGAGGTCATCGCGCTTTTCCCCCAAGCGCCTGGGTCCTTTGGGCAACATTCCATGAGAAGCTTTACACCTCACACACCAGCAGGGGGTGCTGCAAGCACGTCCAGGTCCCACTTCTCCACACTCGTAGCTCAAACCCGGCTGACTGCTCTGCCATTAATAATTTAACGGTTTCATTAAGAACGGGGAATAAAATCGAAGGGGGGTGGGAGATGGGGGGGGGGTATCGGTCGACTCCACACGTCCAGGTGGTCTCGGCTCGCAGCAGAAACGTGGGCCCTCGGTGGCCTGACCTCGGGGACCCAGCCACTGACCCTCGGGTAACGGGTGCCCGTGCGAGTGTGCGTGTCCGCGGGTCGGGACATCACTGGTACTGAAGGTAGTTCTTCAAGGACTGAGGCAGAGGCAGGGTGTCGATCTGCTGCAGCCGGGCCCGCCCCAGAGCCAGACGGGCCGCCCGCCGACACAGGTCCATCAGGGGCAGGGGCTCCGCTAGGGGGAGAGGGGAGGGGGTAGAGAGAGAGAAAGGGGTATTAGAACTATAACTGCCTCACCCGTACGGCACACGGACACGTTCATGGTTCCCCTTCCCGACTGGCGTTTTGCTGCTGGCTGAAATGAAAGTCTTCAAATATTTCTGCAAAGTAGGACTGGCAGTGCCCGGTGACACACTGACCCAGTGGGACCTGCTGACAAACAAAACCTTCCGCACCGCTCCAGTATTGTTTCAGCGCCGTGTACAAAATGACACCAGAGGTGCGTGGAGGATGCTGGGAAGTGTGAGGCACTTCACGACTGCAAGGTCATAAGAAATTAAATCAGCCTCGAATTCTCTCTTCAATCAGAGAGAGAAAACACTGGTATTTGTGTCTGTGTGTGTGTGTGTGTGTGAGAGAGAGAGAGAAATAGAGCTGGTATTTGCATTTGAGACAATGAGCTGGTGGATGTGTGTGTGGTTCTGTGTGAGCTCCACCCTAGCTAGCAGTGCTGGTGTCACAAGAGCCTGTTCTCCATCAGCACCACTCTTAATGCTGCCATGGTAACGCAGCCTCTGTACCCACCCCATCCAACACATTCGCCCCCTACATCACATAGGACAGCACAGGGACAGCTTGTCCGCCATGCTCACAGACAGCCTTACCCATCAAGCCTCATGCCCATCACATTAAATGAAGGATGCATTTTATCCCCACACCCCCTAGTGGAAGTCAGGTAGTATTGCAAGTGGCATCATGTGACTGAGTTCCCTGTAGGTTTTACTGGACGTTAGTTACCGCAGCATTTTGCAGTGCACCTTTAAGGTCTTGGTGTGGCCGTTAGTGGAGGTTAATATGGATGCAACACAGGCATGCTGACAGGTGGCGTAGGAACCCAGAACAGCAGGGTGTAGCCAGTGACTGATGGAGGACACACACACACACACACATGCACACACACAGAGAACCTGCTGGGTTCAAGGCTGGCTTACCAGATTAGGTAAGACACAAGTATCCACACAGAAGAGGCGACATGAAGGAAAATAAACACACACACACACACACGCATGCAGCTTTCTGGCTCATAAGACTGCGGACTAACACTGCAGAAGGGAGGTGTGTGTAGTTACACACACACACACACACACACACACACACACACACACTCCTCCTAGTCTGCTCAGTCAGTTCTTTGTAGCAGCCCAGTGCCATTACACCACTGTCTGTTTGTTTCACTGTGACACCAAATCAAAGTGATTTGATTTCTAGAGATTTACAGGGAATAAATTTAATTATAAGGCTCTGATAGGTCAATTTGGTCCCACTGAACATGCTGTCTTAGTTTCAGAAGAGGCAAATGAAACTGCATAATAAAATGGAACAAGGCCATGATAATCGTGATCTCACTGTAAACCTGAAACACACACACACACACACACACACACACCAGCAATTCCCCATTTGTCCTTCGTAGGTCTTCGCTTGTGGTGATCTGGTGGAAATAATTTGCCATGTGTCACAGGTGCTCTGCTACATCCCGCTGGTGCAAGGATTCTACCTCAGCGTCAACGCCAAAGGAAACTGTCGCTAAAGTGCCGTATTGCTACACAGAAAGGAAATTAACTTTCTAGGAGGCATGAAAGTTAATATCAAAGGCTCCACATCCACACACACACACACACACACACACTTCATGCAGGCAAAGCACCTGTGCCAACAGCACAGCTCAAAATAATCCATAAAAGAAGAAAGCTGTTTTAAGCCATGCTAAAAATAAGCCCAGCGGAGCGAATGGTAATGTTAATGCTAATGCTGGTGAATTCTGAGTGACCCAGAGAGGAAACAGTGTTTGTGAACCAGACACACACAGGAAAAATATGGAAAATGTGTGTATGCACACACTCGTGTGCACAAGTACACACACTGAGAGGCTGGTTAATAACCTGCTGAACCTCCCCCCCCCTCCCCCATCCCAACAACCTGAACTACGGCAAGCACAGTGATTCATACACAACAACCCACCGATTCCCAGCTGGCCAACCAGTGGCCTCGGTTTCCGACAACGATAGCGCAGCCAATGGGACGATGGAAAGTAGCTTTGGAGCCACTCTGGTTACCATGAATTCATGAGACAGACTGCCCATCCCCCCAGTACGTCACCATCCTGGTCGTCTCCCAGCAGAAAATGTCCAGGTGAGGACAGACGTGAGCAGCACTGGGAGCCATGGTCCCCTCATGGCTGGGTCTGTGTGGAGGATCTGGGTCTGTGTGGAGGGTCTGTGTGTGTGTGGAGGGTCTGGGTCTGTGTGGAGGGTCTGTGTGTGTGGAGGGTCTGGGTCTGTGTGGAGGGTCTGTGTCTGTGTGGAGGGTCTGGTTCTGTGTGGAGAGTCTGGGTTTGTGTGGAGGGTCTGTGTGGAGAGTCTGGCTATGAGTGAAGAGTCTAGGTCCGTGTGCAGTTGCCCAGAGTGATATGCAGCCACAGTGGAGCCCTGAGCTCAGTTTCTCTCTAAACACAGCAGAGAGAGAGATGGAGGGGAGGAGAGAGAGAGAGATGGAGAGAAAGAGAGGCTGACTTCTTCTTTCCTTTTTAAAAGCTATTTTTAGGGGCTTGCTGTTAGGGATTGGGAGTCGCACTGTAAATATCAAAGCAGCGCGTTTGGCCAAATCCAATTAATCCGTCCACGCTCAGAAGACACGCGCCTGCCAGACTGCGTTGGGGCGGACGAGCGTCCCGGGCGGGTCGTGAGAGAAGCCTCCACCACAATGGTGAGGGGGCTCGACGCCGGACCCTTAGCTGAGGGCTCATTCCAGCTGATCCGCCGTCGTGGTTCCACACTGCTGCCGTCTGTTCACCCAGGGACTGTGAGGCAGGCATGGGAAGTAAAAACCCCCATTGCCCTTCCTCTAGTCCTATTGCCAGCCCCGCCCACAGCCGCACCCAGCCACACCCACGGACCCACAGCCCCTGCCCACAGCCACACCCACGGACCCACAGCCACACCCATGGACCCACAGCCCCGCCCACAGCCACACCCATGAACCCACAGCCCCGCCCACAGCCACACCCATGAACCCACAGCCCCGCCCACAGCCACACCCATGGACCCACAGCCCCGCCCACAGGCACACCCATGAACCCACAGCCCTGCCCACAGCCACACCCATGAACCCACAGCTCCGCCCATAGCCACACCCATGAACACACACCCAGCCCCAACTCCACACTCAAATAGTCCAAATCGTCACACTGAAAGCAGAGGACTGAAAAAGAGACACTCGAATGCTTTAGAACAGATCACACATGCTCAACTTGATATATTAACCCCTCTGAGCTCTTACCACAGCTGTTCTATATGCTTCGAATGCAGTGCACTGTTTAAAGCAATCAATGAATGCAGACCCACACCAGCGTCCAGGTCAGCTGACTAAATCCATCGATTTGCTTCGTATTGCCGTTACACTGCGTTCTCGGTCTGCAGTCTGCATACACCTCCCGCCCCTGCCGACAGGAGCCACCCGATCATCAGGCATCACTGGTCGACTGCTGCATTATCGATGAGGGAAGCGTGCGTGAACAGAAAGGCAGGATGAGACTGCCGATCAGGTGTAAACGACTCACCTGACACAGTCAGCTTGATCAGTGCCTAATTATCGCCACGGTTGCATGCGAGGTCCTTGATGAGGATAACTGAACCGCACTGTTGTTACAGATGACTGACATATGGAACAGAAGGTCAAAGGTCGAGCCCGTCTTATAGAGACCTCGAAATTCTTAGAGATTGAGCCCTGAAGGCCTTAGATTTGAAATCATAATATGAATATACATATGCATATGAGTGTGTGTGTGTGTGAGGTGATTTGGGAATCTTTGTTTAGTGGCAGCTGGAGTGCGAGAGAGAGAGAGAGAGTATCTAAGATCACTGGCAGATGTGGTGATCACTAGTGACTCACTAAGACCAAGCCCTGCCCCCTGTTCCCATGCTATCATTTAGCCATTAACTCCACAGTGCACCCAGTCACACACTCCCCCAGGCTGTTATTACCTTTTAAACGCAACGCCCTTGAACTCCACTCTGCATCTCCCGCTCTTCCCAGGGCCCAGGATGGTCTCCGCCAGTAACGTCCAGGCGTCTAAATATACTGCTTTGAAATCCTGCTCTGCAATGGTCAAACAACTTGGTCTGAGAGGTCCCCTGCAATATTGCTGCTTGGTGCTCTCTCTCTCTCTCTCTCTCTCTCTCTCTCTCTATCTCTCCTTCCCACACTCACGAGGCTCAGAATTAGCGAACGGGTCCACGCATGGAGGCTGCCGGCTTCTCCCCTGGCGTTCCAGAAGCTTCCAGAGACACAGTGCCTGTCTCCACGCTGGCATGCCCGGCGACTCTGCTAATGGCTTTCAGTTAATCATGTCAGCCGTCGTGCTACCCCTGTAACTCACGAGGCAGCACGTATCCGTGGGGCAATTTAATCAGCCCACAGGAAACAGGACCTTCTCCTTCTCCTCGGAAGCAGACTCCCGTTCCGGAACAATAACAAACTTTTCCGGTTGGCTACGGAAAAACGACAGTTTCAGCTCGTCGCGCAGAGCACTGAGACATGCAGGTCTGGAGTATAACAAGAACCGTCCATATCAAAACCAGTGGACACTTTGATCGGAGAATGAAACAATAACGGAGAGCCGCTGCACTCGGAGGATGAGAGATGAGAGTCGGATATTATTTATTCAACACAGCACCCATATGCTGCTCTTCGAGAAAGTGCTTATGAGAGCTTCAGAATCTTGGGTCAGTGCATGTATCCCACACTCTCAAAGCCCATCACAGCTTCAAGCAGCCACATAGCAGATACTGCCCTGCAGAATAGCGTATGCTGGAATATTCACCGTACAGAAGCCCAGATGCTCATCGCATCTTACCCACAATTCCCCTGTGTCTAGAGAGGCGGGTCCATGTCTTCCAGAGGCTTTCGCTTTAAGACTGAGGCTGGGAGACTTGATGAGGAGGGGCAGTAGGAACGTTCCAGTTCTGTGGGTGGGCAAGTGGGTGTGGCTTGGGGTTGGGGCGGAGTTATGTATGGATGTATGGATCTCTAATGGACAGCTTCACCACAGAAGCGGGCGTAAGTGTAGGTGGATTGGCCCAGTCTGGTGCCACTCCCTCTCTCCGTGGATCTGGATGAGGAACGATGCAGTGGTGTCGAGGAACGGAATGAGGCTCAGCCGTCTCACACCGTCTCCCAGGGAAACAGCCACTTCCTGCACATTCCTCTGTGGCAGGAGCAGGGAAAACACTCGTGTGTCCTAGTATCCCTGATAGGGAACGTGAGAACAGACAGTGGGGCTGAGACCAGCGGGTCTCTCCCAAACCCCATCGCCCACCGCCGGATGCAGAAACCACACACGATACGTCCCAAAAAGCCTCCTGTTTTAGGGATGCAGGACTCCGCCCAGGAGTCACCAAAGTCCCGGGAACACAATGTTCTTTCAGCTCAAAAGCAACAGAAACACACCTTCACACACGATTGCCTATTATGAGTCACCAGAGTGTTGTCGATAAATAATGTTTACCGCCCAGACAAATCTTAAACACTTACAAAAAAAAAAAACAGTGACGATGTCTCATCCACACTGCTTAGAAATCGGCCTGAGAATCAGCTGAAAGCACCCTCATCGCTGCGTGATCATTCCCAGCAGTGAGCAGTGCATTATGGGTCCCCGTGAGAGCCCAGAATGATCAGAGCAGCCAGCACAAACACTTACGGTGCACTGCTGATATGGCCATTTTCCAAATGACTCACCAGCTAAAATGATGAAGTTCTGAATGAAATCTGGTGGTCTGTTGTGTGTGTGTGTGTGTGTTTTGAGTATGTGTGTGTGTGTGTGTGTGTGTGTGTGAATGGGTGCAAGCAAGTAAGCATGAGTGCATGATCACTGTCTTGATGTCCTCACATTATATACGGCCCTACACCTGCCCCGCCTGTTCCGTTATTGCCCCATCTGTCCTGATTACTGCTCACGGTCTCCTGAGTCCAGTCTATGACGGGACGGCGTGATTATGCCCTTCATGCAGGACACACACTCCCACCAGAGAATCACTGTGGCTATAACGTAGCATTATAAAATAATAATGCGTTTACCGTCCGCCTTTGATACGTGTCAGGGAGTCACATGAAGGTGTCGTGATGTTTTGGAGAAGAAGAGCTGACTGCAGTAATGGTGTTCAGGCTCTCGGAGACAAGACGCTGGACGACCACGGCAGGTTAATGAGGCGGGAATGGTCACGGTCTGTGTAGGATCCTTCCTGAGCTCCCAGAAGACTCTTAACAAATGTTTTATACCATTTCCCTGCCATTCATTATGCATCAGGCGGGCGGATTTTATGCGCTACATTAAAACTGAGCTGAGTCGTTTGTTTACTTATTTTTCATTTGTGGGAAAGTGTTCATTCTCTAAAAATCCAAGAAGGTTTGTGATGGAGAACCTTAGAAGAATGTGCTCATAATATGATCAAGGATACGCTCAGAAGGTTCTCAGAAGGTGCTTGTAACATGTCTGGAACATGCTCTTGTGCTGCCTGCTCCGATTGGCCTTAAAAGTGGTTGTTTATTTATTTCAGTACTTCCTGTTTACTTCAGAGGGTGATGTAGAGGAGGAGCAGCAAAAGCATAGTTAATGCACCACATGCAGGTGTGACCTTGTATGTTTATATCAGTGTGTGTGTGTGTGTGTGTGATGGAGACAAACAACAGCTCCCTTGTTTTACTCATGTATCGCTGAAGCTAACCAGCTTTGTACCTACACCCTAACCCTAACCCTAACCTTAACCTTAACCCTAACCCTAACCTAACCTTAACCCTAACCTTAACCCTAACCTCAACCCTAACCTTAACCTTAGCGTTCCAAAAAGGAAATATTGTGGTTTCTCTAGTTTATCAAATAAAAGCTGCATTTTTTACAAAAGCATTTTTACAGCCAAACGCCCCTACAGTGCCAAAATATTCACTATTTCCTATCATCACGGGGACAAATGGTGCCCACGGAGAGCTAAACACATGATCACACACACAACCCCACACACACACACACACACCCACACACAACCCCACACACACACACAAAAACACGCGCACACACAGGTGCCAGACACACAGAGCATGTTGGTATAGAACCAGAGATGGATCTGAAGTAATGAGGGGCAATTTGACCATAATGTCGACCGGTTATTTGGTATCAAAAATAAAAGAGGCGTAAATGACAAATGGCTGAAATATGTATTTGCAGGACAATTTTAGACACATGACGCATAACTTTGGTGACTGATCTTCATTTCTGAGAGGCTCAGAGGATAAGGATGATAGTAACGATGATGATGATGATGATGATGATGATGATGATGATGATGACAATGGTGGTGGTGGTGATGTAATGGCCCCAGAGGTGAAGACTCATTACTGCAGATATCCTTTATGGGTGGTGGATTCACTGACAGTAAAGGAGACAGCCACAAATAACACGAGCAATACAGATACTGTGTGTGTGTGTGTGTGTGTGTGTGTGTGGCAGCCACTAACTGCAAATACACACACATACACACAGACACACACACTGCTGCATGCTTTGTGCAAACCTCTGTGCTACTTATGCGCTACTTATTTTCTCTCACACACACACACACACACACCTGCCACATGTACACACATTCCCAGAAAATAGTGAGAGGCAATGCATGCTGGGAGATAACTGCTGGGTGTCTTTGCTCAGTGATTCCTCCTCTTCCTTCCGTTTATCTCTTCTTCCTCAACAGCACCCTCATGTTTGTCTTCTCTTTCCTGCTCTCTGGCTACCCTCCTCCTCCCCTCTCTTCTTTCCCCCTCCTCCTCCTCCCCTCCCCTCCCCCCCCCTCCTTCTCTTCCCCTCCCCCTCCCTCTCTTCTCTTCCCCTCCTCCCCCCCCTCCCCTCCCTCCTCCCCTCCCCTCCCCCTCCTCCCCTCTCTTCTCTATTTCCTCTCTATATCAAATACCTGTTTTTTTTTTTTATACAAAAACATGAGTCAGATTGAAATGTCATCTCTAGGCTTCAGTTTTCTTTCTCTTTCTCTCTCTCTGTCTTTCATTCTCTGCCAGTCGGTTTCTCCATGGGGAGGGGGTCTAAATTAAGCAGGGAAGCACTAACTACACCAAGACCACAGCGAAGAGCACAGAACTATCAGTCGCAGATGAGCAAATCGAAAAAGTGCAAACCCCCCAGCGAGTCTGAAACTCGCTCCAGGAACAACGCGGCCACATGCGCTTGTAAAACAGTAACAGCAGAGTAAACAACTACGGCAGCTATAACAAAGCAGCAGCTGAACACGTCTGAACACGGCTGAGAGCAACTTCCCACTCACAACATACGTCTGATTCTGAACCCCTCACTCACAACATACATCTGATTCTGAACCCCCCACACACAACATACATCTGATTCTGAACCCCTCACACACAACATACATGTGATTCTGAATCCCCCACACACACAAATCCCCCATACATCTGATTCTGAACCCCCCACACACAACATACATCTGATTCTGAATCCCCCCACACACAACATACATCTGATTCTGAATCCCCCCACACACAACATACATCTGATTCTGAATCCCCCCACACACAACATACATCTGATTCTGAATCCCCCCACACACAACATACATCTGATTCTGAATCCCCCACACACAACATACATCTGATTCTGAACCCCCATCTGATTCTGACCCCCAACATACATCTCTGATTCTGAATCCCCCACACACAACATACATCTGATTCTGAACCCCATCTGATTCTGAATCCCCACAAACATACATCTGATTCTGAACCCCTCACTCACAACATACATCTGATTCTGAACCCCTCACTCACAACATACATCTGATTCTGAACCCCTCACTCACAACATACATCTGATTCTGAACCCCTCACTCACAACATACATCTGATTCTGAACCCCTCACAACATACATCTGATTCTGAATCCCCCCACACACAACATACATCTGATTCTGAACCCCTCACTCACAACATACATCTGATTCTGAATCCCCCCACACACAACATACATCTGATTCTGAATCCCCTCACACACAACATACATCTGATTCTGAACCCCTCACTCACAACATACATCTGATTCTGAACCCCTCACTCACAACATACATCTGATTCTGAATCCCCCCACACAACATACATCTGATTCTGAATCCCCCCACACACAACATACATCTGATTCTGAATCCCCCATCTGACACACAACATACATCTGATTCTGAATCCCCACACACAACATACATCTGATTCTGAACCCCTCACTCACAACATACATCTGATTCTGAATCCCCCCACACAACATACATCTGATTCTGAATCCCCCCACACACAACATACATCTGATTCTGAACCCCTCACACACAACATACATCTGAAATCCCCCACACACAACATACATCTGATTCTGAATCCCCCACACAACAACATACATCTGATTCTGAATCCCCCACACCCCATCTGATTCTGAATCCCCCACACAACATACATCTGATTCTGAATCCCCCACACACAACATACATACATCTGATTCTGAATCCCCCCACACAACATACATCTGATTCTGAATCCCCCCACACACAACATACATCTGATTCTGAATCCCCTCACACACAACATACATCTGATTCTGAATCCCCCCACACACAACATACATCTGATTCTGAATCCCCCCACACACAACATACATCTGATTCTGAATCCCCCCACATCTGATTCTGAATCCCCTCACACACAACATACATCTGATTCTGAATCCCCCCCTCACACACAACATACATCTGATTCTGAATCCCCCCACACACAACATACATCTGATTCTGAATCCCCTCACACACAACATACATCTGATTCTGAACCCCTCACTCACAACATACTCACATCTCACAGGCCTAGTCTTCCAGGGTGTTGTAAGAGATATGTGGCTATGCTAAATTCAAACCACGTTGCCTATAACGACAGTGTATGTGTGGATTTCATAGTCTCCCGAAGACGACCCTGGCACTACCGTGCCTCTTATTAAGCAGCTGTAAAACGAGGAAACAGCCTTGAACAGACACACGTTGCCACGGGTGACCTTCTTTCATTCCCGGGCCTGAAATATTTATGATCCGCACGTAGTGCGGTAAAGTTACCCGTGCAAGATACAGGCTGTGCCCACGTCAAGCAGACCCACCTATCATCCCGCGCGTCACCTTGGTGACGATGTGCCGTAGTCCACGGCGACCTGCATCGAACGGCAGGAAGCAGGCATCATCTTCGTGAGCCTCTCGTGAATCGCCAACCACTGAATCCCCTAATAACGTATGTAAATAGATGTTCCTGTAATCGTGAGAGTGTCAGCACACGTCACGTGCGAGCGCTTCCACGCGTCACCTGCCATCCGCCCTGTCCACCCTTATTGAACGAGCAAAGCGCGGTCGAATGGCCTCACAGAATGTTCCGGATCACCCTGATAGATTGGGGAACAAAATTCCCACTGAGGAAAGTGAGAAATTTCTTAAATGTCTTAATTATCATTATTATTATTATTATTATTATTATTATTATTATTAAAGCTTTGGGGCTTTATCACTCTGCTCCAGTGAGCCTGACTCTCAGCAAATAATTACACTGGAAACAAAATGGCAGATCATAACAGGATTCGCTTTTAATCGTAACATATTGTTGTTACTATTATTGTTATTATTAATGTTATTTTTATCATTTTGTATTTCTGAACCTACTGTCACACGTGGACTGACACGCCCTGGCCCCACGCCGTGGACGCAGCATCATGTCTGAACATCGTCTCTGTCCGTCTCAGATTCTGCTGTGGATTGGCACTATCTCCACCGTAAGTACTACTATAAAACTCAACATATAGCAATAAAAAACATTTTGTTATTCTGCAGGAAGTCCGCGTTTGCCATTGTTTGAAGGCTGTGTGAGTTTTTTATTGTGTTACTACCACGTGTTCAGTACTACACCAGAGCGTGACTCACTCTGAATTGTCTCTTGAAGCTGGAAGAGTAAACAGACATTAAAACCCAGTGGTGACGTAGTTACGCCACTGCAGAACATGACTACACGTTTGGCAGGAGATCGTAGGAAACCTATTTAGCTAGAATCCTGAAATCAGAAGTGGGCGGAGACTAATCATGGCCACTCCCACTTCATTTCATCTGTCACTGCTAAAACCTGTGAGCTACGTATCACGTACGTTGCTAGCGCGTAGCAACAGAAGACTTGTCAACTAGGACTATGGCAACAACTTTGGGCAGAAGCAGCTATATCCCAGGATTTTTGTGCTAATGTGTGTTATCTTGTTACCTAAGCTAAGCCATTTATGCTGAGGGAAACATCTCCATGCAGTAGTTAGCAACTGTCGTATGCTGTACTGAGCGAAATGAAATATCAATACACTTAAAGGCCTTGGCAGTGAGATCATTAAAAATGAGCTGACTGGGTAATTCTGGGAGGGAGGGAATAATCATTTAGAGCTGTTGGAAAGTGAAGCACCATCACATATGCAGTGTGTATGGGCCTGTGCACCGTTACCACACTAGCACCTCCACCTCTTCTCCAGGGTGTAGCAGCACCACTGCCTCCCCCCTCACGCTGCTCCACCTGGGGCCCCACCGGTCCGGCGTATGGAGCTGCTGACGGAGGGCGCGTGGAGGCACACGTCTTGGTGGTGTTCACGCTGGGCGGTGCGGGTGGGACCACAGCAGTGGCTGCTGGACAAGTCCTGGTGGAGCGGGTGGAGGACATGGTGGTGGGGGACATGGTGGTGGAGAACGCTGGCTGGCAATACTCGCTGCGCATGTACTGCAGACTGGAGGAGGAGTGGAGATGGAGGGAGCAGCGCGTCTAAACGAAGCCCGGGTTGCCCGGGTAACGGCTCGCCCTTGACCCGCTGTCACCCAACGGCCCCATCTGATGTCTGCAGCCGAATCATTTGTGGAGCACAATAAGAACTTTAAGAGCGACCAGACGTTCCGCTGAGGTTGCTATATAGAAGACAGTATGATGTCTAAAACCTAATTTATGTTGGACTTGATGCTGTATTTTTACTGCTTTTGAACATTAGTGCTCATGGGAACCTATGGTATACTGTATATAAGTGTATATATGATATGCTGTAATTGAGAGCTCTGAATCTCTTTAAATCCTGTACAGTGACTCAACCATTTGCAAGAAATTCCACTTGCACCTGTCACGATAATTGCAATAAAGCAGTCAGTCAGTTGCCTTGACCCTAGGGTCATCTAATGGTCTGTTCAGTCTCTAAGCCTGTAACCTCAAGTGGCCCTGCCTGATTGGTCAGAGTTGTTTCAGATGTAGTACTGCAGATAATGTATTGTGCTGGGAACCTTCAATCATACAGTGATTCAGTGGAAATCCCTGCAATGCATTTAAGTTTGATGTAAATTAGTTGAAAAATATTTGCATAAGTATTAAAGGGTTTAATCATATCATCTCGTTCTGTGTTACAAATGTGTTCAAACACCCTTTGGGCTTATAATGTGCCTTTGAGGTCTAACAGCACCCCTGTCTAATAAAACTCCATCTTGTTGTCAAAATGTCAAGACGCAAACTGTTTAAATCAGGATTCAGGGCTAACTTGCAATATATATGCAATACGATAGGTTGTTCATCTGAATATGCAGTAAGTGAGATATCATCCTATCGGGAAAAGTTCAAAGGTCCCCGCAACAACTATATGGACCGGAACTGTGATTCATCATGATCAAAGGAAGCAAATGGAGTTATGCAAAGGTTGGAGCTTTGGAGAAGGACCACCTCTGAGTCTTCAGAACGTCCTCCCTTCTGGCTAATGGATTTTCTGGCCACTTTTCCAACTCCATGCTCAGATCTCCAACAGGGCAGAGAGGGGGCCTCACGTTCTACCTTGAACATGAAACCCAGAACTTTGGGTTCTTCAGGTTGCTGTTCGCTTCTCGAGCCACGGGCTGCCCGGTGAGGTTTATGCTCGCAAACTGCGGAGACACGGTGATGCACATCGCCGGCTTGTTGCCACCTCCACAATGAAAGGAGGAGAAGATTTATGTGATGCTTGCTGGTCTCGGTGGGAGGACGTGAGAAGAGAGGCCTCGCTCATCTTCAAACACCACAGTCTCGGCTCAGCCTTAACGTGCGATCCTGACAACTCTCCTCCTCCTCTGCGCTTCCCGAGAACGTCAGAAGAGCCCTGCTGTCTCCCTCTTTTATCTTCACCTCCGAGGACTCCCCGATTTTCCTTCTGATCCCAAAGTTCCTCCCTTGCCTCCCTCTCTCCCTCCCTCCCTCTCTCTCTCCTTCTCTCCCTCTCTCTCTCTCTCCCTCCCACCACTGATCTTGGGTGGCATCGGCCCCCTTTATAGCGACGGATTACACACAAATCATTGAGCCATGAATGGCGAGATGAATTGATGTACAATTCGTTGACGTCTCTACACCCCATAATGGTGCTCATGGTGAGGACCTTCGTTTGAAAGACAAGAGAGAGATAAAGAGGGAGAGAAAGGTGAAGAGGCAGAGGAGAATCAGACAGAGCCAGGGACCCTTGTGATGGTGAGAACTGCTGGTTCTTTACAGCCCTCGGAGCAGGACACTCTGGGCTCAGATAAAGGACACATGGGGTTGATATGGGGGGATCCAAACCCCGCCCACCCCGCCCCCCGGCTGCCTTCAAAGACACGCCCGTTGGCACACGGCAAACTTAACCTCTACACCTCAGATATGTACGAGCTTCTCACTGTGCTCAGACACAACGGGACTTCTGTGATCTCAGCACTCTTTCTCATCATCCGTGGGCCAGGCGGTGCGTTTACGCGCCTTTGCCGTATCGGTTAAACCGCCCAATCACCTCCACAAAACCCGTGGGGGAAACGCGGCCACACGGGCCAATCACCCTGCCGTAGGCGTCGGGTCGCCGACCCATGTGTGACAGCAAATTAAGGCTCGTGGCGATAGCATGCCACACTCCTTTGTTAGCTCTTGGCTATTTGCAGCCATATAAGCATGCTTAATATACACCCTTAATATAAGCACTCTTATTCAGCACTTAAGCATAAGTCAAACTATCCCTTTAACGAGGGCACTGAAAGCACAAGGTTGCAGAACTGCTAGGAAGGCAAAACCCAATGGCAGGTCCCCGTTAAACCAAACACAAGCCTACAGTATATATTCCGAATACTGACATTTGCAATTCCCCACCAAATGTGATTCAGAGGCCCCAGGTGTCTGCAGTGTTTAGCACGTCTTGCCGTTGGCTGTGAAAGGCAGCTCGTAAAAGCAACCCTTCCAACAAACCCGGCCTCTGTGATTGGAGGCGTGGGCCAGACGCCAACAGCACGGCCTCTGGGGCGGCCCAGGAGGGTGAGACGTGGCTGGGAAAAGTCGGAGCACCGCGGAAGAGATTCCGACAGGCATGGAGGGAGAGCTGGTGGGGGGGGGACAGGCAGAGAGATAATTAATAAATCAGCCAGTCTAGCCCCCGATGGTAAAGTGACCTGAACCTGTGCATGTGGGCGGAGCTTATCGCCCATTGAGATGAGGTCACAGCAGCCTGATGGTGACCTGCAGTGACCGATGGCTGCGCACAAATTAGACTGAGGAACAAGCTTGCCTGAGCGGACCTGACACCTGCTACCCATGAAATGAATTGGCTTTATGCTAATGCTATTCAGGTACCGTCAGTAAGGTGATGTATAGATGTATGGCATGAAATGGCTGAGGTGTGAATGTAAGACGACCTGGTGCGTGTGTGCGTGTGTGTGTGTCCGTGTGTGTGTAGCCATGGGGCCCTTTCACCCACAGGTCTTCTCCAGCGTGGATGGTAAGGATGAGCCCTCAGAGCAGAAGCATGTGGTGAGGTGGTTGACTTTATGGTGACCCCCTGCAGCTCCTTAGAGCAGAACAGTGAAGGAGAACCCTGACTCACCAGAGTCTCTGATCCACTTAAATAGCCAGAGGGGCACAGAGGGGAGGCAGAGAGGTCAAACAGAGGTCAAACAGAGGTCAAACAGCGAGCTCAAGCACCAGTCGTCTCTAATGACGAGAAGGTCCTTCAGAGAGCTCTGTGGAGAACTGGACCACAGAGAGGGACCTCCCTCTCAAGGCAAAGAGAGAACAATGCTAACAGTGTGTGTGTGTGAGTGTGTGTGCGTGTGTGTGTGTGTGTGTGTGTGTGTGCATGCGTTCTGAATCTACTACCTTGTCTGTCTGGTCATGTCCGTAACAAGATAGGTCATGTTACAGATAACGCTTATCTCAAGCCCCTGAGACAGGAACACTGATGTTCGCATATATTGCATAACAGCACAACTGCTGATAACATAAACCCATTACTGAATGTACATTAGAGTGTAAACCCAAGGTCAAAGGGCAGGTCAGGTCAGACGGAACCTCCTTTACGTCTACTATAAAACCATGACAGAATCTAATGCTGAGCTAATGATACGTCTAAGGCACTCATGACACAAGTGCACACACACTGGTCCCGGCACACACCCACACACAGATACCCTAACAGACTCACACACATACACACACACACACACACAGATCTTTTGTATAGAGAAGTAGGTTTGAAAAACAGCTACAGGCAGTAAACCTCGCATAGTTTTACAGAGAGCTCAGGACGTAATCCAAAGCACTACGTACAGCTCAGTGTTACACACACACTCCTGCAGATACGCTGTCTATCTGTCATTTCCCCATCTAGCCTGCCCTCTTCCTCTCTCTCTCTCTCCCTCTCTCTCTCTCTCTCTCTCTCTCTCTCTCTCTCTCTCTCTCTCTCTCTCTCTCTCTCTCTCTCTCTCTCTCTCTCTCTCTCTCTCTCTCTCTCTCTCTCTCTCTCTCTCTCTCTCTCTCTCTCTCTCTCTCTCTCTCTCTCTCTCTCTCTCTCTCTCTCTCTCTCTCTCTCTCTCTCTCTCTCTCTCTCTCTCTCTCTCTCTCTCCCTCTCTCTCTCTCTCTCTCTCTCTCTCTCTCTCTCTCTCTCTCTCTCTCTCTCTCTCTCTCTCTCTCTCTCTCTCTCTCTCTCTCTCTCTCTCTCCCTCTCTCGCTCTCTCTTTGTTCTTTGCGTGTGAATGATGTCTGTTTCCACGGAAACTTCTTCGGGCAATTAGATGTGCAAATATTGCGGTAGCGTCTGGGGATGGAGGGAACGTGCGTAAAGGAGGTGAAACAGAGGGTAAAAGAAGGAACGGAAAAAAACCCACCCAAAACAACAACCGATCGCCGTGGAAGCATGTCGTGCGGTGGGCGGGAGGAAGGCCCTCGGCGTTACCGTGGACACGGAAACTACCACCGAGCCTTGTGTTCCCATTACAACTGAGCAATGGGGATCAGGTACTAGAGAAAGTGTAAATTTAGTGTAAATGAATTTCACTCTCTCAGGTTTGGTTAAAGTGAAGAAAACGAAGGCCTGGCTGGATGCTCGTTAATGAGCGTTAATGCAGACGCCACTGACAGGGTTCCTGCTAGGAGCAGATCAGGAACAAACCTGTGGCGTCGCAGTCGTCACACAGCGCCACACGCCGCTGGATTATCTCTGATCTGTGTCTGCAGGGAAGTACAGCCAAGGAGATAACTAAGTTAATAACTCACACACACACACACACACACACACACACACACACACACGAAGGCTAGTGCTAGACTGCTGAGCTAGCACATTCTCTGTTTGAAGTTTCGTTGTGTTAGTAGAGATGGGGGATCTAGACAAAATAACCCACCGATGCCGTCTTGCTGAACACGGTATTAGAAACCGTCACTACTGTGGAGCCACGTCTGTCTGTACTACCACAGTGTTTATCACTACTGTGGACCCACGTCTGTCTGTACTACCACAGTGTTTATCACTATTGTGGAGCCACGTCTGTCTGTACTACCACAGTGTTTATCACTACTGTGGAGCCACGTCTGTCTGTACTACTACAGTGTTTATCACTATTGTGGAGCCACGTCTGTCTGTACTACCACAGTGTTTATCACTACTGTGGAGCCACGTCT
The DNA here is from genome assembly GCA_020368025.1 of Brachyhypopomus occidentalis. Classification (NCBI taxonomy): domain Eukaryota; kingdom Metazoa; phylum Chordata; class Actinopteri; order Gymnotiformes; family Hypopomidae; genus Brachyhypopomus; species Brachyhypopomus occidentalis. The sequence goes on along the minus strand of JAGXOD010001390.1, from coordinate 3,247,662 downwards.
GTCTGTACTACCACAGTGTTTATCACTACTGTGGACCCACGTCTGTCTGTACTACCACAGTGTTTATCACTACTGTGGACCCACGTCTGTCTGTACTACCACAGTGTTTATCACTACTGTGGACCCACGTCTGTCTGTACTACCACAGTGTTTATCACTATTGTGGAGCCACGTCTGTCTGTACTACCACAGTGTTTATCACTACTGTGGAGCCACGTCTGTCTGTACTACCACAGTGTTTATCACTACTGTGGAGCCACGTCTGTCTGTACTACCACAGTGTTTACTGTCTGTAATGTATTTTTTGTCTGTAGCATCTGAGTGTTTACTGTAGCATCTGAGTGTTTTCTGTCGGGTATTATACAAACATCTGTAATTTTGAGTGTTTTCTGTTTGTTGGATCTGAGTGGTTTATGTCTGTGGTATCTGTGTGTGTGTGTGTGTGTGTATTTGGCATTTGGTTCACAGTAAGGACAAAGCAGCAGCTGTATTTGAGTGAAGCACACACACACGCACACACACACACCCATCTGTCTAATCCTCTAATGACGAGCTCTCCATTAACACTCAGCCAAGCTGTGTGTCCTCCGCCACAGCCTTCTCCTCCCCCCCTGCCCCCTCCCCCCTGCCCCCCTGCCCCCCTGCCTTCAGTAGCGGCCAGGTCGGTTGGTGAGCCCTCATGGACCTCGGCAGAGAAACAGCTGGATAAACGAGTCACCTGACACACTGAACAGGAAAAGACTGAAGACCTCACATCTCCCCCAAGTCTGTCTGGGCTAATACATGCGACGAGCACCAGATGCTACAGATGGAGAGTGCACACACACACACACACACATACACACATATGCTCCTGTAAGCCTGAGACAACAGTAATGGCTACAGTGAAATACAGGGGACCCCTTAGACACACAGTAGGTGAAGACCTCAGACTCCAGCAGTACCAAGGCCCGTAACCCACTGACGTGTCACTAAGTTACTATAGTACACAGTACACTAAACCAGGCTATAAGGGTGAGACACTACAAAGAATCACACACACACAAACACCACAAATACCCACAAGTCCCCATGCACATGCAAACACACACACGCAAAAAACACAAGCAAAAACACACACTCAGAAAACAGAAAAAATACAATTATAATCCAAACATCCTTGCACAGCACTCTCACATAAACTCTTTACAGAGACACACACAAAAACTACAGAATAAAATAGAACACTGTAGTTCCATCCACTGCCTGTGTACCAATGACCCTGACTCTCATCTCTCTCTCTCTCTCTCTCTCTCTCTCCATTTGTCCTTATGAACGACAGCAATTATCTCTGTGATGCTCGTCCTACACTCCCTGTCCATCTGATATCATCTCATCTCTGTCTCCCTCCTCTCACACGCCTGCTGTCAACTCAATCATCAAATTCTATTTCTCTCTCCCTCCCTCTCTCTCTCCCTCCCTCTCTCCCTCCCTCTCTCTGTCATTGCCTGAGGTTACTAATCTAGAAAGGTGGAGCTTATGTCCTTGTTGCGGAATCAAAGATGGACTAATTAATCCCACAATTAATCCCAAATAAGACAGGAGACAGGACACAGGGACAGGAGCCTACAAGACAGAGACAGACAGAGAGGAGAGAGGAAGGGGAGGGAAGAGTGTATGTCTATATATATATATATATATATATATATATATATATTGTGTGTGTGTGTGTGTGTGTATACAGTAAGTATATATATATATATATATATATATATATATATAGAGAGAGAGAGAGAGAGAGGGTGAAATCGGCTGAAATCGAGTGAAAGATGGAAGGATAGAGAAAAGCAGAAAAGCAGAACGCGCGCACACACACACACACACAAACACACAAACACTCTGTCTTCACTCCTCCTGATAACACGCATTTCTACATCGTCCGAACAGTCGTGCAGTGTGTGGGCTGTCTGCTTGCCCGTGCTCTAGAGGTCAGTGGGATGGGAGCTTGCAGAGGTCACAGAGCCAGTGGTCTAACATCCTAGGTTTCCTGCTATATGGGCCCCTCTAGGTCTCCTGCTCTACTGCCCCTCTAGGTCTCCTGCTGTATGGGCCCCTCTAGGTCTCCTGCTCTACTGCCCCTCTAGGTCTCCTGCTGTATGGGCCCCTCTAGGTCTCCTGCTCTACTGCCCCTGTAGGTCTCCTGCTCTACTGCCCCTGTAGGTCTCCTGCTCTATGGGCCCCTCTAGGTCTCCTGCTCTACTGCCCCTCTAGGTCTCCTGCTCTACTGCCCCTGTAGGTCTCCTGCTCTCAGGCCTGTAGTGTAGCCCATCTCTCTGGCCTGGGGGCACCGGTGCCAGGTTGTCTCCCACTCCCCAGTGCTGCCCCGCATAGCAGCACATTGGCAAAGCTTCCTGGAAGGTTGCCATCACAGTGTTGGCACTGAGGCACGTGTGTGTGTGTGCGTGTGTGTGTGTGTGTGTGTGTGTGTGTGTGTAGAACTGTGCAGAGTCAAAAGCTCTACGTTTTCTTTTGTTGCTTTTCATTTGTGGTCGGACGGCTTGTTACCGTGGTAATAAGTCAGCTGGGCGCACACGGATGTGCGTGCACACGCTCTCACGCGTCCCGATGACACACACATCATCTCACCCACACACCGCCTGTGCGCCTCCAGCTACCCATAATGACAGCTTTCAGAATTGACACATGCACAGTTATCTGAGCATTCCAGCAACATTCCTTGTACACATAACCTCCCTCTCTCTCTCTCTCTCTCTCTCTCTCTCTCTCTCTCTCTCCCTCTCTCCCTCTCTCTCTCTCTCTCATTTGTATCAGACTGAGCTGTCTGTCTCGTCTCTTGCGTCTCTTCAACTCTCGTACACTTTTTATCCGAGCCCTAATCAGGCTGTGACACATCACGCCACATCGCTCTGCTGCCCAAACACGGCTCCGCAGAACGGAGACGATCGACTCGCTCGGCCTGAACATGATTGGATATCGGTTTTCCAACCCTCACACTCCCATTGGCTGTTACAGTGCTATAAGTTATGTCAGGGCACTGAGGGGCTTCCCACCAGCTCCCCGTCTAGTAATTGAGTTTTCAAAAAATTACAGCAATCAATAAGTTAGGCTGCATCAGGTGCTGGTAGATTGGACGGACACGGCACACGGCACACGGCACACGGGCACACGGGCACACGGCACATGCGTCACTGCTAACGAGCGCATTTTTACACAGCTCCTTTGAAAGCACCACTGAACCACAACTTCACAAAGTGCTTTTGTTTTGTTTAGTTTTTTCTTGTTTCCTGCATTTCTATGGCAACTCTTGTCCAGGGTTTGAACCTTGAAAAATATACAGAAACATACTCTGCATATCAGATTCTAAAATGTGCATATGTGAATAAACATACAGAATAATGGTCGCTGCTCTAGGGATGGTCTGAGACTCTCTCTCTCTCTCTCTCTCTCTCTCTCATACACCACATACCTACAACTGTCAGTGAAAAATAAATCACCTATAAAAGTAAATAATCTCTATATGCATATATTGCACACACACATACACACACATACACACACAAACAGGCGGAACGTGAGGAGCTTCTCACTACCTCTTTCAATTCCGGAGCGAACAGCATGAACAGAATGTTAGCCACTTCCACACAGCCCCCCCCGCCATACGAAACAGCCTTTTTGGTGGACGCTTTGAAGGGCTTTCATGCCACGTTAGGCCCCTCCCCCCTCGCCCGGCCAACTCGATTCCCGTGACCGAGCTCTCGCCATCAAAAGTCGAACCGAACCACTTTCAACTTCAAATAGCCAGCATGGAAAAAATATGTCTGTCATGCCTCCTGCTACGAGCGCGGTAGAAGACGGCGGAGGATTCCGAGGAAAATCATGTTTGGAGGTGTTTGGAACTGCGCAGAGCACATGCGACCCAAACTCCCCATCGTCATGGCATTTCTTCCTTGTAAATTAATGCAAAACATCTGTTGATCTGCTCAAACACGGAAAGGGAAGTTGTTTTATTTATTGCTCTATACCGAAAAAGATCTCACAGCTGATAATGAACATCTGGCCAAAACGTTCTGTCCTGTGGAGACCTTGTGTGCAGTGCTGCAGTGTGTACTACCTAGATATATTATACATAGTATATATATTTGTATCGTAAATACGTGACCACTAAAAACTGGTCCAGACGTCATTCCAAATGGGCCATTTTCGTGCCAATGATGATGCAAGTTACCTTTCACAGTAACAAGGATATTATCAACCACAGTATCAGTGATGCATGTTACCAACTACAGTAACAGTGACGCACACATTACCAACTACATGTCTAACCATGTTACCACTAAAAGTGGCAACCACATCACCATTACCAATGACCAATGAGAACGACCAGCTACAGTAACAATGGCAGGTGCTACGAGCCACAGCAAAAATGAAACACATTTCCAACCACAGCAACAATGAAACACATTTACAGCCACAGCAACAATGACACGTGACCAACCACAGAGACCTGTGTCAACGTGCGATTGCAACAAAGTTCTCTGACTAAATATAGCCAACATTTGGTTGAGTGGTGAACGAGTTCAGAATGTCCATTTACAGCATAAGTGTGGCTTTCAGAAACAGCAGTGCAAACAACAGACCAGAACTCCCAAGACTGGAACTCCCAAGACTGGAACTCCCAAGACCAGAACTCCCAAGACTGGAATTCGGTGCCGTGCCACTGTGGGCTCATAAACAGCTTGGATGCAGACTATTCAAATAGAAACATCCCCTCCCTCTTCATACCCCCCGAGAAGACTCGGCAGACTAAAGCGTCGAACAGAAGGAGAGGATCCTGGCTTCCCTCCCTGCCGGCTTCTACTACAGCACACTGAGCCGTTAACTGGAGGACTTGCTGCTGATTACTGAGCACTGCTGAGCACCCTTGTGTACGTGCCGCAGGGACAGCTGTCAAAGCATGTTCGCTCAGGACAGACTCCGCCCCCTCATGGCTGGAGCCCCGCCCTATTGTCTCTGTTGGGAGGGGCTCCAAGACAGAAAGGGCAGGAATCACTGTCAGGATATCAAACGGAACGGTGAGACCTCCTGAGCCTCGGTAAAGGGCTTGAGGCCTACCGGGCGTGGCCCAACACCAGGAGGCGCTCATGAGCAGGTGAGGACGACCG
>JAGXOD010001390.1:3227500-3237500 GCA_020368025.1 Brachyhypopomus occidentalis | reverse complement strand
CCAGGCCTCCCTCGGTTTCCCTCTGTCTGTCTCTCTCTCACACACACACACACACACACACACACACACTCACACACACACTGAGATGTGGAGGCTCGCTAATGCCACTCTTGGCAGCATGTGTGTGTGTGTGCGCGCACTCGGGGGTTGATCAGAGATGCATGGTTCCTGGTTCTGTGCTGGCGTTACCACGGTCACCGGTGAGGTGATGGATACGGTTGCCTCTGGCCACTGGGGGCTATGGAGACCAACGAATGCAAACTCACCATCTGTTGTTTACCATCATTCATTGACTCTATTTGATTTAGACATGTTTCTCCCACTCGTCAGCCTCAAATCTCACTCCTCTGCTGTGTCTCTCTCTCTCTCTCTCTCTCTCTCTCTCTCTCTGTCTCTCTCTCTCTCTGTCTCTCTCTGATTGCCTGTGCTCTGACAGCATGCAATGCAACATTCTGTGGCTCCTCTGTCCGCATTCATTCTAATTAAACACACAAACACACGCACATACACACACACACACACACATACGTGCATGCATACACACACACACACACACATCCCTCCTGTTGCCATCACACATCTCCCTCCAAACACTCGAGCACACAAACACACATACACATGCACGCACACACGCACACACACGCACACACACGCACACACACCAGCCAGACAACAGGCATCTGTTCTGCCAAGCTGTCGTGTGTTCTTCATGCTCAGAACATGGTGTGGACGGCTGAGAGTCGGCCCAGTCTCCTGATGTTATTCAATCTCTTCTGCTTATGAAGAAAAGGATGATTCATACACGCCTGGGAGAGGTTTAGGTTCATAAAAGTGTGTGTGTGTGTGTGTGTGTGTCCTCCACATGCTCAGACTGAGACATGGGCGGTTGACGTTGTGGACAGCCTTCGAAGGCTGTCGCATCAAAGGTGGGCGGAGCCTCCACACGGAGGCACGGGGGAGGGGTGGCTGATGGAACTCTGTGAGGACAAAGGCAGGACCTCCTGCCTACACGGGCACCAATCAGATTCACCGGATTCACTTACGCCTCAAACGCCCGTCTGTCCCATGAAGCAACGTCCAATTCTCAGCCAAGGCAAAAAAATAAGACGACCCTTACTAACAGAAAAAAGACGGTTTAGCCAAGAAAAGAGCAACTGGCAAGGAAGGAAGGTGACCAGGGGCTCTTCACACCTGGACTTTTCACACCTGGACTCTTCACATACTGAATATATACTAATCACTTCAGCCCCACACCTCTCAGTCAGAACCATATCAGAACTTAGTGGAAATATTATTTTCCGTAATTCCGAAGAACCCGGAGAGTATATACGGGGTAAACGGGGTAAACGGACTGCTTACAATTTTTCGAGCCACGGCCTCTGAATCCTGAGATCAAGGTATGGCGACATCTGTGGGTCTGATCCCAGCAGGCGCAGGAAGGGGGTTGGGAATATTCCCAGGTGGCCCCGGGGACAGCGACAGTGAGGAGATCCCGGGAGGAGAGGAGGAGAGCAGGAGCGCAGTGTGTGTGACGGGCCGCACTGTGTGTGTGACGGGCCGCAGTGTGTGTGACGGGCCGCACTGTGTGTGTGACGGGCCGCAGTGTGTGTGACGGGCCGCACTGTTAGGCCAGGCTGTCTAGGAGAGCTGAAGCCATTCATCACTGTGGCCAGTGAGCCCTTCCCATCCCACAGGTAGCAGTTGTTTAACACATATATACACACATACGCACATACACACACACACATACACACACATATACACATACACACACACACATACAAACACGTGTTCTCTCACATGGAAGATGTGCAAGGGTACCTACTGTCCAATAAACCCACAAGGCACAGACAAACACACACACACGCGCACACACACACAGCACAAGGCACAGACAAACACACACACACACGCGCACACACACAGAACTGTCACTAATTCAGCAGTACTGTCTTCCACTCAAGGAGTTGGAGTGGTCTGGGCAAAACCTTGTGTATCTCCTTAAACAGCTTTGTGTAGCTGAGGCTTTGTTTCCAGGAGAAGACCTCCCTCAAAATCACATTCACACACACGCACACACACACACTCACACACACACACTCACACTCACACACACACACACTCAGCAGGCCTTGCACTTCAGCCCAGTACTCTCACACAACACTCTGTCTGATGAAAGAAACCTTTCCACCCTCCAAAGCGTAACCCACTGTGACTTCACACACACACACACACACACACACACACACAGACATTCATAAGTGTGTGATTGAAAGAGGCTCTCTGCCACTCTCGTCACTGCCAAAACCACTGGCACAAGTATGCACACACACACACACACATACACACACACACACCTCCTCTCTCCTTATTCAAGACTAAATTAGACACACACTCAGACACACACATACACACACCTCAATGATATCCTCCTCTCTTTATGCAAGACTACACTACCACTGTCCTACCACAGCAATCCCAAGGCTAACATAAACACACATAAACACACATAAACACACATAAACACACTTCACTGTTGCCAACGCGTCACAGCAACCCCCCCTCACTCTACCTCACCTCCAGAGAGGAAGGTGAGGGAAAGGCCATTTGAGGCAACCCCAGCCCCCCCACACACACACACACACACACACACACACACACCCTCTCTGATCACCTTATCTCATCAACCAGGACAGCTGTGAAAACACACACACACACACACTGCCCTGGTCTGCCTCCAGGACCCCCCACTGCGTGTCTTTCCACCCGACCCCGGGTTCACACCACTCGCACAGGACCCCTGGCTTCCGGAATGCTACAGTGTCTGTCTCGCTGCGCTCGTGGAGAGAAGACGAGCTGTGTGGTGCTTGGCTGATGAAGAGAGAGAAGGAGAGAGAAGAAAGAGAGGGGGAGAGAGGAGAGGTGGAGAGATGGAAGAGGGAGAGAGAAGTGAAGAGTCTGTTTGATCCCACCAGGACCACACCTCCATTAGAGGAATTAAAGACGAGAAAAGACCATAGCAGGAGAGACAGAGAGAGAGAGAGAGAGAGAGAGAGATGGAAAGAGAGAAGGGGAGAGAGAGAGGAGAGAGACTAAGTAAAAGGAAGAGAATAAATGAGTAAATGGGAAACAGTTGTATAAAAACACTTATATGTTTTCACTCTCTCCCTCTCGCAGAGCCCTAAATACACACACACACACACACACACGCACACACACACTGCTTACAGTTGTGGAAGTCTCGTCTGCAGGACTTCTGCCTCCCGCTCCTCGAGTGTGAAAAAAATGTAGAACGGAGAAATGTAGCCCGACGAGCGTGATGAAGGGGCTCCACTCCGGGGGAAGGATCGCTCCACGCAAACGCTCGCCTCCTCTCTTCCTTTGCCCTGCAGCGGGGGAGTACAGCAGCTTCTCCCCCGAGATGCCCCCTCCCTGCCCCCTCCCTGGGGCTAGTCCCTGCCGTGGTTCCCTCCTGTCCCGCTGGAGTTCAGCATGTGCGCGCGCACCCCTCCGAACTCACGCTCCGCAACAAACCTTTCCCCTCGCTCAGCCGCACACTGACCAGCAGCCCTAGGGCGGGGGGAGCACGGTGACGGAGAGAGAGAGAGAGGGAGAGAGAGAGAGAGAGAGAGGGAGAGAGAGAGAGAGAGAGAGGGAGAGAGAGGGAGAGGCAGTGTGACAAAGAGCCACATGAGAGCTGCTTCATATTGAAAGGCAACCCTAGGTTCTCATCAGCTACACACAGCCAGAGAGAGAAAGGAGGAGGAAGAGAGAGAGAGAGAGAGAGAGAGAGAGAGAGACCCACCCCTGATTCACACATTCTCCGCCCCACAACTCCAACAACCCTCCCACCTCCACCTCCCGCCCCTCACTGCCTCCGGCATGCTTTTCCGTGCTCGGCCAATCAGATCGCAGGGAGATGCAAAGGGCGCAGACCCAAACACACACGCTCGAGTCCTCGGCTCCGTCTATCAGGGATCTCCTCTCAGGGATCTCCTCTCAGGGATCTCCTCTCAGGGATCTCCTCTCAGGGATCTCCTCTCAGATCCTTCACAGGGGCAGCTGTTTCTGGAGACTGGATGGCTCAGGTCGCTCTAACTGGTATAAATAATCTTCTATCATGTAGTCATTTTTCTTGATGTTTTAAATTAATTTTTAAGATAAAATACAAGGGAAAAAGGAAATGTGTAGGCTCTTTTAAAACTGTATTAATATGAAAAGATTAATCTGATTTCACAGGTGGTAGATTACAATAAAATAGAATAGAATCTAAAAACAGACAGAAATTTATAACGAACGCACATACCCAATTCAGTACCACCCCCACCCTGATACACACCTCCAACACACTCCACCTTGCTCAAAGCCTGTGTGTGCTCCACCTTCCAGAATGACACACGCTTCCTGCTCATTTCCGCTCCATCCTGGCCACACACTGAACTTTGGAGAAAGAGAGGGGTGGGGGTTGGGTGGAGAGAGAGAGAGAGAGAAAGAGGGGGAGGGAGAGATGTAGAGGGAGTGAGAGAGAGAGAGGGACAGAGGGAGAGAGAAAGGGAGAGCTTCTCTCCCACCTCCACCCGAAGCTGACCTCTCTCCACACCTCCACCACTGGGGAAACTCAATCACCCTTTTCAGACAGTCTGAGCCTCAGTCTGAAAGGCCTCCTCTAAGGTTTTTCTCGAGTTTGGAGAATCTGCAGAAGCTGAAACCTGACCAGAGAGTGGAGGAAGTGTGTCTGTCTGTCTGTCTCACTCTCTCCCTCTCTCCCTCCCTCTCTCTCTCTCTCTCTCTCTCTCTCTCTCTCTCTCTCTCTCTCTCTCTCTCTCTCTCTCTCTCTCTCTCTCTCTCTCTCTCTCTCTCTGAAATATTCAGACCCACAGTCTCCAGTTACCTGCTTGCCCGGGAGGCAGGAGGTGCAGATTCCCTTACCAACCCCAGCACCTCCCTGGCCAGCAGCACCCAAACCCAAACCTAGTGGGTGGGAGAGAGAGAGATGGAGAGATGGAGAGAGAGAGATAGAGAGATGGAGAGAGAGAGAGAGATGGATAGAGATGGAGAGAGAGAGAGATGGAGAGTGTGAGAGAGAGAGAGAGAGAGAGAGAGAGAGCAGCAGACAGCAGGCAGCCTTGGGCAGCCACAGACCACTGCAGACATTTGATGAACTCACTGGGTTTCATGGACTGAAGTTCTAAAGCTGAGAAAACCCCTTTAGTCTGACTACCACACACACTACCAAACACACTACCACACACACTACCACACACACACACTTATTGGTTTGGATTAAAAAGTGCTGCTAAAATAGGTTTTAAGCCTAATACAAGTAAAGACAGCTTGAACTGATGGAAAAGGGCAAGTCAACATATCAGAAAGGATGAGAGGAGAGTCAGTGTGTGAGTGTGTATGTGTGTGTAAACAGGTGGGAAAGAGATGCAGAGACAGAGCGTGAGTTCGAGGTAAAGCCAGGCTCTACTAACATCTCCTCCATCCAGCCTTCAGGAGCAGACACAAACACAGGAGCTCCATTCTGGGGTCAGAGGTTACCTGGCTCACAGGAGAAGCTTTTGGAATGAGCCTCGTCATGAGGGGTGGGTAGGGTTGGGCCCTGTGCCCCCGCCAACAAGCTTAGACACCTAGGCAACCGTCATGGAGCATTGGGGCAGAATAATACTGCAGTGTCATGGTAGACCATAGGAAGTGGAAGAGGAAGTGGAAGAGGAAGTGAAAGAGGAAGACCATAGGAAGTGGAAGCGGAAGCGGAAGTGGAAGAGGAAGTGGAAGTGGAAGAGGAAGTGGATGAGGAAGTGGAAGTAGAAGAGGAAGTGGAAGAGGAAGTGGAAGACGAAGTGGAAAAAAAATTCACTTCCTGGAAGTGGAAGAGGAAGTGGAAGTGGATGAGGAAGAGGAAGTGGAAGTGGAAGAGGAAGTGGAAGAGGAAGTGGAAGAGGAAGAGGAAGTGGAAGAAGAAGTGGAAGAGGAAGTGGAAAAAAAAATTCCACTTCCTGGAAGTGGAAGACGAAGTGGAAGACGAAGTGGAAAAAAAAAATTCCACTTCCTGGAAGTGGAAGGAAGTGGAAGAGGAAGTGGAAAAAAAAACATTTTTCCACTTCCACTTCCTGGAAGAGGAAGTGGAAGTGGAAGACGAAGTGGAAAAAAAATTAACATTTTTCCACTTCCTGGAAGTGGAAGAGGAAGTGGAAGAGGAAGTGGAAAAAAAAATCCACTTCCTGGAAGTGGAAGAGGAAGTGGAATTTTTTTTTCCACTTCCTGGAAGTGGAAGAGGAAGTAGAAATTTTTTTTTCCACTTCCTGGAAGTGGAAGTGGAAGTGGAAGACGAAGTGGAAGACGAAGTGGAAAAAAAAAAAAATTTCCACTTCCTGGAAGTGGAGGAGGAAGTGGAAGAGGAAGTTGAAAAAAAAAATTCCACTTCCTGGAAGTGGAAGAGGAAGTGGAAGAGGAAGCTGTGCAATTATAGGCCAATATCTAATCTTCCGTTTATCTCCAAGATCCTAGAAAAGGTCGTAGCGCAGCAGCTGTGTTCATATCTTCATAGAAACGGCATTTACAAAACATTTCAGTCAGGGTTTAGAGCCCATCACGGAGACAGCGCTAGTTAAAGTAGTAAATGATCTGTTACTGGCCTCTGATCAAGGTTGTATGTCCGTACTCGTATTACTTGACCTTAGTGCAGCTTTTGACACTATTGATCATAGCATTCTTTTACATAGGCTAGAATACGTGGTCGGGGATTAAAGGAACAGCCCTCTCATGGCTTAGGTCGTACCTGACTAACCGTTACCAGTTCGTTGATATTGATGGCGACTCCTCTGTTCATACCAAAGTTAAATTTGGTGTTCCGCAGGGTTCTGTCTTAGGACCTCTGCTTTTCTCGTTGTACTTGCTACCATTAGGTGATATCATCCGTAAACATGATGTTAACTTTCATTGTTATGCAGATGATACTCAGTTATATGTCTCAGCGAGACTAGATGAGGGAAGACAGCTTAACAAGAAAATTGAGGACTGTGTACAGGACATCAGGGAGTGGATGTTGAGTAATTTCCTTCTACTAAATCCTGATAAAACAGAGGTGCTTGTATTAGGACCACAGATAGCCAGTAATAAGTCCTCTGATTATTTATTAACTCTGGATGGTCATACAGTACCATCAAGTACAACAATCAAAGATCTCGGTGTAATTATTGACTCGAGTCTATCATTTGAATCTCATGTAGATAACATGACTAGAATAGCGTACTTCCATCTTAGAAATATTGCAAAGATCAGAAACATAATGTGTCTACACGACGCAGAAAAGTTAGTTCATGCTTTTCGTTACCTCTAGATTAGATTACTGTAATGCTTTATTGTCTCGATGTTCCGGTAGGTGTATAAATAAACTCCAGTTAGTTCAGAATGCAGCAGCAAGAGTACTTACTAGAACCAGAAGATATGAACACATTACTCCTATTTTAACTAGACTCCATTGGCTCCCAGTAAAATTCCGCATTGAATTTAAAATCCTGCTATTAACATATAAAGCGTTGAATGGTCTGGCGCCGCAGTACTTGAGGGAACTTTTAGTCCTATACGAACCTCCGCATTTACTTCGATCACAAGGTGCAGGCTTCTTATCAGTCCCTAAAATTATGAAGGCTGGAGCAGGGGCCAGTTCATTTTCTTACACAGCCCCTCAGCTATGGAATAAACTTCCATCCAGTGTTAGGGACTCAGATTCAGTCACTGTGTTTAAATCTAGATTAAAAACACATTTGTTTAGTCAGGCATACTGTTAAGAGCATTCACCCACCACTCTGTGTTCCTTCTTGTCTCCCCCTACTTCATAGAGACAAGGACCACTCCAGGGCACCAGGAGGCACGGGCGGTTCCTGATTCGGACCTGCTCCACCCTTGGCACCCCGGACTAAATTACTACACCCACTACACTTACCACTGACTAACCCCAACACCACTATCTCAGTCTGTATTCCCAATAGAGGATGGGTTTCCTGACGACTGCATGCAAGCACCAAGCAGGCACCTGGGAGATGGTCTGGCTTGCCGGTGGATGTGCTGATGTCGGGGTTGGACTTGCCGTTGCCGCGGGAGGACGTGCTGGTGCTGGCTCCTGCCTGGGGCTCTTCATCTGCACCGGCGGGACTGTGACTACTGGGCCGGGGAACAAGAACCCTTATGCCACAACTGTAAAACCACCTTTTGTCCACAAATACGGACTGGTGCTAATGGGCCGCCCAATGGAGGATGGGTTCCCTTTTGAGTCTTGGTCCTCCCAAGGTTTCTTCCTTTATCCCCGCCATCTTAGGGAGTTTTTCCTTGCCACTGTCGCCTATGGCTTGCTCATTAGGGATCTGGACCCATGCAATTTGTAAAGCTGCTTTGTGACAGCATGTGTTGTAAAAAGCGCTACATAAATAAATTTGAATTGAATTGAAGTGGAAAAAAATAAAATTCCACTTCCTGAAAAAAAATAAAATTCCACTTCCTGGAAGTGGAAGAGGAAGTGGAAGTGGAATTTTTTTTTCCACTTCCTGGAAGTGGAAGTGGAAGAAGAGGAAGTGGAAGACGAAGTGGAAAAAAAAATTCCACTTCCTGGAAGTGGAAGAGGAAGTGGAAGAGGAAGTGGAAGAGGAAGTGGAAGAGGAAGTGGAAAAAAAATAAAATTCCTCTTCCTGGAAGTGGAAGAGGAAGTGGAAGTGGAAGAGGAAGAGGAAGTGGAAGACGAAGTGGAAGACGAAGTGGAAAAAAAATTAAAAATTTTCCACTTCCTGGAAGTGGAAGTGGAAGTGGATGTGGAAGAGGAAGTGGAAGAGGAAGTGGAAGAGGAAGACCATATGAAGTGGAACAGGAAGAGGAAGTGGAATAGGAAGTGGAAGAAGAAGTGGAAAAAAAAAAAAAATTTTCCACTTCCTGGAAGTGGAAGAGGAAGTGGAAGAGGAAGTGGAAAAAAAAAACTTTTCCTCTTCCTGGAAGTGGAAGAGGAAGTGGATGAGGAAGTGGAAGAGGAAGTGGAAGAGGAAGTGGAAGAGGAAGTGGAAAAAAAATAAAATTTTTTCCACTTCCTGGAAGAGGAAGAGGAAGTGGAAATTTTTTTTTTCCACTTCCTGGAAGTGGAAGTGGAAGTGGAAGAGGAAGTGGATGACAAAGTGGAAGAGGAAGTGGAATAGGAAGTGGAACAGGAAGAGGAAGTGGAACAGGAAATTGACGACGAAGTTGAAAAAAAATAAAAAAAATTTCACTTCCTGGAAGTGGAAGAGGAAGTGGAAGAGGAAGTGGAAAAAAAATGTCCACTTCCTGGAAGTGGAATAGGAAGTGGAACAGGAAGAGGAAGTGGAACAGGAAGTGGAAGACGAAGTTGAAAAAAAAAAAAAAAATTTTCCACTTCCTGGAAGTGGAAGAGGAATTGGAAGTGGAAGAGGAAGTGGAAGAGGAAGTGGAAGAGGAAGTGGAATAGGAAGAGGAAGTGGAAGAGGAAGTGGAAGTGGAAGAGGAAGAGGAAGTGGAAGAGGAAGTGGAAGTGGAAGAGGAAGAGGATGGAAGAGGAAGTGGAATAGGAAGAGGAAGTGGATGAGGAAGACCATAGGAAGTGAAACAGGAAGAGGAAGAGGAAGAGGAAGTGGAAGAGGAAGTGGATGAGGAAATGGAAGAGGAAGTGGAAGTGGAAGAGGAAGTGGAAGAGGAAGAGGAAGACTATAGGAAGTGTAACAGGAAGAGGAAGTGGAAGAGGAAGTTGAAGTGGAAGAGGAAGTGGAAGAGGAAGTGGAATAGGAAGAGGAAGTGGATGAGGAAGACCATAGGAAGTGAAACAGGAAGAGGAAGTGGATGAGGAAATGGAAGAGGAAGTGGAAGTGGAAGAGGAAGTGGAAGAGGAAGTGAAAGTGGAAGTGGAAGACGAAGTGGAAGAGGAAGAGGAAGTGGAAGTGAAAGAGGAAGCGGAAGAGGAAGTGGAAGAGGAAGAGGAGAGAGAGAGAGAGAGCAGCAG
>JAGXOD010001390.1:3157500-3222500 GCA_020368025.1 Brachyhypopomus occidentalis | reverse complement strand
TGTACAGGCCTGCCTGGGCGTGGTGTTACACACACTGTTGTACAGGCCTGCCTGGGCGTGGTGTTACACACTGTTGTACAGGCAGGATAAGTGAAGGCTGCAGGCTAAAAGAAAAGATGCAGAGCTTTATAGAGAGAAAGGGAAAGAGGGAGAGAGAAAGAGAAGTGTACATGTATATATGTATATATGTTTGTATGTATATGTACATAATATATATTACATTATTAGAACTACTTATTATTCTGTAATCACTCCGATTATCTCCGATATTGAAATCAATTTGATAATCTGAAAATTGTTGTTGGTTATTGTTACTGTTGTTATTGTCATTAATTATATAATTGTTGTTGCTCTAATTGCCGTTGCTCTAATCTTTACCACTATTATTATTAATGTTATGATTATGGTTACTATTAATACTTTTACTACTATTATTATCATAACTATTATTAGAAATATCAATCATGGAAGCAGTGGTGGGTAACGTAATTGTAATAACAATATAGTCATTATTTTACTTGATTATTATTATGGTTATCTATTATTTTATTATATTTTACCATTGTATGTATCCTAAATGTACATATTTATCATGCCAATAAAGCACCATTGAATTGAATTGAATTGAATTGAATTGAGAAGGAGAGGGGGAGAGAGAGAGGGAGAAATAGAGAAGGAGAGAGAGAAAGAGAGAGAGAAGGTGAGAGAGACAGGGAGAGAGAGAGAGAGGGAGAGAGACAGAGGGAGAAAGACAGTAGGAAAGAAAGATGTGAGAGAAATATCAGCTTCGGCTCTGAAAGCCCATCTGTTGGAGTGACTGGCGATTGTGTCCACGTAATTTGAGTTTATTACTCCCGCTGGGCCGAGGGGGGAGAAACAGAAGAGCGCACGAGACAGCAGACTGAGACCAAAACTAGACGAGAAACATCTCAGCAGCGGAAAAGGAGAAGATGAGAAATAACCAAGAAAATACCGTCCACCCTGATCGTCTCCATCCAGAGACGGTCAGACCCCAGCAGAGACTGGCCTGTCTGTCTGTCTGTCTGACTGTGTCTGTCTGTCTGTCTGGCCTGTCTGTCTGTCTGGCCTGTCTGTCTGTCTGGTCCCACAAGCGGTGAAATGGTCTCCGACCCCCACCCTCTCCACCCTACCCACCACCTCTATAGGGCATCCATCACCCCCCTCCCAATGATCCCAATTAAAGCGGGGTAAGTGTGGCAGCTGGCCAGTCCCTGGGGACCAGTGTGAGGGCCAGCTGAGCTCACGGACCAGCTTAGCAGATCTGAGATCAGTTTTACGCCCAAACAGGGCTGGAAAACGGCAGAATTCAGGTAGGGGCCACAGGCCCTGGAACAGTGTTGAAATCGGAACCGTGAATTGAGTTGTAGAATAAAAGAAAGAAAATATACAACCAAATATTTTATACAGCATCAAACAGTCAGGATAATGAGTTTTGTAAATGCATTAAATACAAATAGACTGATTGATTTCTAAGGCGAGAGATTAACAACTTAAACCAGAAGCTACAGAGAGCATGATATGTAGATCTTCAGAATACAGGTGGCAGGTGTGTCCTTGAACCTGGGAAACAGAACACCAGGTGCTGCGTTTCAGAGAACCAGGAGGTTCCTCCGAATGGCTGACACGCAGGTGGTAACGCTGCACCTCCCCACCACACAGCGCTGCTCCAAAGCTCCCAATATTGCCAGAGGGATGAAGTACCTGGCATTCTTAAAGAGACAGAGGACTCAGACCCAGATTTTTGGAGCTTACCCATAAGCCCCTATTGTGCACCAAACTCAATAACTGGATTAGCGAGCTGGGCTAGACGGTTATTTCAAAGTGCAAAGGCAATGAGACAATAAGGAGGCCAGTGTGAAACAGATCCATGGGTAGATCAAGCGCTGCAGGTAACGGGAGAGCACGAGGGTCTATTACCCGGCGGAGACGTGATTCATTCACACTGACAAAACGGAGCAGCAGGGCCATTTGAAACAGGAAAGAACAGACCAACCCTGCTGGAGGGGCGTGAGGGAGGATCTGGGAGGCCCTGCCTCCACCCCCCCGCCGGGAAGGAGCCTCATTCGCTGCGTGTGACGGGGTCATTTGCATTTTGATGGCCCTCAGACAGAAGGGCGAGTGAGGAGCTTAGGGGAGCTGCAGAATGGCCTCTGTGGAGGGAGGAAGGAGAAGTGGCTGAAGGCGAGAGACAAATACTACAGCACGCCACTGCCCTGCCTGTGTGACACGTCTGTGTGTGTGTGTGTGTGTGTATATATCTGATGATGATGAAAGGGTTGGTTCAAGATGACAGGATGACTGAAAGGTCGAAGTTTTTGATATAAGTAGGAGTGTGTGGCAAGAAATGGTCATATATGCAAATGTAAATAAATAAGTATCCGTTTGGCGCCTGTTGTATGGGTACTGGAGACGTTTCACAGACCTGGTGTCCGGTTCTGAGTGAAGGTATACGGCGTATCTCTGTATCAGTGATGACCTCTCTCTCTTCTGCATTACACTGTGTGTGTGTGTGTGTGTGTGTGTTTACACTGGTTTCTGCATATTTTGTATGTTTCCTTTTCCCAACTAATTTGAAGGAAGGACATTGTTTCCTATCCTCCCACCAACCAACCACCTCTCTCTCACACACACACACACACACACACACACAGACAGTTGGGCAAGGCACAGCACACATATCTCCTCTAGCCATCAGTGTTTACACAGCTGAATCGATGCCGTCATTGCCATTGTGACGCAAAGTGTTTTTTTCTTCCTTCTCCCCTCAGTCTAGTCAGTTAAATCCTCCACCGCAGAGATACGCGGCACAGAACCACTGACCCACAACTCGGGACAGTTCAACAAGCCCGTCTGTGACTCCGATGGACATGTGCGTGTGCACACAGCGTCCAAACCGCCCCCTCTCTTCTCCTCCTCCCCTCCAGACAGCAAGTCCAGATCTACTCTGAAAAAGTGAGATTAGAGGAATCAAGTTGATCACTGAGCAACAGTGGATCCTCACTTAATGATACTCCTGAATGCATATTCCTAATTGGAAGCGAATAGGGCATGGGGCTCAGAACACAGCCCGTCAGCAAGACGCAACCAACGGCAGCGCTGCGATTTCCACTCGCTCTGAAAACATTGCCTCTGCTGCCCCCTGATGGTGGATGTGGAGAACTACAAAGAGCGGAATCATCCATCAGAATCAGTGCTAAATAATGGCATAAGGAAGAATATGCGCTTTCAGCGAAAGCTGGGGTCGGTGCAGCAAGGGATTCTGGGAGAAGAGCAGTGCACTATGGCCATTTTCTCGGTGTTTGACTTGGCTTCACTATTTGACCAATCAGAAGCTGAAAATCCTCAGTGTCTAAAATGCTGAGTCACTGGATAATAGGCAAGCTTCCCCTGGGCCAGGCAGAGGTTTGAATCCACCAGGATGGGCCCTCATTCAACAAACCTTCCAGAAACTTCCACCGACACAGTGGTGCTTCAAGGTTAAAGGCACAAAAAAAGCAAGAATGTGCCTGTGGCCAGAAGAGGTGGCAGATATTATTATTATTATTAGATAATTATATTAATTATCTATCTAATAGATAACCTAGCATTCTTAAAGAGACAGAGGACTCAGACCCAGATTTTTGGAGCTATTGTGTATAGCCCTATTGTGCACCAAACTCAATAACTGGATTAGCGAGCTGGGCTAGACGGTTATTTCAAATATCTATTATTTAGGTTTATTATTATTAGGTTATTTCAATATCTAATAACATTATTAATATTATTAGATAATATTGGCAGATATAAGCACATGAACAATAGGAAACACTGATCCACACTTTAATGAGGAAAAATTGAATACTGACATCACATGACAGGGTGTTTCTGCTTTTTATTTACTCATTTTGTACAAAAAAAGAGGTAATGGTACAACACAGCCAGCAGAGAACAGGCCACATCTTCACCATTTAAACATAAACGCATGAAAAAAATAACAATAATAAAACAGAAATCGACAACACAGGTGTTGACGTGACAGATTCATCATTAGTGTTGATCAACCGCGTCAAGATGCGAGATGAACAGTAACTTTCGCAAAGAACAGCAAAATTACGACGCGTACATCCAACAAGATGCACACCACAGGTCAGAGAACCCTAAGAACCTGGGCATTAGTGATCTATGCTCCTGTCTGGGATGGAACGCCCCCTGGCCTGCCCCCCCCCCCACCCTTCCCCCGAGCAGCAGAGAGCCTCTACTAGCTTCCGCCTGTAATGCCTCATGAACCCTCATGCCACACAAGTGCATTTGTCAAATGGTAATTTTGACCATCATGGACATTCAGAAGGAATTATTGAATTACTTAAAAACACGCATTGTTATTTCTCTGAATACGGCACAAACAATTCTTAATCGGTATTCATATTCAATCGATGATCGTAAGTATTTTTTTTAGTATATATATTAACCATTAATTATACCACTAACAGTAACTGAATCTGAAGAATGTACCTAAGCTCTGATCCTCTGGTTAAAAACACCTGTTGCATGTGAAGATCAACATGCACCTCATCCTGAAGCTCCAGTCTTCTAGTCTCATTCGTAAGGACCCCGACAAGAGATCATGATGGTAAACCAACAACCTGGTTAGCAGCAAAGGAGGACATGACTGGAGATGCCTGTCTGTCTGTCTGCCTGTCTGTCTGTCTGTCTGCCTGCCTGTCTGGGCAGTGTTAGACCAGGATTAGAGATTTGAGAGTATACACACACACACACACACACACACACACACATTGATGATAAAAATACTGGTTTGCGACACCATTTTAAAATCAAAATAGTGTGAACTAATCATCTACAACCACACAGATCGAGACTGTGATGACAGTATGAAGGTGGGCGTGGTCTACAGCAGGTTGGAGAGATAAGGTGGGCGTGGTCTACAGTGGGTTGGAGAGATGAGATCAGGAACTGAAGGCCATGAGTCTAGGACACTGTTCCACTAAAGGACTGAGGAGAGGTGCCCCGAAGTGGCCCAACCTCCAGCCTATGTTTAACACGTTCTCTCTGGCGCCCTCTAGTGCCACAAACACTGAACAGCGAGCTCCTTCACGGCACAAGGACAACACAAGGACATGTAAACATATAGGCCAAGATAAAAAAAAAAAAGAGATTTCACAGATCAAAAATAAGAAAACACAAAACACTTGATTTCAAGACGCCAGTATGTGGGATGGTGAAGAAAAAAAAAAGAAAGAAAAGGAACTAGTCTCAAAGACTAGAGCCAACAGTCCAATATCAAACAAAAGCTGTAATCTCGAATGTTTCTGTAACTGCAACACACTGTGTAATTTATAAGACCCAAGGTGGGAACACTGAACAGCAGATATATATATATATATATATATATATATATATATATATATATATATATATATATATATACACACACATATATATACATACACATACATACACACACACAAACATACATATATACATATACATGTATGCATATATATAAATATACACACACACAAATAGGCATGTCCTTCACTAGAAGTGTAGTACACTGATCTGTATAACAGCCTCAAATGGAACTGCTAAGCAAAACACTGTCTTGCATATACAGTAAATACTATGTTTTATAGTACAAGTTCAAAATTGTCCAAAACAAAACAAAACAAAAGTAGTTTTGCGTGAACCCAAGAAGGTCACAAAGTGCATATATAACATCTGAAGCCACTGCTGGGGGGCGGGTCTGGAACACATCTCTGCCGCCTGTGCACCCACAGGGAAGAGTTAGCAAGTGGGACCGCAACTGACTCCTCCCCCTGCTCCCTGTGCATGTATGGTGTCATAGCATCACGTTCCCTTGCACTCCGGTTCTGTTCCCGCCTACAACCCCAGCACTCTGCCTCACGTGGGGGCGTGTCCGGCCGAGGTCTGCCCCTGCCTTCTACTGTGACACGGGCTACACTAAAAGGCTATTAGCATAGCAAAGTCATTACAAACACTGGAAAAAAAAAAAGAAAAAAAAAAAGGCTTAAAAATCAAAACACGTTAGATGACAAACAAAGAAACAAACGAGCAACAAAGAAAAACACTTCAGTTTGAAGTATGTGAAGGACCACAGATCAGATCATGTGACCATGAATGAAACTCCGGCAAACAGGGCCCTTGTGCGTTGAGAGCTATCCATCGTCAAACAGCGTGGAAGCCTGACCTCTAGAGGGGAATGTTTGAAATAACAGGCAAATGCAAAGTGCTATCTGAGACGCTTTCCGCTGGGTTCAACAGTCTGCTGCAACATGACATTCGAGAGAAACCGACACCCGGAACCCTATACTGAAACCCCTCGCTGTTAGCCACCCATTACTTCAGGCACTGACGTTAACCTCAGGTAATTTTGTTTAGATGGGATAACATTTGAGCTCCATGAAGAAAAGACGGGTAAGAAACATTAAACCCAATTGCTAAACCCAAAGAAGCATTGTGAATGAATTTAGTCGAGTCTTGGGCTTCATGTTGTTTCAAGCATCCCCCCCCCCCCGGCAGTCCTACAACTGAGGGCTGCTTCACATGTACGATTCAGATGAGGAATAGACCGACTTTTCACTTTCCTTCTCTCTTACCATCCTGACGACTGCTCTCCATACAATAATGGAGCCATCTGACAGGATTAAACCAGCACCTTCTCACTACATCCCATTTCAGTTCTGTCTATCGCTCTGTGCCACTGGCGCCACCTAGAGGCCACGGGGCAATTAGTGCTTCTTTTCCTCCTTCTCTCCGCTTCCTTTGGTCTCGGAACGGGACGGTCTCTCCCTCTCCGTCGTCTCCATTCTCCGTCTGTCCCCGTCTCGTTTTCCTCCTCTCCCCTCTCCGCCCCTCCCCTCCAACTCTCCAGGGCACGGCGGTTAGCCGTCGAGCAGGTAGACCACCAGCTCGTAGGTGCACATCATGATGGCGGTGTTGGGTATCTGCCGCACCAGGTGGGTGGAGAGGCCGCGGTACAGCGCCCCCGAGCCCTCCTCCCGGAACACCGTTCCCAGCGTCTGGAAGAAGGAGCGATACCTGCTGCCCTCCTCACGTAGCCGCGTCCGGATCACCTCTGCAGAGGGGGGGGGGGGGGAGATGTGAGCAGGGGGGTCAACTGCACTGCGCCCCGCCGGAAGGGCGGGTGGAGGGGAGGGGCGGGTGGAGCGAGGGCCTACCGTGGGGGTACGCGATGGTGGTGGCGCAGGTTTTGGACGTGGCGGCGGCTAGCATCATGCCGGCGAAGTCGGACACGTCCCTGGACGCCTCGTCCTCCTCGTCCACGTTGCCGCTGGACCTGGACTCCAGCAGGCGCCGCTTGATGCTCGTAGATGACGAAGTGGATGACCGTCTCGGAGATGCCGGCGTACGAGGCAGACATGCCCCGGTAGAAGCCGCGGGCGCCGTCCGTCTGGTACACCCGCCGCACGCACTCCAACGCGCTCATGCGCCTCTCGCCGCGGTTCCTGCAAGACCGGATGGGACACCCGTGTTCCGTGATCTGTGCCTGTTTTACAGCCAGCCTTATAAGGGCATCCTTAAGCCAAATCGTTACTCTTGTATGTTCAACAGGATTCAAATTTGAATTAAAAAACTGATTTTAAGGAGTCTTTCAAACTGCCAAAATATTTGTCAACCCCTCCCCATTGGGCTGGAGTAACTCCGCCCATCAGCAGTGGAGACGCAGTCCGGGCCTTAAGCGTGATGCTCTCTGGGTAAAAGGTGAACTGCTTGGGGTTGCTGGTATGGTTGAAGATCCTAAATACCTATCACACCTAAATACAGCCCTGTCATTCAAACCTGATCATAGCACTACTGATCTCAGCCTGAAGGGGGCGACTACGCTGACTACGTAATGTCATATAAACGTGTTTTCTGATCAGAATCACCAGAACCTGTGAACTACGAGAAGGTGGTTTGGCATGATGGTAACTGCTCAACAGTGCATAACGCAGACAGGACACGCGTACACTGATGTTACTGACTGATACCAGGAGTCTAGCAGATCCTCTCACCTGGCGTCCAGCTGCAGACGCGTCTTTATGAGCCAGATGGGATTGGTCGCCGTGATCGCCGTGAACCCTGGGAAGAAGTGGCGAGAGGGTCAAAAACAGGAAGTGACAGCGTCGAGCCAGTCACTCATCCTCAGCAGTGAGCCGGCCTACACGTCTTCAAACACACACACACACACACACGCACAGCCACACGACCACAAACCCTCTCCTACGGGACCTTCCCGCACCGCGGACGTGCTGCGGTCTGTGAGATGTGCTTGTGGCCTGCTCGTTTGGGAGCGCAAGATGGAGTTACGTCTACCGCGTTCAAACGTGGCAGAGCGGCCAGGGGCCCGTGGGTGGCAGTGGGCAGGTTACGTCGGACCGACCGTCCCTCGCCACGCCTTAGCTCGCTTCGGTTTGGAGAGAGCACGTTTTTTTCCCCGATAAGAAAACTTGCCTCCACCGAAAAGCTACAAGCACACCTCAGAGCAGCTGGCCACAGCAGTGAGGCCTCTAAGCTGAAGCAAACAGCAAAGTACAAACACTCAGACCTACAGTACGGCACCTGTCCCGTGAGCGCTTACTTAAAAACGTTTTGGGTTTAAAGAATGTTAACGTAACGTGAGCCAATCAAGAGGGAAGTCGGGGTACGTTAGGTCCTCTTTGTTATGCGGAGGGGTCGTTATGTAGCTATATGACACGGTTAAAAGGGTAAGAATATAGTAGCCAATCGCAGTCGTGACAGTGTTAAGGTGGAAAGGCCACTACACTGAGGGCTGATTTTACAACGTGGCTTTACAACGCCACGTGACCTCAGCGACGACGTCAAATGTTTGGCGTGAGATACTAGCACGACGCTGCTGCACAGACGTATGTCTATGTCGTGTGTCTGCAACGTGCAGTAAAACAACAAAACAAAATCATCATAATCATAAATTTAAATTATTATTGCTGAGAATTCAATCTAACATAAATCTAGTATAAAAATATTGGGAATGGTGGAGGATTCCAACACCAAGTCTGAGTTGCGTTTGGGCTCAAGTTGGTAAAGACTCTAAACGCCCCCCGACTGCAGGAAGGCGGGAAAGGAGACGACCATGATGAACGTTCGAATACTCATTCTCATTCGGGGCGGACACGATGGGCCTAGACCGAATGCTAAAACTCTGGTTAGATCTAGCAAACCAATAGGACGTCTACTGGCCTACAGGAGGACTAGAGAGGGTACGAGACCGAGATCAACCGGGTGGAGGATGATAGAGTGGAGAGAGAGAGAGAGAGAGAGAGAGAGAGAGAGAGATTGTGTCTCTGGCGAGTACTCACAGGGGAGGGGCAAAGCTCCTCCTCACAGCTACAGGGCGAAAGCCTGCAGATATGGGGGGTGGGGCAGGCTGACTCACAGACCCTCTCGCAGGGTGCAAGCTACAGTACAGGCCTAAAATAGACACAGGCTGTTCTGTACCACAGTCTCAAGCAGCAGGAGCAGCAGTCCACGCACGCCTCTGTGCCGTGGCAGACACATGACGGGGTGGAGCTAAACACCCACAACCACCCCACAAGTCCCTCCCCACATAACAGACCGCACCCTCTACCCGATGTCCCCGCCCCCTAAACTACACAGTCATTTTTTTTTTCTCCTATTTTCCAACTAATAAAGGACAGACAGAGGGGGGAAGGGAAGGGGGGGGAGGTGAGAGACAGAAACATGATGAGTAATGAGAAACATGAGAATGAGAAAGATCAGGGAAGACACGAGGGGGGACGACGACGACGACGACACATTTTGTCCCTTGAGTTTTAAAGGACATCATTAAACCAGTGCTTTAAATGGGCTCTGGAATGCTAATGTTCAGAAAAGACTCGCTGGTTCTATAGACCAGCAAAAATATAAACAAAAATAGTCATAATCTTTGTTATTACAATAGGTTAACCATAAGTGGGTCATAAAACACTACTCATAATTAAGACTGGGCACAAAGTCTACATAGACAATACTAAAACGAGCATAAATCTATGCAGGTTATATAGTGCAAATGCTAACCTTGTCAAGCCTGTCCAAACAGTCCCACTAGCAGAATGTGCACCACACAAGTGTTATTTAATATGGTAGCACTGTAATGGAGGACGTGTGGGCGGGGCCTAGGTGATTTGTGGGCGGGATACACTCGGTGCTCTGACCCACCGACCTTTCTGGTCTCTGGCATCTCTCCATAAAAAAGACACAATTTATTTTATTTTTTTCTGTCAGGAGTAAGAAACACAGCAGCTGTGCAAAATGCATCGATTTGTTGTTTGTTCGTTCATTCGTTCGTTCAATCTGTTTCCAGTAAGGCCAACTGGAAGCATCTCTTTGAACTTACAAAGACACAACGATATAAGAGAGGACCAGACTGTATGCGCTCGCCAGAAGCAGAACCTCGCGCAGCCTGCCAACTAAAAAGGAGAGAACCTACTTTCTCTAGGCTTTCTCAAAATGACACGGTGCTAATACGCAAGAGCGTACTGCTGGTGTTTCTGAGGGCTGCCTCCATTGCACTGATCCCAGGTCAGGCCTTTGATGCGGCAAGTTTAAAAAGGCAAGTGAAAGGCACCTGACGAGGTTGTCCTTGAGAGAGTCTTTCCTCCAGTGCATAGCAACATAGCATACTATCTCTCACAGATGCTAATGGAGCAGTCTGTAAAATGACATGGTTAGCATTTGCAGTCACTCGCTAGTACCAAAAAGGAGTGTGGAATTTACTCCTTTCTTGCCCCCTGTTAACGTTACCATGAATTAGAGGCTGGCTATAGGCCAAGATTTAAAGCTATGCTAATGACATGGACGTGCTTAAACAAATAACAATAAGCTAACAAGCTAGCTAAAGAAGCTACATCAATATCATAACCAATATTATCGTTAGGAGAATCGTGGTCATACCCGTGAGATGAGATGCGACTACCTGAGGCGTCCCCGATGCCGCCTGCGTCGCCCGCGAGGCTCGCCGCCCACGACGCACGGCGTCCTACACGTTTACACGTTAGCGTAGCGCCCCGCTAGCGGCCGCTACCGCACCCACCACAGACAGCGTGTGAAGCCGGACTGTTTAGTAGCACACTGGTATGTAATGATTTATGTCCTCCAGCCCTCAGAAGGTAGAAGAAGAAAACAAAAGAAAACGAAGAAAAAAAAAGGGGGGGAAGCGAAAGCACAATCCAAACTGTGAGGACCTGCTCGTCGCCTCTTCGCTCGTGTTTCATTGATATTTATTTTATTCTCTTTCTAGAAGAGCAATAATTCCATGGACTGTGCTCAACTGCTGCTTCACAAACACTAATGAAGTCATGGGGCTGAGTAGCAGACGTATTGCATCATGCTTCACTCCGCCATGTTGTTACGGACAACGCTGGAATCATGCTGTGTTTCTGTGGATCAGAGTCGATAGCTCTTCCACCAACACCTCTAAGAGACTGATCGCCGCGAGGGTGTTTGGCTTGGCGATGGAGAGCAGGAAGTCAAGCGCCTTCCGATCCTGAAAGTCAATGATTGTGCTTTCGGACTAGATGCTAACAAACGTCGTGAACAGTGCCCCCAAAGTACGAGCGCTGTGCGAGGGGCTAACCGTTCCCCTGGTTCCCTGAAACACCACATAAAGGGTTAATTAATCTCTACACCGCTATCACCTAGAAGACTTATTTAAAGCTCTGAGCTTAACAAGTACCATTTTCAAACTGCTTATAAAACCTGTCCCGAGCTATAAATTTAGTACTGTGTCTATTAGGAGATGAGTACCATTTTAGCTCAAACTGTGACACACAAACCAATCAATCAGTGCAAGCATTTAGTATCTAAGATGAAAATGGTTCTAGACATCCGTGTAAAAGAGAAAGGGGGCGGAGTCGAGGGCTCTTACCTGCTAGGCCAGCGGACACCATGTGCACCTGTGTGGAGTCAGGCTCCAGCACACCGTTGAGCTTCTCTTTGGCCGTGGAGTAGGCCGCGAAGTAGATGGCTCTGTTGGAGAAGCAGTGACCGTGAGGTTCAAGGAAGTCTCATCACGAACCCACGAGCTCCCCCCCAAAACCACCGATGGCGTCTGTGCCACGCTTTCTACGGGGACACACTGGTACATTCCGTTAGGACATGCAGGACACGGAGCAGAGATCCTGGAGAGCAGACGTCGTTGGGCGGGACCGGCCAGCCGTAAGGGTTTATTCCCATAGCGGGCTATTGCCTTTCGACCGAGTGGCAAGGGTTTTGGAGAGTTACCAAGGTGTCCACTGGCCCGCAGTAAAGATAGGCATGCCCTACTTTCAAAGCTGCATCTCCATAAATAGGCGTGAAACAAGGACCCGTGCCAAAACCTGTGCCATGTTGTCTATAATGCTCAGCTCACTGTTCCATTGAACAAAACGAAATCAGGCAAAAGTGCTCAAGAAAGTGTCCTAAAACAAGGAGGAAGAGTGCCATTAACAACATAGCACCTCTCAACACAAGCAAGAAACGCACATCTGGCGCGTTAAGGTTTCGGTACGCAGGTCGACGACCGGAACCGCAAAAACGCTTCAGCCTCGCACACCAAACCACCTCCAACGTGGAGGGAAGCCAGGGCTGTTGCTGAGGCCAAACGCTAACCAAGGCCCCAAAAGGGCACAAGCATGAGTACTGCCATATCAGGCATATCTTTAATCTGGCGACCAACTGGCAACACGGGGAAAGTGAAGGCCATGCTTCTGGAGACCCTTTACATGGGCTACGCAACAAAGAGGGGGAAACGTTTGGACATGTGGGTTAGTGGGGACGATGGGGACTATTTCCTGATGAGGAAGGCCGTATGGTCCTCAAAGCTACTTGGTGATCGTGTCGACGTAATCTCGACTCACAACAGATCCCAGAGGACGCAGACCAAAAATGCAAAAACAAAGAAACAAGCAAGCGAGGATTTAAATCACGAGGTGTTTAAATCACCCGCTGGAACAATTCCTAGAAAAGGAATAACTGTTGCAGAATAGCATTTATGGTTCTGTTTATTTCTGTACAAATAAACAACACATTGCCTTTACATAGGGGGTGTATATCTATGTAATCTGTGTTGGGAATCCTAGCAAGATGTGCAACTGATGTGGCTACTGGAAACACTGCACACGGTGTGCGTGGAGCAGCCCGACAGACACTGCGGTGGTGTACCCTTGTTGCCATATGAACCGGGCCGTCACCTTCATGCAGGAGCGCCGCTTCACCCGTGCTTCACCCGTGCTTCACCACAGCGGGAACGATTCGTCGCCACCATGCACTTACACAGTCGTCACGCAAGATTATCCGAGATGCCTGGTAATCGGGCTCTGCCTGATCCGTAGCCCTGCGTAGCATGTTTCCAGGTACCCTGCTCAAATACGCCCATGTGGGCCGGGAAGCCCAGGACGGAGCTTCAGATCACACTGTAATGGGAACAAAAAGGAGCCTGGACTCCTGTTGGATTGTGGCGTAAAACGTGTGCTCCCACAGTCTGTATCAGGGAAGGAATTATTCGCCATGCTGGGCAATTTAGCCTAGAGCCGCCCCCTTGAAAAACAACAGGATTACTGCAAACCAGCATGTAACCCCAGCACAGCTTATATAACTGCCCCGGTGTGGGGTGATGACACGGGGCGAGGGGTTTAACACCGGATGTCTCCAGCGCAGCACGTAACCTGCCTTGTCGAGTCCACGAGAGCGCTTTGCCTTCACAGCACGGGACACGGAGCACGTCCTCCAGTAAGAGCTCCTCCTGCTCTTCCACGCCCTTTCAGCCCCCCTTGTCCGGCCAATCTGACGCTGGCACGAGCGAGTCGCCGCCGGCAGCAGTTTACGTCAAGCAATCGGATGGGGGAAAGAAAAAGAAGCCGTCTGGTTTCCATGCATCCGCATCCAGAATAACGCGGAACAAGCAGGAATGCGCGAGGGAGGGGGAGGGCGAGGGGGGATGCCGCCTCGTGGATCGGCTCGTGATTACAGCCCTTACGTAACGGCGCATCAGTCTCAAGGCCGACGATGCAGCCATGAATCCCGGGGGACCGCAGGGAAGATCACGCGTACAAATAAACGTGCCGGCACACCCACCACACATACAGCAGCACGCAACACGGGGGGACTGAACCCCAACACAGACATTACTAGCGGCCCCCTCAGGCCTCCACGCGGAGAGCTCTGGCCTGGTTTGGAGATCAGATTCCACGGGGCTATTCCTGTTTTTGCTTAAACAAGGACACGCTGGGATAGGGGCAGTAAAATGGGAGTTGTTTTCAGAACGTGACCTGATAGAGCGCTTCAACCTTAATTATGGAATCATATGCCACTTTCAGTGACGGGAAAGAGAAATCCTGCGTGTAATCTGGCTCGGTGTACCTCTGAAAACAGCTCAGACGCCACAATAATGACTATTAATACACAGGGTGAAGGACCTGAGAAAGACATGCACAGGGAGAAACAAAGAGAGAGGAAGAAGGAGAGGGCGATGTTTTCGAAAGCTAATGAGGCAGACATGACAGGCTGCTCACGCTACGCAGAGCAGCTTCAGGCATCCTCAACAGAGCACAGACTGCTGATCCTTTCACACAGTCACACCTTACCGTTCGAATACTCAATGACCATTTTAAAAAACAACACCAACCCTGTCTCTACGGTAGTTTGTATGCGTTTCACTGGAGAAGTGAGATTCGATGAGCGTGCAGTTATGTAATGGCTCTGAGAAAAAACATGACTTGTTCTCCCTAAATCATCCAGCAGAAAACAGAACAGTTTGTCATGGTGGTCCGGTTTGCATCAGAAACTCTCGGGTGGATGGTAAAACCAGTGCTCTGCATGCCAAACTATAGCACACGGTCTCAGTCTCATGGTTGAGCGTTTTAACGGCTCTTTAACTCCAGCCATCCCAGCACACTGAGGCTACTGCTATCTTCGTTATGTAACGTTTTATTAGCGTGTTGGGAAAACAGCTCAGAGTCGTTTACTTTGTGCTGCTATCTGTACTGGCGGTTCGCAAATATGCAGTGTAATAAGCAATTCGGAGGGTGTGGCGTTTCCAGCGTGTGTCTGAATTTATGACAGCACCACATTAACTGTTCTCGCCAACCCGTTGGGAGGTGAAAGCTTCCCAGCAGGGGCTGGAGCACTGAAAAGAAGCTAGATTTTGCTTTAGAGTAGAGACAGAAGGAAATTACATCACAGCATGGGAAGTGACCGTGATTCGCTGGAGCACGTCTCTTACCTGGAAGGGGCCACTCCCACCAGGTTAGGTCCCAGCCCTCGAAAGAGTGAACGAGGACCTTCTCTCTCTAGTATCAACCTAAAACACACATACAGACACACACACACACACACACACACACATATAAGAGGACCGTTTGACAAGCATAGATGCTGCCAATGCAATAAAGGCTTGCTGAATTATTTAAAGGCTTCATGCTTATGTTGCTTCCACAAACAGTCAACATGATATGTGGTAATCAACACAATATGATGTACTGTCTCCTTGACGTCGCAGTGTTAAGGAACAAAACCGTTGTCATTTTTCAGTCTCAAGCTGTCTGTTGGTGAGGAGAAAGTAAGCACTACCTTCCAAGTAACTGCACTATAGACACTTAAGGATAGGACTGAACGATACATCATTTGGTAACTTTTATCGCGATGCTGGTATTTGGACATCAACGGTCCATCAATGCTTTTGGAATTCACCATGAGGACGATTGTAATCGCGACACACGCCAACATGTTCACAGTCTGGGATGTTCACTACTATGGAGAAGTGGAGGACATCCACCTGCATGTGTGCAGAGAGCACAGCCCAGAATCTGCACCCACGTCAGACTCGCCGCGCCTGGGACTGCCCAGATGGAGTCAGCGTCTGGACAGAACGGACACAGATCCGCTGACTGCAGGCGGGGAACAAAAGGCGGGTTGTGTTCCCAGCTAAACGTGTCCGTAACCAGGCTTATTAATGGAAACAGCTGAGGTGACACGTTGTTGCCATGACATCAGGAATTTGCTCACCCACTCGCACTACGGTATCCATGGTAAACCCATGGTGCGACAACTTCTGCATGAAAACCACAGGATGTAAAGAAACGTGTCTTTGGACATCATGGAGCCCGTTTTGAAGTCCTGTGCCCCTATGTGCTCTAAAGATCCAGAGAGGAGGCGAGTTTTGTGTAGAGGGAACGTGGAGAACAGAGCGAAGTTCTGGCCAAACGTCTGCAGACACTGGCTGAGAGGTGTGAGGAGTGCAGTGGACACACAGCCTCCTGTCAAACGACACACACAAACACACTGTCCAAACCCTCTGCTTTGCCTCTCCCTGTAAAGCCTCTGCAATCTGGCTATGGTCTCTCACACACACACACACACACACACACACAGACACACACACACACACACACACACTCCTGCAAAGACTGCGTCTGTAAAACATTCTCCTGTGACCTACTTTCCTATGTGTTGCCGCACCTCTCAAATGTGATATAACAGGTTTGGATTTGAAACCCTGGGTTCAATACCACCTGTAACAGGCCCCAGAGCTGTTCAATACCACCCTGTAACAGGCCTCAGAGCTGTTCAATATCACCCTGTAACAGGCCTCAGAGCTGTTCAATACCACCCTGTAACAGGCCTCAGAGCTGTTCAATACCACCCTGTAACAGGCCTCAGAGCTGTTCAATACCACCCTGTAACAGGCCTCAGAGCTGTTCAATACCACCTGTAACAGGCCTCAGAGCTGTTCAATACCACCCCTGTAACAGGCCTCAGAGCTGTTCAATACCACCTGTAACAGGCCTCAGAGCTGTTCAATACCACCCTGTAACAGGCCTCAGAGCTGTTCAATACCACCCTGTAACAGGCCTCAGAGCTGTTCAATACCACCCTGTAACAGGCCCCAGAGCTGTTCAATACCACCCTGTAACAGGCCCCAGAGCTGTTCAATACCACCTGTAACAGGCCCCAGAGCTGTTCAATACCACCCCTGTAACAGGCCTCAGAGCTGTTCAATACCACCCTGTAACAGGCCCCAGAGCTGTTCAATACCACCCTGTAACAGGCCCCAGAGCTGTTCAATACCACCCTGTAACAGGCCTCAGAGCTGTTCAATACCACCTGTAACAGGCCCCAGAGCTGTTCAATACCACCTGTAACAGGCCTCAGAGCTGTTCAATACCACCCTGTAACAGGCCCCAGAGCTGTTCAATACCACCCTGTAACAGGCCTCAGAGCTGTTCAATACCACCCTGTAACAGGCCCCAGAGCTGTTCAATACCACCCTGTAACAGGCCTCAGAGCTGTTCAATACCACCCTGTAACAGGCCTCAGAGCTGTTCAATAACACCCTGTTACAGGCCTCAGAGCTGTTCAATACCACCCTGTAACAGGCCTCAGAGCTGTTCAATGTAACAGGCCTCAGAGCTGTTCAATATCACCCTGTAACAGGCCTCAGAGCTGTTCAATACCACCCTGTAACAGGCCTCAGAGCTGTTCAATACCACCCTGTAACAGGCCTCAGAGCTGTTCAATACCACCTGTAACAGGCCCCAGAGCTGTTCAATACCACCCTGTAACAGGCCTCAGAGCTGTTCAATACCACACAAACGCAAATACCTGCTGGTGCGTAGGCTGTGGCTGTTAAACACTAGGAAGCCCTTTATAGACAGCCGTTACCCCAGACCCAGCTCTGTACAGGGTTGTGTCGGCCTTTTATGCTGGGTAGAACTACGTGGTTGTCTGGGCTGGGGGTGGAATTAATCTGCAGGTGAAATTGTCGCGTTCCGAGCAGCATCTCTCTGTATTCAGGAGAAACGATGCATCTTTGAACCATGAACCTGCATGAGCTTGTGTTTATATTAATGTATATACATTCACACACACACACACACACACACACACACTTTTATCTTAGTTTTTTTCCAGAACAGACAATGCCTTATAGTCTGTGGGTGGTATAATCCCATCGTGTACAGGCGATGACACCTGTGACACCTGAGTGGCGGGACCAAAGCTGCACAGATCGCTGAGGTGGTGGAACAGGGTCAAGGGGTAAAGGTCACCAACACTCCTTTACTTTCCTACTACTTTTGACTTTCCTGCTATTTTTATTTGTAGCACCCTGTTAGAGATGCTTGTGGACAGCCTCTCCAGGTGGAGGTAGTCACCCATATTTTAACAGGGGAAGAACTCTGTCAGACTCTGAAGGCCGTGACAGAACAGTCATCACCGCAGGGCGCGAGAAAAGCATGGGTCGCCCCTCCCACCCTGCGATTTGATTGGCTGGCTAGAACACGGAGCCACAGAGGTGTCTTCAGCTTATGAAACGTCACTGTGTCCTTCAGACACACACAGAACACTAAACGCTGACACACACACGACGTGTGTTCAGGCTGCGGCTGAACGGTACCACTCACTTGAGACAGTGCAGGGGCCCCGGAGGGGCCACGCGGGCCACGCCAGCCCCGTTAACAGCACTGAGCTGCACCTCGGAGATGTAGAGCGTCACTGAGGAAGACTGCAGCCTGGTCTTCACCACCTCCAGCGGACACGTCAGGATAGCACCGACAGTTCCCCCGCAGCTGAACAGAGTGAGAGAGAGGGGGTGAGAGAAGGAGAGAGGAAGAGAGAGAGGGGAAGAGAGAGGGAGAGAGAGAGGGGGAGAGAGATGCAACAGAAGAAAATACAAAAAGAAAAGAAAAGGAAAAGAAAAGAAAGGAAATGTCAAAATATGTTAACATTTCATAAAGAGTACTAAGGATCTTGGGGAGATAACAAAATAATAATTTATATAGCACTTTCTCAAACACAGATTACAAAGAGTTTACATAGATTTCAAAGGAAATAAAAGAATTTAAAAATACATGAGTAACTAAATGAAAACTGAATGAACAGAATGAATAGGAAGACAAAAACAGTGAATAATGTAAAGAATTTAGAATAACAGAAAGAAAGTAAAGGAGACAGAATGTGGTGTTTAAAATGGGACATTTATTTGGGAACCAGTTAGGGGTCATAGAATCACACTTCCACCCCTCACAGCACAGCTGTAACTGTGGATTGGGCTGGAATAGGTCCTTTGACCCCATTCTGCAAACATCTACCCCTGACATAAGTAGGCCAACACTAGCTCTTCCTTTGGCTGTGTAGCCTACATAGATGTGTGCATGTGCAGGCGGGTCAAAGGTGAGGGCAGCCCACGTGAAGGCCGCCTGTGCCTTCCAGAGGAGCAACGCTCAGAGTGACCTTCAGCAGGTCCGTTACCTCACGCGCGACGGGACACGTGCGTGGACAAAGTCTCCTTCCCACGGCCGCCTTCTCACCTCGTTCCTCCAACTCTCCTTCACACGGAGCACAAACCGTGACATCGTAACCCCGCCCACCCACGGCCTGCTACTGCGAGGTCGCAACGGTCCGTCTTGGGCTTCGTGTGAAAAACGCCACAGTGCCACTGGTCGAGGCGCCAGACTGTGAACGGCCCGCATGCCCTCCAGAAGGGTTATTTATACCCTTCCAACGGGCTCGGCCAAACCAGGGCAATGACTGTGACCTTTGGCCTAGATCTGGTGTGTGGGGCGGGGCCTCACAGTCCCTGCTGCCAAAGTTTGCCCACTGATTCCTTTGCAAGCAGCTGTGTGTGGAAACACGATCACACACACACGAGCCCAAGAACAAAACAAAGCTGTCTTTAGCAACAAACCAGCCCCCAGCGTGCGCGCACACACACACGATAACAAAAATAAAACGTAACTTCCCCCACTTCCACAAACTTTTTTTTTTGGAGTGCTGCCTTTGCCAAGGTTTGTTTTTCGGCAGAAAAAGGGAAGCGTGTTTGGAGAGGAAAGAGGGAAAGTTCCAGAAGCACCAGGCAGAAGTCCAT
This sequence comes from Brachyhypopomus occidentalis, assembly GCA_020368025.1. Classification (NCBI taxonomy): domain Eukaryota; kingdom Metazoa; phylum Chordata; class Actinopteri; order Gymnotiformes; family Hypopomidae; genus Brachyhypopomus; species Brachyhypopomus occidentalis. The sequence goes on along the minus strand of JAGXOD010001390.1, from coordinate 3,202,600 downwards.
GGTGGTGTTACCGGGCAGAAAACAGGACTTCCTCAGGACTTTCACTCACTAGTGAAAATTACAGAAAGGTCTGGGCCCAGCCAATCACAACCGATCACCTCACACAGGACCCGCCTCTTCCTTAAGCACAAACCAGAACCTCCATAACCTGAGCTGACCGTGAAGCCGACGTGGGTCACGAGTGGTAAAAGCCAGTAGCTTACGAATATTTAAGTATGTAGGCTACTTCTCTAAGCAGCCAATGTGACCTTTCAGTAGTGATCGCTACTGGGTGCTTTTGTAAGCTTGCTCTCAAGGGGAGCTTTTCACTGCTAAAGCCATGATGGAGAAGCCATTCCTGGCTATGTTTTGTTCCATGTTGTGTGGGAACAGCCCAGTCGACAGGAATTAACAGTGGCAAACGTCTCTGCCAGCTTCAACAGGATGTCACCGCTAACCACCGATGACCAAAAAACACAAATAAAGCAAAATAGTCAAACAGATTTATTTTCGTGACAGAGTGTACTGATGCAAGAACTCAAGAGTCCTGCTTAATGCCATGTGCTCAAAGAGAGCAGACGAGTCTCCTCCGCCATGACGGTCCAGTGCCTGTATTTGCAAACTTAGAAGACACAAAGCACAAAGAAAAGAATAAATCCTGGACACATTGTGTGTGTGTGTGTGTGTATATGTTAAGCCACTGAGTTCTGCTCTATATCTGTGACCTTGACATTTGTGAGAATGCAGTAGTATCTTTTTCTTTTTTTTTTTTAACACAAACACTAGCCGGCAAGTCCCTGTCCACCTAAGCAGTGGGCTTAGCTCCCTCAACACTCAACGTTCACATGTCAATGTCAAGTCCTTAGTCCACACAACCCCCTAAAGCACTCGACAAAACCAAACCACACCACACACACAACAGACCGAATCTTTGTTACTTATTCCTCATTTCAGATTCACTTTGCGTCATCTTTATATAAATGTCATATAAAATAATGCCTTACGATAATGCCTTAACGCCATAGGCATTTTGAAGGCACTAACTTCTAGCTAGGCGTCCAAGTTTAGGTATACGATGACAGACTTGTATATGCCTTTCGTAACGACTGACAAAAGGGCCAAAAAGTCTTGCTGCAAAAATCAGGTGCTAGTATAAATAAAAATGGGCTGATATTCTATTTTAATGATAATCTATTTTAATTTTTAAATGAAGAGGATATGGCTATCTAGTGTTACACTACTCAACACTTGACAGTTACCTGTAGTAGCAGCAGTAGTAATTAGCAGTCAGCAGAATAACAACCTTATTAATAATGTTATTATAGAGCCAATAATGACCGCATAGACAACGACACCAGCTAGCTTTGTTTTGGGTTTATGTTTTATTGATTAGTAGTTTCTCCAATGGAATTTTTTTTTTACAATTGAATAGCTAGCCGCATTACAATGTAATAGCAGCAAGCATGTTAGCTACATTTTGTTAAAATACAAGACTCAAATATGACGAAATATTGAGCTTCGACACTGGCTGCTATAACCAGCTAGCAGCCTAGCCAACGAACAGAGACAGTTGTAGATAGCGGCTAACCAGTGGCCAGGCCAAGGTTCGCCATCACGGATCATCAGTACTCGACGAAGACGTCTGTCAGCACAAAGACATCAGCAGTCGACCGAGAAAGTCATGAATCAGAAACGAATAAAACGGCCAAGATAACGCCGAGAGCGGGAAAACGATTTGTGAAGCGGCCCGTGACGTGAATGACAGAACTGTTTAAGCTATATGACGTAGCATGGCTAGCTCGCGCAAGACCATTGGAGACGGTTAGGGGCGACTCACCCTCCAGCGAAGAGATGAACCAGGGTGTCCCTCTGACTCATCCTTTAGCATTCTCCGCACCTTCCCTCAGGTCCGACTGCAAACTACGACTCTCGGGAGGGCGAAAGGGCAGACCGCTCGTCGTCGGACACGACGAGATTCTTATGCTTTCAAATAACTTCAACCCAAATCGTTTTTATTTCTCACATTGACATAACTAGCTAGTAAGCTAACGGTTTTTTTTTGGTCAAGAGAAGGCTGATACTGCGCGATGCGGTTAGCCTTCAACGCACTATCTGGTCGTTTTTATCCTGATCTAAGTCCGTATGACCTAGTTTGGGTCTAGCAAGAACGGTGACGCACAGCCGTTTTGAATTCAGGCCTAGTGAACGATAACTGATGCTTATATTGCGCTCGTTCCCTTGGATGAGTCTTGGCTTCGACCTGTGTATCCGCTGGCGGCAGCTGCAGAGCGAAATGAAGCGAACGGTGAAGTCGGTATTTACAGTCGAATCAGAAGGCGCCAAACAGAGGCTCCCATTGGTCGACTTACTGAATGACGTCAGTTTGTCTACGCCCTATCATGCCGCTTTCACATGATCATGCAATTGATAAATTGAGGGAAACGTATAACGTCACGTCGGTATCGTTTAAGGTACACTGTGAATGATACTGCATCATTCTTATATCAGCTAGCAAAACCGAAAACGAATAAAGATTTTGGTTCAGATGAAACAGCTATTATAAGTCGTAGTATTGCTGTTGGTGTTTATTTTTGTTGTGTGTTTGTTTACGAATAATCAAGACCACTCTGACACACTACCCTTTCCCAAAGGGGTTGACAGTTTCTGACATTCTACCCTTCAGGGGGTGACAGTCTCTGACATAGTACCCTTTCCTTCAGGGGGTGACGGTCTCCATAATACTGCCATGTGCTCAGAGAGTAAAGGTGTAACCTTTAGGGTGTTAAGGAGATTCAAGAAGAAGAAACATGCTACTATACTGTAGATTAACTGCCATTCACAGGGTGACCTGAATTCCTTGTGTCAGTGCCTTAATCAGCTGACAATCATTAGTGCGTTCCTCGTGGGAGAACCTGGTTCTATAATCCAATATCAGAATAAAATGCACACGCCTCTTGCTTTCACAATTAGACCTGCAATTTAAGGAGTCGAGATCATGTGCACACTAATCAAATTTGTCAACTGTGTCAACTTAATGGAGGTTGAAGTTAAGGTTTGTGACCTGCTCCGGGGACAAAGGTACTGAACTAATGCTGAACTGGTGTCAGTGTTTTGACCTACTGCTGTGACAAGAGCAATGGCTTAAACTGTTCCCAGAAAACCATGTTTCTTTCATGCCAGCAGCTGACCTGACCTGAAAACTAGCCCAAGGTAAAGGTTACCATCTGTCACTGCAGTCATCAAAACAAACGCAAGATAACTTGGCAATTACTGAGCTATAAATAGTTCTTTTGCAATGATTAATCCACATTTGATAAAATACTAGGTCAACGCTGGCTCATTCAGAAATATTTATGCTTAAAACACCATCAGATTTCAATGCGGTGCCGTTATTAGTCCAAAACGACCCTCTAAAAACCACATCCGTGCCAGTCTGGTCATTAATTTGGCATAAATTGGGGTACTGGTTTAATATTCTCTCTTATATTCTCTTATATTCTTATATTCTAATATTTTCTCTCCCATTATTTTGGTGTATTATTCAGTCCATTTTAAAAATCGAGTTTTAAGAATTCAGGACAAGCGTATTGTGCTGCAGCATGAAGACCAGTGGACAGCGTGAACTCCTGCTAGCACTGGGACGGAAGACCACTCTTCAGTCTGGAGTGTGTTCAGGCACAGATCTCCACCGCACACCCTGAGCATGACACCTAGCAAAGGGTAAAGTCCAGTCCCATAAAAGCAGAACGGTGCAGGCAAGCAAAACGTGAGGAAACAAACCTTTGGCTTTTCTGCTTGTTAGAGATAAAAAAAAAAAAGAATCTAAAAACAGTGGGGGTCCTAAAGAACAAGAGCATAACAGAGTGTGAAAGAAGTCCACCGTCTCATTCCTAGCTTACCTATCCATATAAATCATCTCCTCTTTAAACGACAGAGTATCAATTTGTTTCACAGTTTGCCAAGCCAGTGCAACGCTGCATGACTTCTTATTGGTTGCATATCTGTTACATATCCTATATCATCATATCCTATATCATCATCATACTGTATATCGCCCCCAACCAACCCCCCCCCCCCCCCATAGGCCCCTTTGGTATTGTCCGCCGTGAGCCTGTATTTGTCTGCTTGTTGTGCTGTATTAAACATTGTAGTGAAGAACACAAAGATTCCAGAGAAACAGGGACGTTTTGGACAGAGCTGCAAGCAAATTGCTTCTGAAGCTTTGGGCCTCTATCTGCAATGGCCTGCAATTTGTAATATCTCAATATATAAATAAAAAATTGGCCAAGAGTTAAAAATCCCCACGTAGCATGTTGTGAGCATTTGCAGTAGATTGTACATCACCTGTCCAGCATGCAGTAGACCACACATCACCTGTCCAGCATTCTAGGCCATCTGACAGTCAAATTGCCACTTGCAAAAATCAGCAGGAATCACCAGGATTAGGATCACTACTTATTATTATAAGTAATTATAAGAATCCTAGCAGGGGATAAAAAGTCCAGTGCAACATTTTCCTTCGTTTATTCTGGAAATACTGGAAAAGAGCTTCGTTCTGCAGCCCTGTTTCACAGTGTATCCTTTTCTTGCTGTTACCGACTTGAATGTAAGTTTGATCTGTCTTACTGACTTTCAAAGAACACACACACAAACACAGACACACACACACACACACACACACACATTTCGGTGTCCAAACCAGGTCATTATTCCAAACCAACATAAAAACGGAAAGGTCATTTTACAGAGAACACAGTGAAATGCTCAGCAGTACTGGCTACAGTCCAGAATGAATAAACAAAAGCACACATACACACACACACACACGCACACACACACACACACACACACAAAGCTATATAGAAGTATGTTCTTTAGCCTTTTAATTACTGGTGCAATAAGATAATTGAACACTAATTTGATCATATATTTAAAATGTTTTTATTTGTTCTATATTAATTAAGAATCATTTAAATATTTTATTACAAAATGCATAAAAACACAGAACCGGACACAATGAGACAACTGTTGTTTTGGCCTAATTGATGTCCCATGATTCCCTCCTAGCGGAAGGTTAGAGACATTAACGTTTGCTCATATGACTTGAATAAGCAGACATCGCTACAACGTGTTTCACGCGCTGACACATTAAAACTAGACTTCATTACTGGATGTCCCTCAAAATCTGTGTTGGTGGTTTGTAATGTGTCCTGCCAAGACATTTTGGGGTTCTTCTGGCTCTCTGTTCAGAAACTTTCATGCAAAACACTAATGTGACAGCAGCAAAAAAGCTAATGTAGCAACCAATGAGAGCCAGGGCAGATAATTAGTATAATATCATCCATATAATCCTAGTTGCTTCCTAAATATTCATTTATTATTTGCAAATTAGCGTTATGATTAGCATTGCAAATTTTTGATGATTTATTCCTATAACGTTCAATGAAATATTTCTGTGTCTTTTACATTTTTCCTAGTTTAAATTTACCAGATGTTTGTTTACAATTCGATATTAAATTGCGTCATTAGTCTTAATACGCTTTAGGCCACAGTAAAACACTTTTTGTGCGCTGCATTTGTGCTCAGACAGTACACAGTCTGGTCTGGCTTCACTGCTTGTTTATTATGCTTTCCTAATGATTACCTTTCGTTTACCTTTTGTCATGTGACAGGGAACAGATTTAAATATATGTTATATTTAATTAGGTCAGTTTAACGGACACTGATCTGCAATGGACCAAGTGAATCAGGTACTTGGTGATCATTCCAGTCCAGGGAGATTCAGTCAGCCACATGAGTTTATACTGGGACATTTCCAAGGGTTAATTCTGGGACACTTCTGGTTAAACTTTCACAGCTACTGCTGTGTTGAATTTCAGATGTATGAAGGCACACCACTCTATAAAGAGTTTGGCTGACAACCTGGTGTGGTTGTTTGGTTTAGATAAAAAGTTCAGTCATGTCTTGGACAAGTTGAAGACTATGGTTATTAACTGATTTACACTGCTAAAGATTTTCACTGTTTATGACTCTGCAATGTAAGATAAGTGAATTACTTAGCTATGTGAATTTACATGTAACGCCGGGAGCGGCGGAGAAGAAGTTGGCGGACACAAACGCTGAGATGAGCGAGATTTATTAAAGGGCAATCCAAAATCAGAGTCGTTATACCGGGCATGGGTCAAAAACATCCAGGGAGTCCAACATCGAAACATAACCAACACGAATAGACATTATTAAACGAAAGTAACAGGCAAGACAAAGACTAAAGACTAGACACAGGGCTGAACAACTCACGTAACACAGAGACAGGATACAATGCAATTAACAGGACCGAGAGTTAGACGAGTGACTAGACAAAATAACCGGCGACATTCCAGACATAACACAGGGTTTAAATAGACAGGACTAATACAAGACACCTGAATGGGAATAACGAGGGGCGGGACTATGAAAACACATGGCTATCACAACAAACAGACATGAAATGACAAGGAGAGCAGGGCGGATCGTGACATTACATTTATTTTATAGCCCAGTTCTATTGTATAGTATTGTACTATACTTCGAAGCCCTAATAGACAGCACTGAGAAAAATAAGTATAGAATCTTTGTTGTGTAGTTACACACATTCTATGTCATACTACATCATTTTTACCTCACTGCTTTTCCGCCATGCGACTCTGAGGGAAATGTGTGGAACCGATGTGATATTCACAGGCATGGACAGTGTGACCTCTTCACATTTCACAGAGCACTACAGTGGCCTGCTGACCGGAGGAGACATGGCCCTGAAAAGAACAGTTTATTCTGCCGTGAAATTCGGAATATCGGAACCTCTGTAAGAATATTTCCAGCTCCATTTCAGCTTGAACACAGCTGCACAGAGAACTGATTTTCTTTTGGGGCTTAGAAGATTCTAGGCTGACTTCACGTAGGGAGGGTATTAAGATATCTTTTTTGCGTTAGACTGTTAAAAATGTTGAGCCAATGAAACAATCATTAGAGGATGGCTTTAAAAAATCCATCCATGGCTAAGGCCATAATGTTATTATAATGTTAAGAGTATTTAACATATCTTGACTGAACCGTGAATCGATTTTCCAACTTTCCTGACAACACAGTGCTTCTGCTCATGCAAAGAGGACTCTAAAGGCAAATTATAGAACATTGACATTCATTAGTTGGAACAGTTTCATAATTAGCCTATTTATCAAACCAGGGGCTGAGACGAAGGCTACAGTATGCCATGTGTTTAGAAGACTTACGTTCTAAAGACTGGAAGGGCACTCTGTAATACAGACTCTGTAATACAGACTTATTTAGCATGGAGCTCTTTGCAGATGGAATTTACTAATAAAGGTTCAGCCAAATCCAAGTTCAAATTAGAAACAAAATAAGACAGGCTATAGTATGTAGCTTAAGATAATAAGTAACAGATATAGATAATCATTAGCCCATGACCATGCGGATTCTGAATGCTGGGTGTTTCTGGGATATAGGGGTGGGGCCTGACACATCACTATGTATGGGAAAACAGCCTATAGTAGAGCGTTGTTGTTAGAAGTGTTCATGAGAAAATACAATATATCAATCTATGACAGTGTCTCAGCACGTTAATAGGGCACGTCCTCTACAGCCAGTTGAATGGGAATCATAAGATCAAAGCCATAGACATGTATGTCATGGCAGTCATCAGACACCCTGCAGACACAATAAGCTATTCAAGACAAAAGCTGCCATCTGCCATCATCAAGACCATCATCAAGACCATCATCAAGACCATCTTCAAGACCATCATCAAGACCAGGATCAAGACCATCATCAAGACCATCATCAAGACCATCATCAACACCATCCAAAGACGGTATGTCAGCCCAAGGGAGGAGGGGAGGGACCTACACACTGTAAGGCAATATGGCCCCCAATGGCCCCCAATGGCCCCCAACGACTGATGAAGGCTGATGAAGGAGAGCCTCAAACAAGACGGAGGACACGTTCACCGTGGAAGCAGAGAAGATCTCGCGGGAAGATAAGTCCCTCCCACGTACCAGCGACAGATAGCAGACATGGCTGGCAGTTCTACCAAGGGGCGAAGACAAGGGTTGGAGAAGACACAGCTGGAGGAGACAGGACTGGAGAAGACAGGACTGGAGAAGACAGCAGGGCTGGAGAAGACAGCAGGGCTGGAGAAGACAGGACTGGAGAAGACAGCAGGGCTGGAGAAGACAGGACTGGAGAAGACAGGACTGGAGGAGACAGGACTGGAGAAGACAGGACTGGAGGAGACAGGACTGGAGGAGACAGGACTGGAGAAGACAGGACTGGAGGAGACAGGACTGGAGAAGACAGGACTGGAGAAGACAGGACTGGAGGAGACAGGACTGGAGGAGACAGGACTGGAGAAGACAGAACTGGAGAAGATTTAGTCCCTATATATTTATTGTTGGACTGTTGGACCGTGCATATATATTCTCTATTCAGCCACAGCATTAAAAGCATCTCCAATATTGTCTATGGCCCCCTCATGCTTCCGAACTGCTCTGACAGTCCGAACGTGTCCTGTGTTGTCTGATACCAAGTCCTGACAGCTGTGAGGTCAGGTGATCGTGGGTAAGCCCTTCCAGCGCCTCCCACACATGCCCAGTGGAACTGAGATCTAGGCAGTTCGGCGGTCGACACCTCATCCTTCCTTGGACCTCTTATGCAAGTCCGTACTAACCACTACATACAGGGATACACAAGATCTGGCGCTTTGGAGAAGCTCTGATCCAGTGGTCTATCCATCCCAGTCTAGCCCTGGTCAGCGTCTCCCACATCGCTTACACTTACCCAGTTGTCCTGCATACACTGCAGCTTCAGGAACTGACTGTTCACTTGCTGCCTGACATGTCCTGCTCCTTGACAGGTTCATGTAACGAGGTAGTCAATGTTAGGCCCTTCACCTGTCAGTGGTTTTAACGTGGCCTTTCTGCTATGACCAATTTTATGGTCACTGATATAAATATACAGCAAGAGAGATAAAGAGAGAGAGAGAGAAATCGCAGCACAAATGGTACTGTAGTACGCCACAGAAACAGGGTGTACAGTCGTTCATCGCCTATAAAGTGAGAGAGAGAATATGTATTCAGGTGTTAGTGAAAAAGCTTTAGCTTGGTGCTTTTTGCTGCCAAATGGCAAACGCTGATGCCTCTACTTAAAAGCCACCTAACTATACCCTTCTCCCAGGATATAGGTCACCTCAGGGGCAACCATGGAGACAGCACTCAACAACGCGCTCGTAGCTAGCTCGCAGGCTAATGGCTGCATGTGGTTTAAGAGAGTGTGTTTCAGCCCTCTTCTGTCAACTGGTCATTTCTGCCGATTCTCTCAACAGTGGTGTTTAAGTAGGTAGGAAAGTCATTAGTTCAGGATATTTTGAATGCATATGTACTTTTTCCAGTGCTTATGGACGTATAGTTGGGTATCTTGAATGAAATGAGATACGCCAAACCGTATTCATTTATTGTTTTGGCCCTAATAGTTGTCAGAGTCACGTATAAATACGGTTAGTGAATGACAAAGACATTTCAGCCAATCTGTCTAATGGAGTGGTGCTTGATTCGTTGGCTAGTTTGCAAACTACAGTCCCTTCTACCAACTACAGCAGTAGAGCCATGCTGTATCTAATTCCTGCTCACTAAGTATCTAGGTATGGAATTTCAGTCAACCATAGCACATTATAACTGGATGGATGTCCCCTTAAGTAATGCATTTATTTTTTTTTCATTTATAAGAAACGCATCAGAGAAATCCATCAGAGACTTTACTATCAAGAATATGAATTTACATAAAATATTTATGGTTCACTCTTATCTTGGTGGTCTAATGCTACTTTATTGTCATAGTTTTGGAGATACTTGGAAGGCTAATTAATCCTCAGGCCCTTTCATTTCGGCTATATTTGGTAGCCCATCCTTTGATTAAATTATAAATCAGAAGGATTTAGATGTGAAGAAAGGGAGAAGATCCAGGAGTCGTTTGGCCGTGTTATCTCTCCTTCAACACCTCGTCTGCTGAGGTAGTCCAAAAAAGTCAGGGTTCAGGGATCTCCAAGATGGTGGTTCGGCTGTAGACTGAGGTACATAGGTAAGCTAAATGAATCACTTTATTGATCAAACTTGGGCTGATTTTGCCCAAGCTCACATCATTTTCCAGCTTGATTTTGCCAGTTGTGTGTCTAGTTTCTTTTTCCAATTAGCTGTAGGGCACACAAGGTTATTCATGGCCAGTGAGACTTGACAGAAATTCTTCCTATATCCTTGTTTCAGTAGCTGATGTTTTTGTGCACATATACACAAAATATATTTATACACAATACACACAATACACAAAATTTATACACAAGGCCTTGATTTCTCTTTTTTTTTTTGTAACCGTTATGGCTGAGGTAAGAATACAGATTTCTGTTTTATGGGCCACTTCAGGATTGTTCTTGATAGTTGTGCTGCTCTAGAATGTGTGGAACCAATGACCACCTACTCATTCAGTACTTCTGAAGCTCCCGGAAAGTTCTGCGAGAACTTCTCTGGCCAGCTAACGCAGCATGGAGTGCAGAAGCTTGCCTTCCACATCTTTACTCTCCGCTCTCAAGCGTTCTCTCTCGCCTGCAGCAATGGAGTGAGGAGCTTTCTCTTCTATTTTTCTTTCTTGGCACCCAAATCAATTCGCTGCCTCTCCGAGATTATGGGACTTCGGCGGAGACCTTGTGGCGAACCTCACAAGGTGGAGGAGAAAAGACAGAGAGACGAGATGAGACTAGCTGAGACGGAAGTGAGTGGTGGACGTATAGAGTGTGTTGGGCGTATATTCTGGTCTTCAGAGAGCAACCTTGGGTTTCTTTAATGTAGAAGTCTTTGCTTTATGAGAAGCTAGAAGGAGGGGAGGTGAAATTAAATTTGACACAGGACTCTCTGATACACCTTTAAGATTGAATAAAAACATAGCAGAGATGCATGTGTACAAAACTTAGAAATCTTCCATGAAGGTTGAAATTACACCATTGTGGTTAATTCTTTATTTCAAGTTCTTCATTTCAGCGAACCTTCAGTTAAAATTCGAACAAGGATGTATTCCGTTTTTGATCTTAGGAGAACACCCTACAACGTATTCACTCAAACGTCAGCTACGTATAATTAGCTCCACAGAGTTTACCTCATATCAAAAATCGCAAATGATGCATCACTTTCCTGCACCACTGGGTGGCGCCAAGAGCTCATTTGACGTCTAACTGCGGGTCCTTCTCTCGTCGGAGTCAGACAAAGCGTTGCAGTGAAATGGCAAGACAAAGAAACGTCTTAATTATACCCCAACTGCAACTTGGGGACTGCTGAGCAAACTGAATAACGCAAAGCTTGGTCAGTACTCATTTCATTGGTCAGTACTCATTTCATTGGTCAGTACTCATTTCATTGGTCAGTACTCATTTCATTGGTCAGTACTCATTTCATTGAGCAGTACTCATTTCATTGGTCAGTACTCATTTCATTGGTCAGTGCCTTTCTGTTTTGATGATGCCGAGCCGTAGTGATTTAAGTAGGGGTAAACTGCGTGCATGTTTGTGTGGGTTGGCGTGTGCGCGTGTGTGTTTGGTTAGAAGCTGATTGATCTTCAAAGAGCTGTGCGTGCATGTGAGAGGTGTCATGTGTGAAGTGACTGCAGATGAATGCAAGACATCTTCTGCAACTCCCGCCCTCTCTAGCTCCATCTTTTATTTGTCTCGCCACTCTCTCTCCCTCTCTCTCTCTCTCTCTCTCTCCCATTCTCTCTCTCTCCCTCTTTCCCTCCTCTTCTCCTCTTTTTCCTTTCTTTTCCTCAGTCCTCGGTAAAGTGGGTCAGACTTGGTTCTCTCAGATCTCAGAGTCTCAGCGGGTAGTAACCCCCCCCCCCCCCCCCCCACACACACACACACACACACAGCTCCATCCAACACTGTAACCAAAGGAGCAAGAGATTTTAAGTCAGCAAAGGACATGAGGGACCAGATTCCCTCCACGCACTAAGCTCCGCCCACTCCGTGTTTGCATGTTCCTCTCAGTACATCTTTATCAACAGTGTCATTCTCGACCCTTGACCTGCGCCAAGACTTCCTGTTTTAAGAGTTTTCTTTCCTGTGCAAATTCCAAAAACAGGGTTGCCTGCACATGTAACATTTGAACAGTTGTTTCGTCTGCTGGCCATGAAATTCTACAAGAATGTTAGAAACGTGTTTGTTTGTATGCTGGGTGTCCCTAGTGGCAGTAAAGTTAGGCACCCGTAGGCTAGAACCCAGAACCACGAGCTACTGAGTACTGAACCCAAACTGTACTGAACCCACTTGGGTCTCCTCTTTTTGTCAAACGGTTCCTGACTCAAACGAATTCCACACCTGTTTAAGTTGGCAGATTCTGCCAGGTCTGTGTTTATCCTCTTCTGGTATAACACTAGGGATGTATGTGTATGCGTGTGTTGAGTTCTTATGTCTAGCTTGTGTATAGAGAACATGCCAAAGTGTAAATACGATTTTCAAGAGAATTTTTAATTTGGAGGTTCGGGCATTGCAGTTACTCTTGTAATAACTTTTGATGTTTGCATTCAATTCTCCAACCTTTTCCCTTATGAAAAATTCATAACATGCTGATACATTCTTAAATAAATGCTGTATCAGTTGAATCTTCCATGACTGCTACAATTCCAAGACATGCAAATTAGCAGCAAATGAATACGACTTACAGACAGCAGCGAGCTGTATTTGTGTTTGTGTGTGTAGGTGTGTGTGTGTGTGTCTGCGTAGGAGGCCGATATGTGTGGGGGGCAGTGGGCATCTATGTGTGTGTGTGTGTTGAGCTCAGCTAGTGCACTGGCGGAGAGTCTCATCTCTCTCTGACACTCTGTGATACTGTTGTAAGTGCCTGGTGTTCACTCTCCAGTACACCTCTTCATCCTACTGAGATGTACCCTTTATCTGCCCGTGCGCACACACACACACACACACACACACACACACACAGCTTGAGCATCCCTAAACCTTGATCTCAGTCGCTAACACACAGCACCTCCATCGACATGAAAGGGTCCTCTGAGCTTTTTGATGCCGTGCATCTTGGCTGATGCGTCGCTGAAATAAAACGCTGCTCACTCAAATCGATATGACTCAGTCCGGAGGACTGTACACCAACTGTGTGTGTGAGAGAGAAAGAGAGAGAGAGAGAGAGAGAGAGAGAGAGAAAGGGAGAGAGGGAGAGAGGAAAAGAGGAGAGGGAGAGGGAGAGACGAAGATAGAGAGAGAGAGAGATCCAGTGTTTTTTTTTTTTTTACTGTTGTCCATCGGCGGCAAAAGACAAAAGCATGATGGTAAAACCAAATCAATCACAACAAGTGGTGCACGAGCAACACGAACTGCAGTCCAGTCCAAAGTTGCAGGCGCCACGTCAAGGGGGGGGGGGTGGGCAGAGGGGGTGGGGGGTGGTAGTCCTCCTACACACATTGGGTTGGAGGGGGGGGGGGGGGGGCGTAGTCCTCCTACACACATTGGGTTGGGTCCAACCCGGTCTAATGCAAATGCCACACTCCTGTTGTCAGGACGGGACCAGCAGCCAGTCCCCCATCCTCTCACAGGTCTCCAGACGTCCTGTCCTGATCGTGGTGTCAAATGTCCCTCTAACGGACCGCTGTGATGGTGCACCGCTGTCTTAACGAGCTTTTGCACATCTCTGATGCATTGGAACTTACGGAGTTGGCTTTGAGTATGCAACGGCATTTTAAAGAGTACGTTTTGATCCTGAAACGCATGAAAAAAAAAGGAATTTGAATGATAGTGATGGAGGAAGAGATATGAGAGAGAGGGAGAGAAAGAGAGAGGGAGAGGAGGTGTAGGACGAAGGCGAGAGACAGATGAGGGCTTGGTTGCTGGTCTGAGCTGATGCCCTCTGTGTGTGGGGGAATGCTATTCAGGCTGATAGCTCAACCCTGACAAGCCCTGATGGAATTCATGATTGATAGGGGCTCAATAGCTGCCAGTTCAATTTTCTCCCATAATGAAAACAAGATTCACCTTCTCCTCTCTGTCTCAGGCCGCTAAAATCTATGACGGCAACCCTGGTGCCAGGCCTTTCCAGTGTATCGCTGGGGTAGACGCTCCCTGCGTTCACCCTCACCTGCTCGCTCTCTCTCTCTCTCTCCACGGAGGGGTGGTAGAAGACGGATGGCTGGGGTAAGAGCCACTTCTGCCCACCGGCTGTTGTCTGAACATGGAGCAGAAGCTTCCGGATCGCTCTGTAAACGCTCGTGATGGATTTCACCTCAACAGACACAGACTCACCTCCTACAAACACACTCCCTCTGTATGTGTGTATATTCACACACACACACACACACACACACACACACACACACACACACACTGCATATATATATATATATATATATATATATATATATATATATATATATATATATATATATACTGTATGTGGAAGAAATTCTGGTGGTGCACAGTTTCTTGAGAAACAGAATTTTTAACATAGAGCATGATCTCCAAGCAATCACCAAGAACTTAACTGGTCTAAAGAGGTACGGTTTAGTGTCTGGATGTACACCAGCACTGGTCTAAAGAGGTACGGTTAAGTGTCTGTATGTACACCAGCACCGGTCTAAAGGGGAACGTACTGGACTGGACATCTGCATCTCTCCCCAAGCCCTTCAACTGCTGCTCCAGAGCTCCTCAGAGATCGTAATGTTTACTGCGTTCATGCTTCCTACTCCCTCCGTCCAGGGGAATATCGGCTTCCCAGATTACATTCATAGTTTTACGGCTTTGTACATGAGTGAAAGGAGGTGCGGTGAAGTCATTTTCCTCCCTGTTCCTGCTGTGCTAAAAGTTACATGCTAACTTTGACAGTATGGAGAACCGTTACTTACTACCCCTGACAGTATGGTTCACGTTACACACAAGACCTGACTGTACGGTTCACCTTTACATACTAACCCCTACTGTACGGTTCACCTTTACATACTAACCCCTACTGTATAGTTCACCTTTACATACTAACCCTTACTGTATGGTTCACCTTTACATACTAACCCCTACTGTATAGTTCACCTTTACATACTAACCCTGACTGTACGGTTCACCTTTACATACTAACCCCTACTGTATAGTTCACCTTTACATACTAACCCTTACTGTATAGTTCACCTTTACATCTAACCCTTACTGTATGGTTCACCCTTACATACTAACCCCTACTGTATAGTTCACCTCACCTTTACATACTAAACCCCTGTACTGTATAGTTCACCTTTACATATAACTAACCCCTTTACATACTAACCCCTACTGTGTATAGTTCACCTTTACATACTAACCCCTACTGTATAGTTCACCTTTACATACTAACCCCTACTGTATAGTTCACCTTTACATTCAACCTTTACTGTATACCTTTACATACTAACCCTTACTGTATAGTTCACCTTTACATACTAACCCTTACTGTATGGTTCACCTTTACATACTAACCCCTACTGTATAGTTCACCTTTACATACTAACCCTACTGTATAGTTCACCTTTATACTTACTGTATAGTTCACCTTTACATACTAACCCTTACTGTATAGTTCACCTTTACATACTAACCCTTACTGTATAGTTCACCTTTACATACTAACCCTTACTGTATAGTTCACCTTTACATACTAACCCTTACTGTATAGTTCACCTTTACATACTAACCCTGACTGTATAGTTCACCTTTACATACTAACCCTGAAGGTTTGGTGCGCCTTCACATACTAACCCTGAAGGTTTGGTGCACCTTTACATACTAACCCTGAAGGTTTGGTGCACCTTTACATACTAACCCTGAAGGTTTGGTGCACCTTTACATACTAATCCTTATAGTATGGTGCACCTATACACAATGTCCCACATGCTCTGGATCATTATCCTTGTTAAGGTTGGGGATGTATTTTTAGAAAGACCATGTTGATGTCTTCTCACTCTTCTCACCTCCATAAAGAACCTGGCAAGGAAGCTACACGTGATTTAGGAGCTCTTTGCTAACAATGAAACATCGAGCAAAAAGGTTTTTACTTACATGGAATTTATCGCCACACCTACAGAAGATCTACAGCTTTGTATGGTAGCCATTTTACATAACGCTTAAAAAAAATGTAAACACTCTAGTTTAGCAAGCGATTAGCGAAACAGATGGGAGGAATATTATTTTCTATTCCCAGGATGAAAGGAAATAAAACGACAGAGCATAAACGAAAGCAGAGACGTATAACATACCAGAGACGGATCAAACATAGAAAAAGAGAAACGCAGCACAAAAGCTGAAGTGAGAGAGTCTGTTAATGGAGGGTTGAAATTCTGTTCGACTACGGGCCACTCTTCTGGGCTTAGCACATTCTTCCCCCCCGAATCTCACATTGATCCAGACTGAGCTTTGGCTGCCTGAGTGAAGGCAGACCGCTATGATGGATGGCTTTGAGTGAGAGAGACGACTGCAAAGGTACACATTGTGAAATAATATATTGTGGAGCGCAAGAGGAAAAAGAATACCCGTCCTGTGGGACTTCAGCACGGACCAGAAATGGCTACATCGTTAAGGAACATGGAATAAAATTGGAATATACTGTATATACTTTATACGAGATTGACTGTGAAAACAGTCATGGAGATGTGAGAGATCAATTTTACATAAAGTATAAACCATAAAGCAGATGCAGGGGGGGTGATGCAGGGAAGCGCGTACGACCTTTGACTTATGATAGCAAATTTGAGCAAGAAGAGCATGTTTTTTAGCCTGGTCTGATTGGCCAGGACAGGTGACAGATATCAGCGTGACAGATATCGATCCTCTGGTTGAGAAATGGTGAGGGAGAGAGATAAGAAAAGGAAGAAGAGAGAGGCAGGAGAGGGAGAGGGGGAGAGAGAGAGAGAGAGAGAGAGGGAGGCGTAAAGACGACAGGCCGCGGCTGTGGTTCACACTTCTAACCTTTATTGCGGCTTGTCACTTCCATTTGTCATGCCACTGTGCTCTACATTTTTCTCTGCCAGTGTGAATTACTCTCCTCAAACCGTGTAACTACATTAACTGGTGGACACATGACGCATTCATAAAGGCTGTGAGCACGACTGGCAGCGCCACCTGCTGTTCAAATCCCATTTACGCAGGGTTGATAATTACCTTAATCAGCTGTTGCGGGATGTATTGGTGTGCCTCAGCCTGTGGATTAATGGTTATAACAAGCTCGGGGTGACAGTGTCCTCCAAACACAGTACTTGCACCGTAAGCAGCGCCGTGTTAGTGTGCAAGCTTGCACTCTCAAACGTGTGTTTGCATGAGTGCCTTGTTCTATATAATTACTCACCTTTCTTATAACTGCTGATACGATCGCGGTCCTATGAATCTCATCATATTTCTGCAGCGTGTGTACGACCACATACCCTCCGACGTCAAACATGGTGACACCGCAGTCGAGCAGAAGCCGTGGTACGGAAACTGTTCACGCGATGGCTGTATGCCACGCGCCTGTGTAACGCGACGCCAACTCGCTCGCGGTGACATTGCGCCGTTTGGACCTCGGACCGCCGTCGGCCTCGTTAGCTTGTACCATGAGGATGTATTTAAATACTTCCAATGTTTTTCAGGCAAAGTAAAAAAAATTACCAATAAACAGATAAACGAAACAAACAACAAAAGGTGTTGAATGTAACCAGGACAATAAATGATGCAGGCAACAGTAAATCAGTGTTGCAACAAGTTTAATTACTGTCAAACAACTGTTGTTGCGCCGCCGATGCCCATGGGAACTCTTCCTCCTAACCTTGTCAAATGAACGGTTGGCTTATGTCACGTTTTAAACACGTTTTATTTTTTCCAATTAATCATTGTCTGTACGGAAAGCTTAAAATAGAGATCGGTTAACCATGTTCCAGTAATAAACGCGTGCATAATTAATTAAGCCAGTTTATCTCTGATACAAATACTTTATCACAAATCGCTGGAACGTCCTAGGCGGCTTTAAACATTTTCCTCAGTTCTTCGGTAACCTTGCGTGAGTTACACGAGAGGATATCAAATAATGTGTCTCGAAAGATTAGTTTTAAGTGCACGCTTGCCGGTCATATCTTTATCAATGTCTTTACAGCAGCAATTCTCGGTTAGGAGGCTATCGAAGTCTTTACTGATATTGTATGTATTTTAAACCGAAGGCTTGAAGCTTGGTGCCGCTCAGCCCGCGTCTTTCTCTCGTGTCTAACTCAGTCGAGCCCCGCCTGCGCACGCGCATTCCCTGTAGCGCGTACTTTGCAGCTGCCAAGATCTACAGGCCTTGTTGCTAGCATTGGCAGTTGGCACCACGCTGATTAGCTCACGCTGCTTGCTTTAGTCGCTCTTAGCCGAGCTAGCAATTTTGGCCGAAGTATTCCTTTAATGTGACATTCCGACCCCCGTTTTTTTCAACAACCCCCCCCCCCCCCACACACACACAAAGCGTCCACTTGTTCATCAGTGCGAGCGGTGGGGCAGAGTGGGCCAGTGGCTCATTTCGGCCACGGGACCTGCAGCCATCTCGAGGCTTGGATTACATCGCCATTGTTTACGGTCGTCCCCGCCGCTGCGTAGGACGCACTGAAAAGCACCAGTACACTCAATTAATCTGGCTCTGAGCAAAGACTTCCTAATCGCTCCATCTGTACTGTGCTGGACTGAAGAGCAGTATGGAGAAGTGGAGTCTCATTGTATGCTCAGTTTGAGCTTTGAGGTTTTTTAATAACTTCGTTTGTTTACTTGGTTGTTTATTTCTGATTCAGAGGGGGAAAAAATGTGTGTTTCCTACAAAGCAAGTGAAGTCTGGTCATTTGTGCTGTAGTCGGAGGTCAAATGTTGAAGTAGCCTAGACATTACACTCCAAATATTACTCTAATGAATAGAGCTACACGTGTGTTTATGCAAAACCGGAATGGCTGGTAATGTTTACTTCCTGGTGCGAGTCAGGAGAGATGGAATACCCAGGATCAGGCAGGTGGGAGAGCGAGTGGATGATGGAGTGTTCTCACACAGACCTGGAGAAGCAGGGCGGTGTTGCCCCAATCACGGCCCGAGGAGAGGTGTTGTTATCAAAGCGAATGGGGGTTTTCTGCAGATCTGGGGGGGGGGGTCTATGTTCTTTGCTTCAGCTGTGATCCTGTTTCAGCATCTCTCTCTCTCTCTCTCTCTCTCTCTCTCTCTCTCTCTCTCTCTCTCTGCCCCTCTGTCCAAACCCCAGCGGAGCACAGTTCAGTTCCAGCTCTGGTATTTATTTCCTCTGTCCTGAATGGAGACAGAGGAGTGTGGACTCACGTGTGCTGGATTTATTTAAGTTCACACTGCCCTGGGGAGGTTGGGGGCGGAGAGTTCTGGCTGAAAGACTCACTTGTGTGTAGCCGGACGGTGGTTCGGGAGAACAGACACTAAGGTACCTGTGGGGACCCTGTGTGCAGGGCCGGTGTCACACGTACGGTGGAACGGCACTCGCTAATGGACTGACGAGCATAGAACCAGTAGTGCTAACGTGGCTAAGACTAGCCAACATTCACATTCATCAGCTAGCACATGAGCTTATGCTAACTGCATGGGGTCACACACCGCTAGCCTCTGTTAGCGGGCTGATAGATGCCGTGGTGTTCGGGCCATATGCGACGCGCCTATCAGCAGAAGGACTGGAGGTAGAGGGCAGAGCGTAGCGAGGGGGTGAGGGAGGTTCAGCGGTACTTAAAGATGAATTATTAACAGGCCCCTGCTGTAGTGCTCTGCTACAGATACGTGCTGACCGCAGAACCCACCCCCCCCCCCCCCCAACACCCCCTTAGCTCCACACCTCCTTAGGGTTTCTCTTCTTCTACCCCACATTTTGCCGTTATTATTCCTTCTCTTGTTCTATCTCTCTCCCCCCCCCCCCTCTGACGGCCGGCCAGCTACCCAATAACTTCGCCACGTCTTGGCTCTTTTCATGAATATTCATGTCCTCACATGCTCTGTCACTTATCAGAGGCTTCCGCCCCGCCTTCGTTTTTGAAGTGCGCTTCCCACATGGGCTGAGCGGGGCCGGCGTCTCAAGGGCGCTTGCCCCTCCGCCCTGTTTCCAGAGCGCCGCGTCGCCTTCGTCCCACTCTTGTTTGTGCGCCAAAGGTTCGCTGGCGAGAGAGACGGACACGGTGTCCGCTGTTGGAATAATCTTCTTCCTCTGGTTGCTTGGTGTCAGCGGGTAAGTCAGGGTCACGGACCTTACAGCAAATATCTAATTTGGAGATATGAGACTTAGTGGAGTGCAGGGCCTGAGATATGTGTCTGGATTTTTGAGCAGTCAATTAGAATTCCATAAATGAGTCTGCAGGGGGGAGGGGGGGGCATGTTTGAGGGCTATGTAAGCATCAAAGAGTCAGGAGAGGGCAAGGAAGGAGAGGGGAGAGGGCGGGAGGGAGATAAAGATGGACGGAGTAGGGAGGAGGGAGTTTGAGAGAGAGAGAGAGACTGAGAGAGAGGGTGGAAAGGGAGATAGGGGAGAGAGACAAAAAGGGGGGAAAGATGGAGAGATGGAAAAGGGAGAGGGGGAGTTGGGAATTAAATCAAGGTCAATAAAATATAATAGCAAATGTATATTGTGGAATTGTTTGCAATAAAGATCCATTTTTAAGCTCATGTAAAGACCTAATGTGCTGTTTGATGTTAATGGACTTTACTGTGTCAGAGCAAATGAGAACGAGTAGATTAGCAGCTCTGAAGTGCTGGCTATCAACAGCCAATAGAGCCTTAATGGAAGAAGAGTGACGAATCTTGTGCAGTACAAAGGGGCCTACAGGGGGTGCTGTTTCGCATGCGTTAAATCTCTCACAGTCACTCAATCATGAAGTAAAACAGTGTTGCCAGCGTATTTTCTCCTTCTCTCTCTTTTCACCCCATGAGTTCCGCTCTTTCTCTCGCATTTGGCTCAAGAGAGGTGTTCCTTTCTCCTGTGGAACGCCGGGCGGAAAACAGTCAGCCAATTGTGTTCCGTGTTCAGCGCGCTCGAGGAAAAGGCTCCGACCGCTCGCCTGTGCAGTTTTTCGAACTCTGAAGCAAACCAAAAACGACAGGAGGCCGTAAAAATCGGGAGAGAAATTCACGGCGAGCGGCTTTCCCAAGCTGTCTTTTAAACGTGTCTCCATGCCAAGAGCAGAGAGCAGAAAAACAGCGCGGAGACAGGGTGAAAAATGAGAAATGTATTTTTGCTGGAGCAGTCAGTAGCAGCCAGGGGTCACGCGGCAGAGGTCCAGGTCCGGCCTGGTCATCGTCAGGGCGGAGGGTCCGTCACGCCCCTCCCTGGATCCTGCCAGTACCAGTCTTTGTATTTGTCTTGCTGACTCGCTGAACGAATCCAAACAACGGGTCGTCATCAGCGGGAGTTTCGCAGGAGCTGCGGACCACACAGCCGTGTGTTGGTCAGGGTCACTTCTTCAGCCTTAGGAACCCAGGTCCGGGGTCGAGGCAGAGATCGGACGCGACGCCATTACAGGTAGCAGGAGCTGCTTTGTAATGCAAGCGGTTGGCCTTTTAGTGTAATGAGGGGGTGCGGGTGGTGGGGGGGGGAGCTGTTGCTAACCATCCAATAACAACAGGACCTGTGGAAGCCCAATGAGAAAAGGAGGGTGGGGGGGGGGTTGTAGGCTGAGGCATGTGGTGCGGCTGGCGCACGTGCTCACAACGTGCAGCGAGGCTGGCTCACGTGCGCGCAGGGAGCGGTGGGGTTGGCGCACGTGTGCGCGGAGAGCAACGCATGTGCCCACAACGCACACAGCAAGGCTGTGGTGTGTGTGCGGCTGTGGTGTGTGTGAGGCTGTGGTGTGTGTGCACACAGCACGCTGCAGCTGAGCAGGCCAGCGCACATGCACACAGCAAACAGCCAGGTTGGCGCACGTGTACGCAGTGCGTGACGAGGCCAGGACACGTGCGCAGGTCACGGGGCTGAAGGTGACTCCGTGTTGCCCGCCCCCTCCAGATGACAGGTCCCCGCGCCTGTCCGTCAACAGTCACATGACGCGTTTATTTTCCCTCAAATGGAATGGACGACTTTTCCCTCCTTGCCGGTTTTAGTGATGCTGTGTGTGTGTGTGTGTGTGTGTGTGTCTACATGAGCACTTGTATATACATGCCATATGGACCTTCTCATCTTTATCACAGGCTGTCTGACTACAGAATTGTTAGGCTCCCATTGTTAATGGAACAGAGCTGAGAGAGTGCAGTACAGCAGAACCCCCCAACCATTACACACACACACACACACACTCTCTCTCAACTGTAGTCTATCCATTCCCCCAGCAATCCCACTCCTCCAAAAAACGATGCATAGGACGTTCTGCCCAACCAGACCAGCGAGGCGGGCCTGGGTCGTAAAACCAGGCAAACAGAACCGGAGCACCAACGTGTACGCAGCCATGTGTCTCACCGCCACGTACTGGCCGGGCGGCGTCTCGGGCACACGTGGGTCAACGTGAGCAGCCCAGCTGGGGCTTCCCGGGCCCACGTGACCCTCCCCAGCGGCGGGTCACGCCACGATCGAACATCCCACGCTGGCCTCTTTATCATCATCGGCCTGACAGTGGGACTCTGGGACTCTGGGAGCGGCTAAATTTGACATTAGCCCAGATAATTACCACGCGACACATTAATCTTTTGCTGGCCCGTGCACATTGATTTTGATGTCCGTTTGAATGTACGCTCATTTTCTGCTCTCTCGCCCTCTCTCTTCCTCCACACACACACACACACACACACACACAGTGCTTGAGCTTGGCTGTGAAGTTCATGATTCAAGTATTCATGCAGTTATGCAGTTTAGATAAGAATAGCGGGAAGCATGTTGAACATGAAGAATGTGACATCATCAAGGCCAAAGCTCTTAGTGACACCTCCACCAGTGCAGGGTGTGGCTATTTACTCGGCAGCCCCAACGTCTTCTGAGCAGCGTTTCTAAAACACCACAGCACCGTATATGATGTATAATGCAGCATGACAAATGTGTTAATAAATGGGAGAGAGACCAGGAGAGATATAGAGCTTTATGAACTTTGTTACCTAATCTATCTGTTTTAGGTGTAAATAGCTCCGGTTCGGTATGGAGCACCACCCCTACCATCTGTGACTATGAACTCCACCTCTGTGCGCAGTGCCCGTCCCCATATCGAAAACACCCCGGAGGGTTAGGGTTAGGGTTAGGGTTAGGGTTAGGGTTAGGGTTAGGGTTAGGGTTAGGGTTAGGGTTAGGGTTAGGGTTAGGGTTAGGGTTAGGGTTAGGGTTAGGGTTAGGGGTAGGGGTAGGGTTAGGGGTAGGGGTAGGGTTAGGGTTAGGGGTAGGGTTAGGGGTAGGGGTAGGGGTAGGGTTAGGGGGTAGGGGTAGGGTTAAGGTTAGGGGTAGGGTTAGCAGGTTGCCTGCTTCCATTTCATGGCCATAAGCAAACAGGCTATTTGAGGCACAATACCCCCTAGACACAGGTAGTTCGGTGGATGTCAAGAGACTCTGTCCCTCTGTCATAAGGCTGTCGTGAGTCTCCGTCCTCTAGGTGGAATCGGAAGGGCAGTGCCCACGTTGTCCATCTCAAAAAAGGTTCGATTCGCCAACATGTCTGAAGACTTTATTACAGACACAGACATAGATGTAATGGTCACACATGGGCACACTGATACACACCCAGACAGACACACACACAAAATAAGAGTGGAAATTGTTATATTTGGCTGCTGTTGTAGCTCCTGGTGCTTTGATGATGATCAAAGCTTAGGAAAGGTATGCTCTTCGTTTCCCTGGTCCAGGTTCTTTCAGCCTCTGTTTCTGTATGTGTGTGTGTGTGTGGTCATCTGTTCCCATCTCTAAGCCTTTTCTTTATTCCTATGTATAGTTTAGTCTCCTCTCCCCTTTCTTCTCTCTTTCAGTCTCCATGTCTCCCCAACTCTCTCGCTCTGATGCTCCTCTCTCTCTCTTTCTCTCTCTCTCCTTTCCTCTCTCTACCTCTCTCTCCCTTTCTCTTTTCACTTTCTCCCTCCCTCTCCCATCCTCTCTATCCCTTCCTCCCTCTCTCTGTTCTCCTCTCCCTCTCTCTCTCTGTTCTCCTCTCCCTCTCTCTCTCCCTCCCTCCCTCCCTCTCTCTTTGTCTTCGTATCTGTCACTGCCTCTTCCTGTCTCATATTTCCGTCCATATGTGCGCTGTCATCGCGCAGCAGTGCCTTTCAGCTTGAGGAGGTTGGGTCAGGCTGGGAAAGGGCAAAAACGGACCCTTATCTGCGTCTTCCCTCAGAGCCTACACGGACATCTCGGACCATCCTGTTAGCAGATACACGGCCCTCCAGAAGCTTCCCTTTCTCCATCCCTACCCCGAGCGTTGCTCGCACTGAACAGGGTTTCGCTTTGACCCCGGTGCTAACCCGATGGGCCGCTGGCGGTGGCTGCTCATTCCGCCGAAGGATCGACCTTCGACCCCCACCTCTGGAGGGTTTCGTCCTGCTCGCGTGGGCGACGACAGCCTCCAGGTTGAGACACATGCCTGCGGGAACCTTGAAACGATTCACATCTGCGAGGACGTGCCCAAAAAACCTACTCTAAAGAGGCCGTCTAACAAGCATCGCCACATTTCTGCTGAGGCGCATCGGTGAGTTGGAAGGCTGCAATTCCCGCCTTTTCCTGCCAGAATGAAGAGACGCCTGTCACAGACCCAGATCTGTTCCTGGAAAACTAGCTACTGCTCCCGTAAGACTGATCGGTTATTGATTTTCAAAACGGAACATACTGCAGTCCCAGCCCGTCTCACAGAATGTGTGGGATGACCCGTTTCTGCATTCTGCTTCATATTTTGGATGGTGTACATTTTGGAAGAGTCTCTCTCCTGTCTCCGTAGCTTTTCAAGCATCGTGATAATCTCTATCGTGATTCCTGTCACACTTCTCCAGTTCAAGGGCCTCCCCAGCTGTAACTCTAATCACAGCTCTCATTAACGCCATCCAAGGTCCCAACATGCACAGCAGGGGCTGCTGGGAATTGCAGTCTGGAGCTCCTGGCTGCAGCAGTCGTGTGAAGGTCAGAGTGGAGCTAGCTCCGATGCTGGCTAATTGGGCAGCAGGAGGGTAGTGATGAGCAGAGGACGAGCCCAGAGTGGGAGAGGGAGAGATGGAGGAAAAGGGAGAGAAAAGGAGGGTGAGAGATGGGGAAGGAGGGGGAGAGAGAGGGAGGAGTTCATAGGGAGAAAGTGAGGGAGAGGGAAAGTGAGAGGGAAAGGGAGGGAGGAGTGGAGAGAGGGGAGGGAGAGAGGGAGAGAGAGAGGGAGGGAGGGAAAGGGGGAAGAGTGGGGGAAATAGAGGGAAAGAGGAGTATGAAGAGAGAGGAGTGTGGAGAGAGGGGGAGGGATGGAGGGAGAAAGGGAGGAATGGAGAGAGGGGGAGAGAGAGAGATGGAGTTACTATGGTGATAGCTACAGCTACAGTCATGTCTGTATGAGCTCCTTGATTTTGTGTTTGTGTTTTCCATTTTTGAAATGAGAGAAAATATGAAATAATAAAAAATACTTACATAAGGATACATTAAAACAACAAACAAGACAAAAAAAAAAAAAAAAAACAAGACAAAGAACAGTAATATCTGTGAGACATTAGAAGATTAGAGAAGATCACTTCCAGGCAGAGCAGCTAAGTGTAGGAGTTAGATCAGCATAACATTTCCAGCCACATTCACAAACAACAGCAACAACCCTGTGAGTGACAGGTTTTTTGACACATTTTATGAAGTGAAGGACAAAGATAAACTTCTGTAATTTCACAGTTCACTCATACTTTAAGTGTTTTTTTTAACTAAAGGCTAAAGCTAAAGTATCAGTTGACACTTCTCCAACATTCTGATGCCATCTACATGCAAATTAGCTTCTATAATGAGCCAATCAGAAGAAGCCTTGTTCCTCCGTTGCTTAAGTATGCAAATGAGCTTCTAGAATGAACCAATCAGAAGAAGTCTTGTTCCTCTGTTGCTGTCCTGAAGAGATTGTGGCCTCACTCTGCAGTGCAGGACAGTGCAGGACAGGCCAGGACAGTCACACACCCTCACGAAATAAAGAGTGAAGCCTACAGGAAACAGTTCAAACACAAACTCCTCAAAGACAACCCAGAAACTCTGTTTGCAGAGTTTATTGTCCCCCAGGACACTGAGAGTGTCTCCCCATCTTAGTGTCTTACCCACCAAGCCACGAGGACAGAACCACTAGGCCACGTCATTTTGTGTGGGGACCTAAACACCAGAACAGGAGACCAACCAGACGTCATCTCCACTCAAGGCGACCACGTTATAACAGGAAATAATGTTCAATTTACTTCTCACTCCCCCAGAGAAAACTTGGGTCTGTAAACACACACAGAAGAACTCACTGCAGCTGTGTGG
This sequence comes from Brachyhypopomus occidentalis, assembly GCA_020368025.1. Taxonomy (NCBI): domain Eukaryota; kingdom Metazoa; phylum Chordata; class Actinopteri; order Gymnotiformes; family Hypopomidae; genus Brachyhypopomus; species Brachyhypopomus occidentalis. The sequence continues at coordinate 3,176,159 of JAGXOD010001390.1, read as the reverse complement.
AAGCCGGGACTGTACGTTGACAACAGACAGCTGTGTGGGGACTCCTTCGCTCAGGTCACCTACTGCTCAGCTCTCGGCAGACTCCGCCATAACAGACCTGGACCTGACCTTCCTGAAAGCCTTCACACTCAAGCCATTAACACCACTGTCAAATTACATTATGCCTGAACAGAACAGTCACAAATTGCAACATGCAGCCAAATGTACTAACTCAAACAACCCAGAAGTTAGAAACGTACTGAGTCAGAAACACAAAGAACCACGTAATAAAGAACTGCACACAAAATACTGTTAAATACTTAAATAATACAAACATACATATACAAAAAAGTACAAATATATGCAAAACCACAAAAATGGATAATTGGATAATTCACTCAACTCCAATTAATTCAGGAACAACTGGAAATCACTAAACAGAAAAAAAGAAAGATGATATAACTATTACAAGTGGAGACCACATTTAAAAACGTATATAGTAGTCCAATGATTAACGTAGAACAATAACATTTAGCTGAAAATCAGTAATCAGTAATCGAAGCAATTGCAGTGAGGTGTGGGGACCCCCGACAAAAAAAACGAGTTCATAAATTGGTTCATAAACATTTGAAACCCTGTATACATACTGTAAACCATCCTACATGTACAGAGAAACACACCCAATATCACCTGCAGAGTTGAATTAGGAATCCACTTTTATTAAATTTTCAGAAGAACAGTTACACATTTTTGGAAACATATCAAATCTAGTAACGCCCAATCCCTCCATTATAAAGCACCGGCTAGTCAGAAAGTGAACTGCGCATTAGCTAATCCCTAACCTGACAACAATTAAAGAGAAGAAATGGAAGAAGATATTGACAGTGCACAGACTCAGTGAGCACAGTCTGGCCATTGAAACTGGTCGGCACAGACAGAGCTGGTTACCCAGAGAGGCCAGACTGTGTTCCCACTGTGAGCTCTCAGTGGTGGAGACGGAGCTGCACTTTCTTACTGAATGCGTTAAATATGATCCCATTAGGAGTTCAATAGCAAGGTAATGAGCATCTCCCCTGAGTTCCAGCGCTGCAGTGACACCGAGAAACTGCTGTACGCATTAGGACAGAAGCTTGAACTGTGTCAGCCTGTCACAACAATATTGATTTTTACATATTTAGAAATCATCTTGGCTCTTATTTTCCTTAACCTTCCTTTTCCCTAATTGATTAGTAATAACTCTGTAAATAACATAATTTCTAGTGCCCTATTGCAAGCTATAATGTTGTCTATAATATTTCTCTTATCTGTGTTATGTTTATACTTAAGAGGAGTTTCCTGTTAACTGATTTGGAAACATTTTAAGTATTGTATTACATTCATGCCAATAAAGCATTGTTGAACTTGAGAGAGAGAGAGGGATAGGAGTGGAGGGAGGAGTGTGGAAAGAGGGAGTAGAGGGAAAGAGGGATGAGTGTGGAGAGGGAGGGAGGGAGAGAGGGAGACATCATTAACCCAGCTCCGCTACTCACTCTGTCATAGAGGCAGATGCACAGCGATGGCGGCAGCTGGTTATAGAAGTCTGTGTGTGTGTGTGTGTGTGTGTGTGTGACAGACTGATGGGATGTCAGGCTGTGGCAGGTACTGGTGCTGGACCCACAGACAGGGCCACACAGTTCTGCTCTCAGGTGTTGGGGGGCCATGACACTGATGTTCTAACTGCTGCTAACCTGCTAATCGCACTCCAACATTTCATTTGCATTAGATGCTGCTACCTCAGCCAGCTCAAACTTAGTAACATTAGTAATAAGTAACATTACTTAGTAACATTATTGCTACAGGTGATATTGTAGCAAATGGGAATATATTTTAATAGAAAATTATCGGTACCATCAGTGATTTCAGTCTGTAGATAATAACTGGCATACCTGTCTCATTGATGAAATGTAGCATATGTATGGGGAAGAATAGTGTCCCCCAGAAGAAATAATGTTCCCCAGGAGTAATGTCCCCCAGAGGTAACTCCTCCCAGGAGTAATGTCCCTCAGAAGTAACTCCTCCCAGGAGTAATGCCCCCCAGAAGTAACTCCACCCAGCAGTAATGTCCCTCAAAAGTAACTCCACCAAGGAAAAATGTCCATCAGGGGTCAATTTAATAAGAAGTCATTTCTCTCTGGAATAACTTTACCCAGGAGTAATGTACCTGGGTTGATTCTTGACATCCTACAAAAGTAGTTTGTGTCATCACTCAACAACAATCTATCTATACACAACCTGTGTGTGTGTGTGTGTGTGTGGGTGAAGCCTGAGGTAACACTGGTGGTGGGTGGTCAGTGAGGGGATGAATCACTAAACCAGCCCTGGAGAGACCAGGACTCCGTGGGGACACAACCCTACAGATGCCTTTAGCCCCACCAGTCACTACAGCTGGCGCTGACCACAGGGAGGCGCCAGTGAGCCCCTGAGCAGAGGTCCCTGGGGCAGAACGCATGGCTCTCTAGAGATGTGTCTGCCCATCAACCGGCCCTCACGGGCGCTAAGCCTGTCTACCTAAACACAGTCAAGGGCACTAATGAGTTCCCATCAAAGAGCTACATGGCCCCGCCCACACACCCATGCCCCGCCCCTGCCCCGCCTCCCCCCTGTCCCATCACTCTGTGTAGTCCTTCATTTCTCTTTCCCTCTCAACACAGCATGATCCTGCAGGTCTGAAATAGCGCTAACACTCCTAATGCACTGGGCAAATGTAGAGGCAATTAATGAAGTCGCTGGGCAGACCGAGCCAGCATCTTTAATCATCTCTGTCTGTCTGCATCTGTCTCTCTCTCTGTTTCTCTGTCTCTGTCTGTCTCTCTCTCTGTCTGTCTGTCTCTCTCTCTTCTCTTTTGCAAGGAGAAAGCTTCAAACTACAGACAGTGCTAATAGCTGATTATGGTGTCTGTCAGTAGCAGACAAAATTGTGTGTGTGTGTGTGTGTGTGTGAGGAGTTTGAGCTGCTTGATATGTCATCTAGACGCCCATGTTCAAAACAAGCCTTTTTCACCGCTGAATTCAAAAGTTTGTGTAATTGTAGGCGGAGCTATTTAGACGCTGCTATTTGGGTGAGGTTTCCGACGGCCACACTGACACGCAGACCATACCATGTCTACGCTCACAAACACACTTGGGTGAAATCTGCTATCCGTCCACATTTATCGTGTTTTGAACGCCTTTACAACGCGAGCACATAATGCATAACCACTGGAAACAGACTGGAAACAGACTGATAATTACACTCATAACCACTGCGAGTGTCTGAAAAGGTCTGCTCCGCTCTCTGGCGGCGGGAGGAGAGTACGTAAGGGCTGTTGATGCTGTTAGATGTTCAATAACACCGATCTTTCATGTACAAACCTATTCTCTGGAGCGTTTGTTCACTTAATCCATTCACAGCCAGCCGAGGCTGCTCCACCACGAGTGTTTTAGAGAGGGGGAGAGATGGAGAGAGAGAGAGAGGGAGAGGGAGAGGGAGAGAGTGTCGTTGAGAGCTGTGGCTCATTCAGTCCTGTCTGGCTAGAATGGTGGGAAATTAGGTCATATAGTGAGTCTTTGTGTTTCTGAAGGACAGTGTCATTACGCACCTCAATCACCCCTACCTCTCAGCCACAGAGAGAGAGAAAAGAGAAACAGAGAATCAGTGTCACACACACACACACACAAGAGGTGCTCATCTTTTTTTGCATAGATGTAGAGAGAGGGGCTCATAAAGGAGGGAGCATAAAAGCCCTTTTTCCCCTCCAGCGTGTGAGGAGTGGGGGGAGGGGAGCGGCCTTCTTCTAGTGTGAATATCTGTGTTTCTCTGCGGCTGCCACCACTGATTGTGCTTTTGACAGCCTGTATGGCTACAGTGATTCTGCTGTGATTCCACTGTGATTCCACTGTGATTCTGCTGTGATTCTGCTGTGATTCCACTGTGATTCCACTGTGATTCTGCTGTGATTCTGCTGTGATTCTACTGGGATTCTGCTGTAATTCCACTGTGATTCTACTGTGATTCTACTGTGATTCCACTGTGATTCTGCTGTGATTCTACTGGGATTCTGCTGTGATTCTGCTGTGATTCTACTGGGATTCTGCTGTGATTCTGCTGTGATTCTACTGTGATTCCACTGTGATTCTGCTGTGATTCTGCTGTGATTCCACTGCGATTCTGCTGTGATTCTGCTGTGATTCCACTGCGATTCTGCTGTGATTCTACTATGATTCTACTGTGATTTTACTGCAGGTTTTGACTCAGGACACACAACGAGCTAGATCCGTAAATAACAGGACCTACTGTAATCTAGTGCACTGTTACTAGTCCATTAGCATTATAATCTAATGCACTAGATTACTCCACTAGTACTGTAATCTAGCCCACTAGTACTGCAATCTAGCCCACTACTACTGTAATTTAGTCTTCTAGTACCTTCCCTAGACCAAATCTCATTCTTCAGTCCCACGGTGCGGCTTGGAATGGCTGCATAACCCCCCCCCCACCACACCTTCACCCCACCCCTCACCCCTGCAGTCCAGCCTTCTTGAGGAGCGTCCACACGCTCGCTCACACAGGGCTTTGTTTACAAAGCCTCCCATCAGAGCGGTATGTGGAGCGCTAGACACTAAAGTGCGCTCTCTCTCCCTCTCTTTCTCTCTATCTGTATCCCTCAGTCTCACTCTCTCTCTCTCTCTTTCTCACCCTTTCTCTCTCTTCTTCCCCAGTGGCCCAAATAGAACAGTCTCTCAGAGGTTCCCATACTGCAGTGAAACAGAATATGGCTTGGTTATGGGACCAGAGAACTCTTCACAACGTCTAAATACTCATCCCTGCAACGTTCTTCTGAGTTCTGGGGAGAGGGGAGGGGAGTAGAGGAGAGGGGAGGTGAGGGGAGGGGAGGGGAGGTGAGGGGAGTAGAGGAGAGGGGAGGGGAGGGGAGGGGAGGGGGAGGTGAGGGGAGGGCTCTGGAAGCAAATAGGAAGGCCTGGGAGACTGGAATATAGCTATTGAGATGCAAAGAAGGGTGAGAGAGATAGAGAGGGAGACAGAGGGATATATATAGAGAGGAAGAGAGAGGGATAGAGAGAGAGGGATAGATATAGACAGAGATAGGAAGGGGAGATGGGATGGGAGAAAATGAAAGAAAGCAAGTCAGTTCATCCCTGATGTTTGAGAGTACTGTTGGGCAGACTCCAAGCATGGAAAAACCCCCCTTATTCATATAAATTGGTCTCATTAAAGGCGGTGATAGCATCACTGCCAGCCAGCTATGGCTACACACACACACACACACACACACACACACGGCTCAGAGCTCACAGGGTTGAGAGAGATCGAGCGAGGGAGAGTTTCACTTTGAAAGAACTTTGCCTGATCCTCGGCACCACAGAAATGGCAGTGGTATCCGTGACTAAGTGTGCCTACTGACACCACCAACTGTTTCCCGTTGAACGACGGCGAGGATCAAAACAGAGGCGACTCGAGAGGCTCGTCATGAAAGACCTCGGAGAGCTGACTTCGCCGAGACTCCAGGAAGCCAGACGTCACGGCAACCAAGCCCTGCCCCGCTAACGTCATTCGGACATATTTATGGTTTTAATAAGTTCCATTTCCCAGCTATGGAATTGTTCACAAATTCCATAAGTAATAAAGACTCGAGGGTTAAACGCGGTGATTCTTCGTGTCTTTCCACAGGACGGCGCAGATTAAAGGCACAGAACCACTGGGCCTCCATCAGACCACGCAAAGCGCACAGTTATTACCTCTCAGCTCTCAGCCCTGTGAGGTTGATAAGTGGTTGGAGAAGAGCCAGCCCGCCGGTAACAGCCACCCCCCCCTTCGGCGTGAGATAACGATCGGGTGTTTCCCTCCAGGGGGCCATGTGCACTGGTCTGGGGAGGGTCACAGTGTAAAAGGATTGGCCTTAATAATCTGCCCCAGGTTCATGTGGTATGTACTGTGTCTAGAAGAGCTGGTGATTGGCCAATTTGTATATCATGGGTTTCTTGTATGTATGTACGTATGTATATGTATATGTGTGTGTGTGTGTGTGTGTGTGCAGCTGTCTTTGCTATGCTTTGCTATGACAGATGAAGAAATATGGGCTGTCAACAGTGCACGTGCAAGTGAGTGTTAGACACGTATTCACTTATTTGAGTAAGCCCGCATGTGTGCCTGTGCACGTGTGTGTGTGTGTGTGTGTGTGTGTGTGTGCTGGGGGCTGGGACCGCCCATCCCTCTCACATCAGCTCCTGTTGCCATCGCACCAGCTGGGACAGCAGGGCATGCATGCAGAGCTGGAAGAGCAGGGAGTGCGCGCGGAGCTGGAACAGCGGCACAGGCTCCGGCAGCAGGAAGAGCAGGGAGTGCGCGCGGAGCCGGAAGAGCAGGGAGCGCGGGCCGAGTCTGCCGGTGCAGGTTCCTGTGGGCACCTCGTACCTTTAATGGGATTATTGGACCATGATGATCCTTTGACGGCAGATTTATTTGGGCGCCCCGGTTCTGACCCGCTCTCTCAAGCAGCTGCACGTCCAATAGCTTCCAGATTCTCGTCATTTTCCCGAAACGCCGCGCCATGACAGATGAACCTTTAATGTCCGCGGGGCGTGATGGTGCAATCCTTCAGCGCTATTGTTTTTGTCAGACAGCCCCTGTGTGGGGAACTTCAATCGTGTTCTTTCTCCTCCTCCCTTCCGTTCCCGTTTTAAAGTCGAGCGTCCACATGTGTGCCAGACTTTTCTTTTTTTTTTTTTTCCCCCGCAGAAAAGATTTGTTTTACAAATCGCACATGACATCGTAACAGCCGAGCGGAAAATGAGACGCCAAAGGGCGAATGTTCTGACAAGGCTACGGCGCGTCGGCGAACACGTCGTTCGAAAAAGCTGTGAAACTAGACTGAGTTAACTACCTTTTGCTGAATATTTACTTTGCTTATTAGGCGAGAAACTAAACGTACACACATTCTCCAAGAAATGGAACCATTTCATCAAACAATGTCTGTCACCTAGGTAACAAACAGCGAAACAAACAAAAACAACAGAGCACATCCTAGCTTCAAGTTCTACACTCCACAGCACACAAGTGGAGGTGGGCGGGGCCAGTAGGCGCACAGGGGGCGGAGCTGGTGACAGCCTGGCAGACAGAGATGACGAGAGAGTGACTGCGACTGGGCTCCTACGCACTGGAACACAAAGGGCCCAGAGAACCAAGAGAAGGAGAGTGTGTACCCACACAACACACCACACACACACACACACACACACATGTGCGTGTGCATGCCAAACGCCACTCATTCGTCAGATGTGCTCTAAATCTGAATTAAAGCTATGAAAGGCTCAGGAGGGAGCGGATGATGACATCAACTCCGTTCCACATGCAGTAGACCATGGATCCTCCCACCAAAACAACAAAAAAGAGCATACACACACACACACACACACATACACACTCACACATACACACACCTCACGCAGACGTGTGTTTGTGAGCCCCTTGGTGATAGGTTGTACTGCTAATTGCTCATTTAGGTAACGAGGCCTTTACAAATGCTTTTCCCGCCCCTTTAAGCTCCGCCTCTTCACTCTCTCCCGCGGCTGAGTCACCGCTGAGGTCACTGGGTCTTTTATAAGACACAGGCTAACAGGCTAACAGGCTAACGGCATCTGGCAGGCTTCTGCCTTTTGTTGATGACCGTCATAACGTACGTGTGTATATATCATTATCACTGTGTAATGGTTATTATTTGTGATATAATTTAAGGCTGGATTTGGAAGGAGGGCACGTCCTGGCTTCATCCACACACACACACACACACACACATTCCAGTGTGTGTCTAAAAACCACCTTCGTCAGGAGAAGTGGGGTGTGTCGATGTGTCGTGTGGGTAATTGCATACATCCTGTTAGAGAGACCCTCCCCCGATGGCTTCCACTACCACCACTTTACCACTTTACCTTTAGAAAATCTGCCCCCTGTGTCCCTTGTCTGCCCTCTCCCCCCAGTGGGGGGGTAGAAACACCAGGGTTGGACACAACCAGCATGGCCGCCTGACCTTCCTCTCTGATCCCTGACACAGCAGGAACGGCAAACACAACACAACGTAATGGCAGAACGTGCACCCACCCCCCGTTGGAAGGATTAGAGGGGTTTTTGCACGCAACCCATCGCTCACCCACAGTGCAGAAATGGCAGCAGACAATAGTCACGGAGCTCTCTGCTTCACTCTTCACGTCTGTTTAACAGCTAATGGTGCCCCGTGTGAGGCGCTTTTGTAATCCACTCACTACCTCTCTCACGTACTCCCTGCAATGGCCCACTACAGCCACTCTCATTAGCGGCTCATTTGCTCTGCAACTCGGCGATGACAGCCAAGGTTGACGTTACCGAAAAACTGTAACCGGCATATGTGTTGATATCCGAACGCACCCAGTGAACTGGCACACAGAGTTGGGCTCGACGCATGTCCAAAAGCTAGCGTGTGTGCGTGTCCTCTGTGTCCTCTGTAACCTGCGTTCCAGTCCGTCTTCCATTTCGCGGCATGGCTGGAATGAGACCTCGGAATTCCATGACTCTGTTTGTGTGTCTGCGAAGCGAAATCTGATCACTGAGTCAGTGTCTTGCGAACGTTTCGACCGTGATCTGCTCCACTGCGCTAGACTGCTAGTGTGTACAAGCGCAAGTGTGTGTGCGGGTGCGCGTTCTGCTTTTTGATGTTTCTTTGCTTTGTTATCTTGTGTGTCTGTGTGCGTTTGTTTATCCCTTTGTGTGCGTCTGTGTGTGGTGTGTGTGAGTGTGTGTGTGAGGTAGCAGTACTGCCCTACGGTTAGGGGATGCTCTCCTCTCTTAGATTACTGCTGTCTGCTCCATCATTTTCTAGCTTTGCGAACTGTAATTTAGAACTCCACACTCTCCCCACTCCCAAAATACACACACACACACACACACACACACACACACCACCACCACCACCATGGTGGTGGCACATGTAACTGGTGCTTTCCCTCTAGAGCTCTCTCAGAATCAAAGACAAACGCACTGAGATTGGCTGTAGGCGAGTGGCAGAGATAATCCACCCTGATGCTCTCTCCCCTATGCTGGCCACGCACTCGAGCACGGTTCAAAACAAAAACATTATCCGTTTCGATTTCTTCTGCTAGTTGCAGGCCCACGCGTGCTGTGAAAAGGCGCTCCCAAACAGTGTTGTAAGATGTCATGGCCAGTATAAACCGCTAGTCAGGCAAATTGCACAGAATTGCCGTTCCAGTTCTCCAGACACGCATTCAACGGGAAAACTCCCGGCAGTGCCGAAACTGGTTTCGGATTGGTCCTGAGAGTCTGGCTATGGCAGAACCATGACCCGGTTCCCGCTCTGCTCTGACGCTGCAGGGCTCGAGATGATGCTACCCCCATCCTTATATGGCAACGTGTCAAAAACAAATCTAAGGCGATCGTGAGAAAATGGTGCGAGGAAGCAAAGAGAACGTTCCAAGCAGAAAGGGTTCGATTGGCTGATCTTGAGCGTCTCTTCCCCAGACCTACGCCACGTTCTCATATAGGGGTCTCTCCTTCAGCTGAATAAAGCAAGATAAACGCCAGCACGCTTGCTCACTGACCGCAGCTCCTAAGCAAATGTTAAATGCCAAAGCAAACGTCCTTCAGACTGAACATCAGTGCACTTACTACTATTGCGATACGCCATGGGGTTTTTTTTTTCCTTTTGGAATATTAAAATGCCGTCGTCGGGTCTGCAGTAATCGGCCGTGCCCTGACCGTAGCACGTGTCCGCACCCTCGGGGAGCCCCGCTGTGTCGTCGCCGGGGCCATAGCGTCAATGTCTTGGCGACCTGCAGAAAAGTCTGGGGGCCAAACCTGGTGCAGATCGACGCTCTCTCGTCGTTGGTCCAGCACACTGCATGCCTACGGCGGGCTACACCTCCTTCCGTTAATCAGAAGCAGGTGTTTGGACGCTTTGGCTGCCTTTGGGGGGGGGGCAGGGTGGAGGGAAGCAGGTGATACAGGTCCAACTGCTTCTCCACCAGCTGGTCATCCGTTTCAAATATTCATGTGCATCATTTTTTTTGTATTTTGCTAAACGCATGTGGAAGTTCACATAAGCGCTGCAGTCGAGGCTGACGAGACTGTGGGAGATGAGTTCCAGACACACACACACACACACACACACGCTCTCTCTCTGTGCCAGGGTGGTGTGGGGTGGGCTTTGTCTACCTGAGGTCACTTGAGGTCAAACAGCCCCTCTTGAGTACAAATCAACAAACTTCAGGGGAGTGGGAAAGAGAAAGGGAATGAGGGGTGTGTGTGTGAGTGTGTGTGTGTGTGTGTGGGGGGGGTGAATGTGTGTGTGTGTGTGTGTGTGTGTGTGTGTGTGTGTGTGTGTGTGGGGGGGATAACAGCTTCACTGTTTTCAACAGCTTTCACTGTTACTCAAACCTGTCCACTAATCACATTACCTCTTACTCAAACCTGTCCACTAATCACATTACCTCTTACTCAAACCTGTCCACTAATCACATTACCTCTTACTCAAACCTGTCCACTAATCACATTACCTCTTACTCAAACCTGTTCACTAATCACATTACCTCTTACTCAAACCTGTTCACTAATCACATTACCTCTTACTCAAACCTGTCCACTAATCACATTACCTCTTACTCAAACCTGTCCACTAATCACAAACCAAACCTGTTCACTAATCACATTACCTCTTACTCAAACCTGTCCACTAATCACATTACCTCTTACTCAAACCTGTCCACTAATCACATTACCTCTTACTCAAACCTGTCCACTAATCACATTACCTCTTACTCAAACCTGTCCACTAATCACATTACCTCTTACTCAAACCTGTTCACTAATCACATTACCTCTTACTCAAACCTGTCCACTAATCACATTACCTCTTACTCAAACCTGTTCACTAATCACATTACCTCTTACTCAAACCTGTCCACTAATCACATTACCTCTTACTCAAACCTGTTCACTAATCACATTACCTCTTACTCAAACCTGTCCACTAATCACATTACCTCTTACTCAAACCTGTTCACTAATGTTCTCTAAACCTCAATCACATTACCTCTTACTCAAACCTGTTCACTAATCACATTACCTCTTACTCAAACCTGTTCACTAAATCACATTACCTCTTACTCAAACCTGTCCACTAATCACATTACCTCTTACTCAAACCTGTTCACTAATCACATTACCTCTTACTCAAACCTGTCCACTAATCACATTACCTCTTACTCAAACCTTGGCAGCGTTTAGCTGGACGTCCTGTTTGAAAATATTGATTCTCTGTGCTGGAGGATCCAAAATATTCTTCAAGGCTAATATCAGTGGAGACCTGGTAGCTGTATTTCTAATGCACCAAAATAATAAGAATAATAATAATAGTAACAATAAAGCTAAATGGAAGTGATACATATATGATATAAATCTAAGCTAAAGTAGTGTTTAGGGTTAACAAGGAAATGTTGACATAGCTGTCAGCTCTGTCTAAATGAAGCAGTCTGAGATGAGTCGTGTGATGCGGATACCCCCTGCCTAACATGGCCATGTGTTCAGAGGAGCGGTTGCTTGTTTGTAGAAGTTTAGAGGAGAACCAGTACCATCACGGGTTCCTTGTGGAAGGGTTGGGTTCGTTTGTTTGTCCTCAGTAGTGGGGGTGCTGTGGTCGCCGGCCACGGTTTCTCTGGCTCTGCTGTTCGCTCTGGAAGGGACGGCAGATGTGACCGCCTGACCTCGGTGCTCACCTGGTTGCCTGGCAACAGCCGAGACTGCCTGCATCCCCGCGGTGCGTCGTGTCTGAGGCACAATCACAGCCTTGGTGAGGTCAGGTTCTCAGCATCACCATCATCATCATCATCATCACCACCATCATCAGAGAAAGAGAGACAGAGATGCAGAGGCACAGATTGGTGGGGGGAAAAGACGACAGACAAAGGCAGACAAAGTGAATCAAGAAGAGAGAAAAGAGGGATAGAAAGAGGGATAGAAAGAGAGAGAGAGAGAGAGAGACAACCTGCGCCATGTACGATCAGGTGTGAGATATGAGAAATGACTGGTGAGGAGTAAACCTCGTTTCACAGCTGATAGGGAGGAGGATGAAGGGGAGAAAAAAACAATGAATCACGTGGAGCCCAATCCAACTCGGGACAGAACCCTGCCAACACACGACCTTTCAGCCACAGATCTCTGTGTCGTCCCAGAATGCAATTTGCTTATCGAAGGCTCACACGTGTGCCTTTTTCATCGGCTTCTGCTGATCGCACTGACTTGTTCATCCCTCGAGCCGCTGGTTCCCGGGACACCGTCCCTGCTGCAGAACGTCGCCGTGGCTATTCGTTTGTTCAAACCGCTCTCGAAGCCATGGTGAGGAAGACAACGGGTGTGGGCAGACATAACTGGACGGACGAAGAGTGCTCGGAAGTGTCACGTACACGTGTCCCACGCTGTCGCCGAGCGCGCTGAACGCTGGAGGTCGGACATCGAACCTCTGCTTCGTTTGGTGTGGACTCACGCCGACACGTGTCGGCTGATGAATGTGCAGGTCGATTGTTCGACATCCATCATCTTAACTGTTCAGATCAACAGTGAGCTTGATGTCTCTGATTTAATTGCTTTTAAGTCCAAAATTAAGCCTTTGAATTGTCAAAGATTTAAACAGAAGAAGACCGTTTATGATCAGGCCAAAAACAGATAATTTATGCCTATTAATTAGATCAGCAAAAAATAGAAAAAATGCTGTGATTAGAGTCAAATTACTACATATTGGAATTATGATATGCTTTGCAGAACTTTAAAAAGTGCACTGGCGAATGTGAAATGATGAAAGATTGGCTTTTATTATTCTTAGACTGAGCTTGCTGGCTCACATGAAAGCTGTGATTGGTCTAAACACCCACCGAGTTCTCGTTGTGATGACTCAGCATCGTCACAGCACACCATTCTGATTTGTGCCCGCGCTCATTTGCATCTTCTGTGACATTAGCACTGCCGATGCTTCAATAGAAATTCACAAAATACACATCATGATTCAGGAACGATATGATTGGACAAAGCCAAAGAATTTGGGGCATTAAGTAACACCTCGGTTCTCTGTTACATTTACTGAGATCTACTCCGATAGTGAAAGGTGGATGTCCATGACTTGACTTCCATTTAAAAGCCCACGCTTGATCAGACCCAATCGCCTTTATATAAATGGGTACATCACGCATGCATGTCTGTTTTTCCGATTTACTCTGGAGAACGTGTCTCCTCGGTTTATATTTGCGCTGTTTCCTCTCTGAGCGTAGCCCGTCCCACACGGCATGTAGGAGGTTCAGAAACGTCTGGCGCGAATGTTCGTACTGCCTCCGGCGACCCGGTGACCTCGTCCATCTCGTCCAATGGTCTGTTTGCTCCGTAACTGCCTCCAGACCCATGCCTGTGACAGAAGGAAGGTTTTGTGACGTGTTTCCAGTTTGTGTTCGTTCGTCGGGAACGCTGGGGTGGGGGTCAGAAGGAGGTCAGAGGGTGCTGATTCAGGTCGGGGATGGCGACGGCGCCCTCTGGAGGGCTGGCGAGGCAAGCGCGGGCTGGTTCTCCTTGATATGCATCTCTTTGACATTAATCCTCCCTGTTTGAGGATCTTGGATGTACAGATAACGGTGAGGTGGATATTGATAAGCCTGTGGCTGTGTAATAAGGACTGGGTGGAATATGCCACGCTCGTGTTCGTGGTTGCCGGGGAGAGAGATCAAAGCAGCCAGGGAAAGCAGACCATGTAACCCGCCGTCTTTGGGGTAGACGACACAACATGACATCAAGACCCGCACTAAACGAATGAGAAAGAACGGGGGGAGATCTGATTATGGAGTTAAATTATTCGCCGATTAAGGTAAGTGGTGTAGTTGGGCAAAGGTCAGAGGTCAGAGGTGTCTATGAGAAGATGGGAGGTCATGTGGCGTCTGGAGTCGAATTCTTCAGTGGTCAGGAAAACCTGCACGCAATCAGCAGCAGCTCTGCTCCATCGTGGTCGTAGCTGATTGGTGCATTGGTCCTGTGAGGGCGGAGTCCAGAGGAGGAGCCTGGAGAGCACATGGGGAACAGGCGGCAGGTCGACAGACATTTCACTAGAGCACAAATAAACAAGTGTGTGTGTGTGTGTGTGTGTGTGTGTGGAGGGGGGGTGAATGTGTGTCCTTTGAGCAGGAGAATAAAAGTAAAGGGGGTGAAAGAAAGAAGACAACAAACAGAGGGAGATGAAAGGAAGGAGGAAGTGTTTGAACTCGAGTGGGAGGGGAGGGGAGATGAGGGGAGTCCACCATGTGTAGATGAGGACTGCATCCCAGCATGCAACGCTGTAGGTCCTGAATGCTCACATCTATGTGCTTTTCTTATTTTTTGTAATTTTTTTGTGGGCGGGGTCTGTGTGAAAATGTTTTTTGTGGGCGGGGTTTGTGGGTAAATGTTTTTTGTGGGCGGGGTCTGTGGGTAAATGTTTTTTGTGGGCGGGGTCTGTTGGTAAATGTTTTGCAAGCTCGGCGGCGCTACAGGGCCAGCGTGTGCACGGGCGAAGCTCTGTGAGCCGTCCGCGTTTAAATATAAACTCCCCCTTTTCACTGTCAGCTTCCCCCTTTGTGTAGGTGCAGAGGGGTAATTAGAACGTCGGCCGGATGGAGCCGAGCAGCAGGTGATGGGCCCGGAGACGAGGTTTGCGAAATCGCTCGAGGAGAGTTGGATCGCGCGCTGGGGCCTTTTCTGCTATTTCAATAAAGCTGCTCGCTCATATACATAAATGACGGTGCAGATGGGGAATTCAGTGGAGCTCGGTGCGAGAAATCTCACTGACTTCTGTTCCACCCTGCCCTGTATTCCGCCACGTTAAAAATAAGCATTTCTTCTTGCCAGGGGACGTTTGAAGAATCGTAAACATTGAAAACAAGCTTTAATTACATCCATCCGGTTTCAGCCGATTAGGAGATCTTAGGACTCGGCGGCGACGTCAGCGCGCGGTTTTGGCGGCCGAGCGCACGGCGGCGAAACGATTCCTTCTGCCGCTCGACCCGGCCCGAGGCCGCGGCCCGCATTCCTGGCGCTCGGCCCGAAATAACAGCAAACCGTTTGAGCAAACTTTCAGACCACATCTCGTTTGGGGTTTACAGCCCAATATACGAGGGGCTGGTGTTGGCACGGACCAGTAATTCCTGCTTTCCCTTAGGTCCAGGCAGAGGGGGATATAACTGCGTCAGCGTTAGGGACCGCTGCCACGCGCCTCTTCTACAGGCTTGGGGAGAACAGGAAGAGGTTCAGTCAATGTTCAGTCAACTGCAAGTTAAAGGTGCATTGTGTCTTGTTTTCAGTGATTGCATGCAGTGATATATGAAGTTATTGCTTTGCACGTGATCGCCCATGATTTGACCACTGTGAAGATGGAGTCTGACCGAACCTGGCAACCAGCGTGTGAACACCAGTGGTAGCAGCCAACGTGATGTCACGGCTGGTATGGAGTGGGTGAAGTGGACTTCTAAGTGCTCTGAGAGGAACTCTTAACATGTTGGAGCAGCTTCTGCCTGTGTGGTCACGTCTGCAGCCACAACACAAAGTCATCTTCTGTAATCCGAATTACTGAGGAACACACTGGTACCGCTTGTCAGAGGGGGAAACTGGTCTGCTTTTGGAGGGAAATAGCTGGCAGAACGGCAGTGAGCAAATGTTGTGACAGGATGGTGGTATTTATCTGCCGTTAAACGGCTTCGTTCTGCAGTGTTTTCCATCCAGTTGACCGTTGACCTGTTAATTTGGGCTGTGCAAGAGGGTGTTATGCATGGACCCTGCTGTAGACAGGTGCTGACAGACTGGGGGAAGGGGAGAGAGAGAGAGAGAGGAAGAGAGGGAGAGAGAGAGAGAGGGAGATTTGAACATTTTTCCTTATGAAACCGTTAACTATTACTCTATGGTCTCATTCATCCAGTTTTGGTGCAGATCTGATGAAACGTCACAGAATACTGTGAAATCACAATTTCCTCCAAAAACCATGCAAAAATCAGACACGGGAGAGAAACAGGAGGCATAGTTCTCTGGCAAAAGGGAGAGGCTGCAAGATTCTGATCTACTATTAAAAACAAGAAACACATATCTGGCTACAAATGAAGAAAGACGTCGCCAAACGCCATATCTTTATGTGTAATATACATACTGCTGAATCTCCTCCTAAAATGAGGAGATCGTTGATATATTCTCCAGAATCAGAGTAACAGCTTTCAGGCACAGAGAAACATGCTGATGTGTGGTGACCTCAATGCCAGAACTTCAATATACTTACCAATACATGAACATGGAAAGCTACTCATTGACCTGTGTAAGGCCTTGGATTACTCAACGGGAGGATGAGGGGAGAGTCCCCCAGGAGACACACTGTTCTGTACAGATCTCTATGCCGATCATATCCTCACTACACTATACGATCACAGATATAGAGCCAGTCGTCTTCAAAGCAATCAGAGGTAAGGCCCTAACTCCACTCTGAAACCACGGTCCAGTCACTGGGTACACAGACTATTAATACACACCCTCTGCCCAGCAAACTCTACACGATTAAGAGAGAATTATACATGGACCCAAAGCAGGTTCTGTTCTGTTATGGAGAACCTGCCGTGCTTCCCCTCGTGAAGAAGGATGGGAGAATTCTGCCGTAACAACCTTCAATAACATATTTCGCTATTCGGCATCGATATCCAATTTAAAGCTATTACAAACTAAAACATGAACATGAAAAATCCCTTGATCTGGATTTTAAAAAAATCTTGGAAAAACTATCAAACCAGAACTATCAAATACAGACACCAAATGTGCACCTTTCTTATTATGAAGAGCGTAAACAATATAAACACGCACACACACAAAAGCAAGAATTACAAATCAACTGAAAACAACCAGCCAGTCAATTCCAACCACTCCTGGAACAATTCGAACTTATTACATAAAGAATAAAGCAAAGTTTGGCCATTCAAAATGGAGAAATATAGAACAATCCTTTTGAAAACTTGTATCGTAAAGAAGAATGAACCCAAATATGACAAAATGCGACTGAAATGGAAAATAAAATGAACAATTACCTACAATCATTAGATTACCCAATTTCAGAGAAAGAATTGAGAGATAGATTAAAATCCCTTCATCCCAAAAAAGCAAAACAAAGCAGGCCACACTGAAAAGTCCCATGTTCAGATTGGCTATCCTGAAACCACTCAACCTCCGTGTGGACTACTTCCCAGATCCCTACACTCAAGGCCTCATTACACCCATGTTGAAGTGGAGGCAAACTAGTCCCCAATAATTACAATGGAAAGATAAGCAGAAATCTCAGGAAATTCTCCAGCTGCATTTTCTACACAGGACTCATAAATTACATTACAATGTCTTACACATCAGGCACACTGGATTCTTACCAAACAGACCACATTTTCACTCTAATCCACAACTATTTGCCTGCTTTGTATATTTCCAGAAGGCCTTTGACTCTGTTTGCATAAAGGCCTATTTTCAAAAATGACTGAATGTGGTACAGGAGGATAAACACGCAGTATTATAAAAAAAACAATGTACTCAAACAAAAATGTGCCATTAAGATGGGAAACAAAGAGTCTGAGTTCTCCAGTGTGCGGTGCGAGACAGGGCTGCCTACCCACACCCTTCAACATCTACAACAGCCGTCCGGCTACGTCACTCCACCCGTCTCCAGCAGCAGAGGGTCCAGGGCAGAACCCAGACACCAGATTTGTTCGGTCAGTAAAGTCTGGGGTCTATTAATCAGTCATGAATTCGACAAAATGGGGCTAAGACCTGCGTGTGGCGTTCTGCAAGGGTGTATTCTAAGTCCAGAGGAGTTTGCTAACAATGCATGCAGGGTAGAATGAATCCTGTATTACTCCACAATGAACACAAGAAGGGTACAAACACAGCGACCGAGACTACCCCAGGACTCTGACACTCCTTCTCTGTCAAGTCTGACCCACACAATCCATCACACAAAAAGAAAACTACTTAAATCGATTGACCGAAGAAAAAAAACAAAAGCTAGAGTAAACATATGCGGACCTGTCCCTCCACAGAGCCCCGGTGACTCATAACAGACAGAGAGGAACCTCTGAGCAGGTACAGACCGAGTAACCTCTACCCACGCTTCCTCTCCGCCTGCAGCCAATACACACAATTATGAGACACAATCTACCCCGGATACCGAAGTCTTCATCCAGAATTTAAAACACCGGAGGATGATTGCTTATCTTACTGCGAGGGAACAGAGTCCATAACACTGTCCATAAATATGTCCATGTTTGCCACAGACAGAGGGAAGAGAGGTTTCATCAGTGAAAAGCCACACGGTATAAGTTCATATCGCTCTGTGCAGTAGTCTATGACACTGTGTATAGCATATTGTATGTCTGTGTACATTATATGTATACACATTACAGTACATATACACTGAACAGGACATGTACTGTATATACTGCTGTTTACTGATCTGTTCCTCATCTATGTTTAAACGTTCCTGTTTGTGTATGTTACTTATATTTACGAGAAGTTCTTTGGCAACGCCATCTGATTTTGTCATGCCAATAAAGCTCGTTTGAACTGAAAATTGAATTGA
>JAGXOD010001390.1:3085000-3155000 GCA_020368025.1 Brachyhypopomus occidentalis | reverse complement strand
CATTTAAACTCATTTAAACTATCATGTGTCTTCGTGTCACGTTCACTGCTTTTGGCAATTATGCAGAGCAGTTTAAACATACTCATCACTATGACATGGCGTGTTACTATTATTATTATTATTATTATTATTATTATTATTAGTTACAATTATGTAGTGCCTTTCTCAGGGACCAATGATGTTTTTCAACCAACATACTGCATCCAATCAACACAATGGTGAGACGCGGGCGGCAACCAATCACGTGCAGCGTTCTCTCAGACGGAAGACAGGGGCACCATGGGAGGCTGCAGGAAGCCATCACGCCCAGGATAGGCCACCATCCACCACTGTGGGTGCAGATGCTAAACTCATGCCATGTTTCTGGCTACAGGGGGCGCTATAATTATAACATAAATCCAGTATACAGAGATGTACAGGACATAGCTTGTCCGGGTCCAGTTTCCCAGGAGAATCCAGCGATATTGTGTTGTAGAGGTAGTGAAATATTTTAGAGGACTTGGCTGTAATTTTGTTAGTGAAAAAATGCAGTTAAAATAAAATGGAACTGTATTTTTCCCCATAGGGTGCACTGGGAAGGCTTCTGGGAAAAGTAATGTGGGTGTATATATACGTGTGTGTGCGTGCATGAGTGTGTGTGTGCTTTGATTCACCCTGGAATGAGAGTGTGTGTAGGAGTGGAGTTGTGTCTGCAGGCGTATGTCTGTCCAGCAGTGGTGGGTAAAGTATGCTGGCTGTCATCGTCCGTTTTAAACAATCGGCCGCAATTGGGGGAATTCCATCCCAGTGAGACCACCATCAACACATCACTGGTTCTCCTTCCACACATGCTCCTCTCTCTCTCTCTTTCCATCCCTCCCACATAGCCCTCTCGTCCCCTGCCCTCCCTTAACCCCTCTCCTCCTTTCTTCTCTTCCTGTTCTGTCGCTCACTACCTCCGAGAGCGCCGTTCCCGACCTGCGACGAGATCTTTGACATCAGCGCTGATCTCTCGCCGTTTTCACCCTCCCACGTCTCGGCTTTTCGGGCAGAACACGAGCAGCGAAAGCTGGAAAGCTGGTCCTGGCCACATGGTGGGCGGGGCTCTGTGGAGGCGGTGGGCGGGGCTCTTGGAGGCGATGGGCAGAGCTCTGTGGGAGGCACCCATACCCCAAGGTCAGTGGGACTGGAGAGACGGAGCTGCTTTTTGGAGTCATTTACACGATCTTCATCTCAGGCCCGAACACTCCGCCAGGGTGGAGTTAGTACATGCTTACTACACACAACATACAGAACACACACTGTTTACAGGATTATACTGCTCATATAAGATAATTAAGTCTGGTCTTTACAAATCTGCCTTATAAATGGAGGAATATATAGACTGAGAGTGGATATGCTGGAAGCAATCTGATGATATGACGTCTGTGTGTGTACACACACACGCACACGCACAGAAAACACACAGATGCAGAAAACACACCCCTACTTTTGACCATTAACGACTCCACCCAGTACCGACTCTCAGAGCACATTGCAGTTAGTGCAGTAATTTCGGTATATTAATAACTGCTATCATATAAATTCCTGTCCAGCCTCTCTATTCCTGAAGATGTCTCTGGAAGCCAAAATGACGTATGAATGTAGCCGCTCTCCCCGAGCCACTGTGATCATGTCATCAGCCATATCACAACCAATAAAGTCCATTGTTTGGTCTCATAGCTCAACATTAACTCTACACACTTGGCGTTTGAAAGCACCACATTTCATCCCTTGTCAATACATGTCCCCTATTTTATTTTTTTCCTTTCGTGTTCTTCATTAGTCTCTTTCTCTCTCTCTTTCTCTCTCTCTCTCTTCACTGTCGACATGTGTTTGTGTAGTGAGTATTTATCGTGTGTTTTCTTTCGTGAAGTGCTGGCATATATCACTGGCTCCACTCTGAGTGGAGGGAGGAAGAGGTAATCAGCGCGATTGATTTGTGCTGGTTCTGTACTCTGGTGGGATTCTTCATGTGAGGAATCACACACACACACACACACACATTGTCTGAGCACGACCATATTGGGGTGGGCGGTATGAGAAACCGCGGGTCTCTCACACAGCTACGGGACGTCGGGAGGGGATCAGGACGCTCCAGCCCTGCACAGACGCGCGTCCTCCAGCCCGGATGTCCCTCGCCCGCCCCGGCAGGGTTCCATCCACGGCCGCCTCTCCCTCCCTCAGCCTGGGTCCCTCTCCACAGCTGCACGGCTGAGAAACGCTCCCTGCTCTGGAGCCCATGCAAGGAGCAGGCGACGAATCTGACGCCGCGCTCAAAAGCAAAACATCCCCTCCCTCTAATTTACCACATCCCTTTTGTGGTTCCCCTCTTTGCAGTTCCCCAGAAGGCCGCTGACAATAGCTGAAGGTAATTATCGCTCGGCGCGTCTATGAAGTTTTCCGAGCAGTCTTACTTTAATAAATCCTTTGAGCCAGATTTTGCCTTCAAGTCAGATGTAGAAATGTTTAAAAAAAAACAGATGTTCATTTAAACCCCGAGGGAATTCTAAAACTGGCCCTCTCAGAATCTGTACATCATCAAACTGGACAGGCAAAGTGGTTAAAAATAATTCTGCTTCTCCTTGCATCTCGCACTGTCTCTCAGAAGACACTTGACACTAAGCAGCCCTACAATACCCTGTTATAGTAATGGAAAGCCCCACCAATCACAGCTCTGCTAGTCTTTCTGGGCAGCCCATTATCCAAAGCTGACCTAAGGTCAGCTTGTATAACTGAAGCCTTGATTCGGGTCCATTAAAAGTCCCAAAAGGGCTGTCCTCAGACCTGTTCCGGCCTGATCGTGGGGGTACAATGAGGCTTTTCTCCTGCAGAAGCATCTGGTTGCAGTGCGTGTGAAGACGTCCCGTCTGCACGTCCTGCGCAACGATCTCTCCGCTCCTGACACGCGGGACCGTGGGTGGCTGCCGTCCGAGGCCCCGGACCGCACAGGAGAGACTCGGGAAGGGGTGTATCCTGTTCACGCTTGATCCAGCATGGTAATGTACCTGTTACGGGAAATAACAGCAACACACTGGCATATAAATAAAGCAAAGAGCTGCTTAAAGAGTGAACGACTGAAAGGGTACATACAGCCACACACAGATACAGCAAAGTAAGTGTGTAACGGGTGGCCACACACACTCTGCAGGACAGCATATGCCAGCACTTCCCACGGTAGGAGAGTGGGAGGTGGGATAGCATACGTCAATCAAATATGCCTTAGGGATTATCTGATTAGGACAGGAGCAGCAACACACACACACACACACACACACACAGACACATATGCACAGTGTGTCACACCACTCTTCTGCTGGCTGCCTGCCCACTCCCCGATGCCTAAATCCAACATCCCACCAGGGGCCTGTCCACAGTAGGCAGTAGGACAGGGGCCAGCCAAGGCATGCGCTTGTGTGTGTGTGTGTGTGTGTGTGTGTGTGTGTGTGTGTGTGTGTGTGTGTGTGTGTCAGCATGTGTGTGCATGTGAGATGGAGAGCAAGGTGTTTGCTAGTCACCGCACGTATTTGTGCTGCCCATCGTGCGTGTGTGCGTGCGTGTGTGTGTGCGTGTGTGTGTGTGTGTGTCGGCCTGTCTGCATGTGCACATGAGTGCGTGTCCCTTCTTTGCAGGCAGCCCGTGGCACGGACGCGGTGGAGTTGTCTGACCTGGAAAGGTGGTGCGGAGCTCCATCACCTCTGTCTCCTCCACTCTCCATCCACCCGCCCTGTTACAGCCGCAGAACACCAGTAACGACTCACATGGGCAAACACCAGTAACGACTCACATGGGCAAACACCAGTAACGACTCACATGGGCAAACACCAGTAACGACTCACAGGGGCAAACACCAGTAACGACTCACATGGGCAAACACCAGTAACGACTCACAGGGGCAAACACCAGTAACGACTCACATGGGCAAACAAAATTAACGACTCACAAGGGCTTGAACGGAAACAGCTTGTGAATGTTCGCTAGTGCCAGTCTGCTAGCATGTGCATACTGGAGCCATTATGCAGCTATATGTTGGTTTGTTTGACTTCCTGATGTCCTACGGTTGCCTTGGTAGAGCCGGTTGTGGGGCCACACAGATAGACGTATGCTACCGTATGTGCTAAACCACGAGACACAATGTCCACACAATGTCTTCCCAGAAATCAGAAGTCAGATGTCTCACCACTAAACTAAAATGTCTTACCCAGCAATCAGGCACCCTGACGCTAACAGGTACATTTTGGCTGACTGTCTGTCATGTACAGCTGAGGTTTAGCTTGGCATGTCTGACTCAGGGACTAGTTAGCTCTCTAACAGCAATGTTAACAGCTGTAACATTGCTGTAATGTAGCTGAACATTGCTATAATGTAGCTGTAATGTAGCTGTAACATAGCTGTAATATATCTGTAAAATAGCTGTAATGTAGCAGTAACATAACTGTAATGTAGCTGAACATTGCTTTAATGTAGCTCTAATGTAGCTGTAACATAGCTGTAACATATCTGTAATGTAGCTGTAATGTAGCTGTAACATAACTGTAATGTAGCTGAACATTGCTGTAATGTAGCTCTAATGTAGCTGTAACATAGCTGTAACAGTTACACCATATCTGTAATGTAGCTGTAATGTAGCTGTAACATAACTGTAATGTAGCAGTAACATAACTGTAATGTAGCTGTAACATTGCTGTAACAGTTACACCATATCTGTAATGTAGCTGTAATGTAGCTGTAACATAACTGTAATGTAGCAGTAACATAACTGTAATGTAGCTGTAACATTGCTGTAATGTAGCTGTAACATAGCTGTAATGTAGCTGTAACATAACTGTAATGTAGCTGTAACATAGCTGTAATGTAGCAGTAACATAACTGTAATGTAGCTGTAACATAGCTGTAATGTAGCTGTAACATAACTGTAATGTAGCTGTAACATAGCTGTAATGTAGCTGTAACATAGCTGTAATGTAGCTGTAACATAACTGTAATGTAGCAGTAACATAACTGTAATGTAGCAGTAACATAGCTGTAATGTAGCTGTAACATTGCTGTAATGTAGCAGTAACATTGCTGTAATGTAGCTGTAACATTGCTGTAATGTAGCTGTAACATTGCTGTAATGTAGCTGTAACATAACTGTAATGTAGCTGTAACATTGCTGTAATGTAGCTGTAACATAGCTGTAATGTAGCTGTAACATTGCTGTAATGTAGCAGTAACATAACTGTAATGTAGCTGTAACATTGCTGTAATGTAGCTGTAACATTGCTGTAATGTAGCTGTAACATTGCTGTAATGTAGCTGTAACATTGCTGTAATGTAGCAGTAACATAACTGTAACAGTTACACCATATCTGTAATGTAGCTCTAATGTAGCTGTAACATAGCTTGAACCTAGCTGTAACAGTTATACCATAGCTGTAATGTAGCTGTAATGTAGCTGTTCACTGCGGATGATTCCACCACTCCTGTTAATGCACTGTGTATTCCCCATCTGCATTTGGCAGTGACATCATCACAGATGTGTTGAGCACTGCGGAGTTCTGGGTAATTGCAGGCGTAACTTGGTGGGCAGTAGTTCAGTGCTGTTGATTTTACTCTCCACTTCATGCTCCGTTTTGAGTTTGAGCTTGAGTATATTTTGCAGTGATTAGTGCTGGGGGTGGAGGAACGTCTGCTGCGCCCTGTAGAAGGTCTGGGGTTGTACAAGGTCTGGGGTTTTAGAAGATCTGGGGTTGTAGAACATCTGGGTTTGGCTTTCAAAGAACCCCATAATCTTCACAGAGAGGCACTTGGGGCCTTTCAGGAAACGCCAATTATGTCCATGTCAGAGCAGTGGAACTCAAGAGTGCACTCCTCGGGGGAGGGGCAACTCTCACCCTCTCACACTCTCACCCTCTCACACTCTCACCCTCTCACACTCTGCCGTGGTTTCCTTAATGAGCCGTGATGCTAGTGCTGTGTTCGCCTGGTCCCATCACGCTCTAAACATGGACCCCAGTCCAACACTACTCACCGGGACTGGAAGTGGATACAAACTTTCAGTAAACGTCAGTTCTTCCTTTATTCTTTATTCATTTTGTCTGTGTGTGTGTGTGTGTGTGTGTATGTGAGTCTGAGTGCATGTGTGTGTGTGTGTTTCTGGGAGTGTGTGTGTGTGAGTATGAGAGTGGGTGGGGGTGTGTTTGTGAGTCTGTGTGCATGTATGTTTCTGTGTGAGTGGGTAGGTGGGTGTGTGTGGGGGTGTGTGTGTGTGTGTGCGTGTGTGTGTGTGTGTGTGTGTGTGTGTGTGCACACGCTCGGTTGGGTAAAGCGATCACCCACGCTCAGAGCGGATGGAGCAGGAGCCGTCGTGTCGGGTGCCAGGTGGCCGTTCGATCCTCGCCCATTACGCAGGCTTTTACCTGGGGCTCCCGTGACCCGCGGGTTACAGGCCCCGCCGTTGCCACGGCAACGGTTGCCAGGAAAGCAGGTGGACCGGGGGAGCGTTTTCGCGCGGCCGCCAAGACGGCACACCCCTCCTCGGACTCCACACGCCTGTCCAGACGCCGACTCGAGCGAGTAAACGCCTTAAGCAGATCTCGCCGCCACTGGGTCCTGTACTTCCTGTTTTAAGTGCACTCAGGACTCTTATTCTGCTCCAGTACAGTAGAGCTTTGTTGACCAGGCGCAGTAAGCCACCAATTACTTCCTGGTGTTGTTTTGGTAAAGTCATTTGCTGAGGGCGATGGATAATAAGGCGAACAGCTCTCTGTTAGAGAAGCAGACAGGGACACACATGGATTTAATCCCCGTCCCCGTAATCACGACAATCAGTCTAAAACAACACACACTCACGCTCCTCTTTTCCCCCCCACTTTGCTATGGTAACCAGTCCCGCTGTGCCACACAGTACCTCTGTCAGGACGCCAATCCCAACGAAATAATCCAAACGCAATGATGAACAGGAGAGGGAGGCCGGACAGGAGGTCTCAGGGAGACGCGGGGAGAACTCAGGACGCACGGACGTGGTAGCAATATATGAAGAAGGCACCTCCGCCTGTTTCTACATGTGTCTCCACACACACCAGGCTGGTGTGTGTTCACCTCGCTTGTTAGAAGGGCAGTTCTCATTAAAAAGTGCTTAACCTCCTGTGCATACACACACCCTCTCTCTCTCCGTCTCCCTCCCTCGCTCCATCTCTCTTTCTGTTTGCGGTCTCACCGCTGTCTCTTCTCTCTCCCTTCTCCCCTCTCTCTCACTCTCTCTCTCCCCGACTACCCTGCCGCAACTCAGACGTCTTCCAAACCTGTCAGATAGAGAAAGACAGGGAGGGAGAGACAGAGAGACACAGAGAGAAAGTCAGGGAGAGTGAGAGACACCGAGAGAAAGACAGCGAGAGCAGGAAAGATGGAAAACATTGTCACGGTGACGCGGGATGCAGATGCATTCTTCTTCCGCTCACGTTCACGTTGGATTTCCGCTTCCAGCACTGGTCTCCAGTCACGTGGAGAACGTGCATGATGACGTCCAGCATCAGCTCCTTCCTTGGCCCTGTGAAACCGAGTAGCTGTTTTAACCAGCGTGGATCCTCGTTGTGCAGAGTTCTGAAGACCACAACATGGAAGCTGGTGTTGGCGCTGGAGTGATCGGTAAGGGGCGTCGGGTCCCCCTGCTCAGTCAGACACGTCCGTACCACCGTCTTTCACGGCTGAGGTGGTTTGATATGTTACAGGAACAGTACCTTCTTTCTCGTTGTTTTCCAATCCTCTGGGAATCATTGCTAAAGAACACCGTGGCCGAAGAACACCAATCAGTACTGAAGAACACCAATCAGTACTAAAGAACACCAATCAGTACTGAAGAACACCAATCAGTACTAAAGAACACCCATCAGTACTGAAGAACACCAATCAGTACCAAATGTTTGTTAAATTACCGCATGCAATCTGATGTTATATTAGTGTATTCTTTTCTTTGTACTTTGCTCTCACCAATTTACAGTCTGCATCCTGGAAAGGGATTCTCAGTTCAAGGGTTCTTGTTAAAACTGAAAGTGTTCTTCCAACAAATTATCTTGGAAATGAAAGACTATAGTTCTCAATGATTCCATATATGATTTACTATACAGTTCACTATACAAGTCACTATATGGTTCACTACACAGGTTCACTATACAAGCTCTCTACGATTTTTCAGATTACAGCTGACAGTCCTTGAAGGAAGATTCTTTTCACATTATCAAACCTGTTTCTTCTCAAGAAGCGCTTGTAAATTTGACTGAACATGCTCCCTGGTCTGGTTCCAAGATGAAATCCACGGTGTATCTCAGGGTAACACATCTGATCTGACATCTACCCGTGTTGGTAACATCTAACCAGAACACCTCGTCTTGCCCATCCTTGGCCTGGCCTTCAGAACTTTTGTCTTCTCAGACCTCCTCGTGCTCACAAAGTCCGGCCCGGCGGAGACACGGAGGAACGTGTTGACACTTCCTTCCCCAAACACTGCCGTGTGTTTGAAGGGAACGTCGCCCCGGAGGGCCCCAACTCCCTCTCCACTTTATTGCCACTTAATCTGTCACGAGCTGCGGTCATGTTTTCCACTCCCTTTGAGAACTCGCCCTCTCGGAAGGCCCCGGCATGTGGAGGACCCAATAAAGCTTAAGTATTTAATTACATGAGTCCTAAGCAAACGCCTGAGTGGAAACGTGGCTTTTTGGATAGACGAGGGGAGGGATGTGGGACAAAGGAAGGGGGGGGTGTTGTAAAACACAAAGCAGATGGCTGCTACAAAGCCTTGCTGATGAAGACATTACGGTTTTCCACGTCCCTTTGTCTGTAGATCTCTCCCAGATCTCAAATTTGCCATGACTGTCGCCTGAACCAACCTCTGGATCGCCTACAGCCGGGCTCCGTCCCCCCTCCCCCTCCCCCGCCCTCTACATGGAGACCTCACCTCGCCGCCTCGTCTCGTTTTTTGCTCGCGAGCCTTTCACGATCTCTCTGCTTCTCGCACAAGCATTCCACCTATTCGTTTCCCAGGCCGATCCTCTTCTGGAACCAGATGGTTTCCCAGAATTTTTTTTCTTTTTGCCGGTTGCTCAGATCCCACCATCCACCGTCGCAGGACCTCCAGTTTGCCTCCTGACCAGAAAACCACAAAAGTTATCTCATATTGTTATGTCGTATTACAAAGCAATGTGGCATACCAGGACATAAATGCTGGTTGAGCGATGATGAGTAAAACATACTGACAGATTGTTAAAAATGTCCGTCGCCATGAATGCAAGAATGTGTCCTTTGAAAGCGTGTTTGACCGCGGCCTTTCGCACAAGAATTCAGGATAGCAGAAGAATTCGGGATGGCCTCGGCCGATTCCCTCACGCTCACGACCCTCAGAGAGAGGGGCTTGGGGGGGGGGCGGGGGGGCGTACGCGCGCTGACCTCATCTTTCACTCTGTAAAAAGTGAAGGGTGAAACGGGTCGCCGTAAAAAGCGCGACTCCTGTAAAGAGAGAGAGAGAGAGCAAAGGATGGAGGGAGAGCCGGAGGGAGGAAAAGACAAGAGGGAGAGAGAGAACAGGAAAGAGAGGAAGGGAGAGAGAGAGAGAGCCAGGACATGGTTGGTCTGGAAGGAAACGATCCAGTGAAGACCCCGAGGTCGGTGCTAACAGCTCTCAGAGGCCCTCTCAGGGACGCCGGCGTGTTCCCCGTGCAAACGAGGCCTGCAGCATCTCTACACTCCTTCGCCCTGCTGTCAATCTGTCATTTTTGTCATTTTTTGCACGTGTTTTCTTTTAATCTCATCCCTCATTCCCCCATCAGGGTCACGCAGGCATGGGGAGGTCAGATCCAACTGCCCCTTGGAGAGGGAGCAGGAGGGTGTGAGAGACAGGAGGGAGGGGTAGTGAGTGTGTGTGAAAGTGAGGGCAAAGCAAGAGAGAGAGAGAGAGCGGGAGAGAGAGATGGAGAGAGGGGGAGAGAGGGAGGGGGGGGGGAGAGAGAGAGAGAGAGAGAGAGAGAGAGACGGAAGGAAGACGTTACAGGCTGTTTGCCTTTGGGTGTGTTAACAGAAACCTCACCACCAACCACAGGACCACAAATCAAAGGCTGCTTCACCGTGCTGTGATCCCCAGACAACTTTGGCCCTCTCCCTCCTAAAGCTCCTCCCTCTCCCCCCTCCCTCTCCCCTAAAGCTCCTCCCTCTCCCTCCTAAAGCTCCTCCCTCTCCCCCCTAAAGCTCCTCCCTCTCCCTAAAGCTCCTCCCTCTCCCCCCTAAAGCTCCTCCCTCTCCCCCCTAAAGCTCCTCCCTCTCCCCCTAAAGCTCCTCCCTCTGCCCCCTAAAGCTCCTCCCTCTGCCCCCTAAAGCTCCTCCCTCTCCCCCTAAAGCTCCTCCCTCTCCCCCCCTAAGCTCCTCCCTCCCCCCTAAAGCTCCTCCCTCTCCCTCCTAAAGCTCCTCCCTCTCCCCCCTAAAGCTCCTCTCTCTCCCCCCTAAAGCTCCTCCCTCTCCCTCCTAAAGCTCCTCCCTCTCCCTCCTAAAGCTCCTCCCTCTCCCCCCTAAAGCTCCTCCCTCTCCCCCATAAGCTCCTCCCAGGGCCCTGCCGCAGCACACAGTCCTCTGCAGCTGCAGGCAGCAGTAGCGCATCAGAGCAACATTCTTCCTGAAAGATAAGATGCCAAGGCAGAGCTGGGCTGAGTCAAACTTAATAGCAGTTATAAATGGATATTTGTACTGGATAGAACAACAGCCTCGTATCAGGCACAGCTAATCCGGCACATTTATTTCACGACCGCAGTATAAAGTGAAAGAACGTAATGTATATTTTGTGAGCCCCCTAAATCTTTCAATCTGGGATCGGTTTCAGCTTTTAATATCTAAATAAATGCAATCATATAAACTGCAGATCAGTGCTTGTTCCCATGATGCCCCGAGGCAGCCGAGACAGGCGGACGTAGCGGCTTCATCACGCTTACGCTCGTAGCCTCTGACATCACAGCCATTCATAATACACAGACGAGAAAGTTTTTCACAATCTTTGCGGGATCTGTGACACACGCCCCCCTCCGTCGCCGTGGCACAGAGGCACCGAGTGTGAAAGCAGATGGGGGTGTGTTTGTGGTGTGGGGGCGTGGCCTTACTTTGTGGGGCAGAGGCAGGTTGAGTCAGGGCAGCATCAGGGGGCGGGGTGTGTACGATTTGGGGGCGGGGTGTGTACGAGCAGTGGGTGGAGAGTGGAGGTGGAGCTACTGTGGGTGGAGTCTGGGATGCACCTTCAGGGCTTTTGGTTTGGAGGCACACACACTCACACACACACATGCACACACACACACACACACACACACAAGCAGACACACACACTTACACACACACACACACAAGCACACACACTCACACACACAAGCACACACACATGCACACACACACAAGCACACACACACCCTCATGCATACACTTACGCACAATCTCACACTTCATCAGCTGAGGTTCACACTTCCTCCGAGCACCCTCACACAGTAAATTTGTGCATAATTACACAAATCACTTCGCACTGTTCATGGCTGTAACTGTGTATGTGTGTGTGTGTGTGTGTGTGTGTGTGTGTGTGTGAGGGAGTGCGTTTATACATTTTTGCAAACGTCGGGGCGTATTGGGGGATTTATGGGTGTTTGTGTGTTGGTGTGACTGTGTGTGTCTCTCTCTCCTCCTGCCCGTGTGTGTGTGTGTGTGTGTGTGTGTGTGTCTGGCCTGCATCCATCAACATAATGTGTGGGGGATTGTGAGTACATGCTTATAAAACGCTCAGCAAAAGACACACTAGGAAAATTACACTGACCACAGTATAAAATGTCATAGTAAAAGTACATTTATTGAAATGGAGTCATCTTTTCTTTGATCAGAGTTTTCGCCATGTTCACTAACGTCATAGTGTTCTTGATTTATGCTTCTGAACAGACCTGTTACAAGTTTTCAACATGGCCCAAAGCTTATTAAAGCCTCTCCACAGTGTGTTGAAACCGCGTGTAACCTGAGCATTCCCGCGTCTTCTCTTATCAACAGATTGGTAACAGGCAGCTGCTTTTCGGGGGAAATTGCCCTTTAATATCTCAGATCTGGAAACGCTGAGATGAAAGAGAAGCACTCGCGATCTTATCGCAGCATCTGACCTACCGCAACGCGGGACTTTGTTTTGGTTCGGGGGGTTTCTGTGCCTTCCACAATGCGCTCCTGACAGGACGCGATTAGAGGGGTCCCGCTGCTTCCTGTTACGTCTGGATGGCCTCGCTGACCACGCCCCTGCCGCCTCCCGGCACGGCAGACGCACCAATCACGGGCTTTAGTTTACAGGCCTCAGCGAGACTGCAGTCTAAACACCATAATTATCTGTTTGGTCGTGCGGTGGCCGCATTAGGTTTCCTCGAAGAGAACGGGGGGGTGAGGGAGGGGAAAGGGGGGACGGGAGGAGAACCCCCCCCCATCACACACACACACCATAGAACGTTCTGCACAAGGAGCCCACTGAAGCGCGACCCCTTCCTGAAGCGCGCCCCCGTCCTGAAGCGCGCCACCGTCCTGAAGCGCGCCCCCGCCCTGAAGTACGCACTGATCCCTAAAGTTCACACGCATCCCAAAGTGCACCCCGACCCTGAAGTACACCCATCCTGAAATACACCATCATACTGAAGTATACACCTGTCTTGAAATACACTCTTGTCCTGAAGTAGACACCTGTCCTGAAGAACTCACCTGTCCTGTACATGCTGTACCTGAAAGACGGACTCAGCACAAACTTGCTTTCCATTCCTCCCTCTCTCTCTCTCTCTCTCTCACACACACACACACACACACACACACACACTGCTTACAGCATTGCCCTCAGGCACAACCGCATTTCATCAGCCTTGCGGTGTGGCGGGAGCGGGGGGGGGGATCAGACTCAGTCTGGAGCTGCTAATCACGCATCAGACCCCCGGGCTCAGGGCCTCCCCACCCCACCCGCCCCACTCCCGCCACTGATCCTGCTGATTTGACATCAGATGGATGACTCTCTCATATACGACTTCCAACCTCCGCACTTTTTATGAAACATAAGCGCATTCGGACTGTGTACTTGTACTGCGTGAAACTTTAAATGCCTACGAAGAACGACTGGATTAAGCTGAAACATTACATTCCTGATTAGTAGAAAGTTTTGTTTTGATTGTTTATTAAAAGCGCCGGGATACTTAAATTGGTATCTTCGTATACATCTGTGGCGTACAACGTGAAATGGCATTCGCTTTCAATCATCCCGGTCTGTTTTCCCAGCCTCCGGCATAGTTTTGACAAGCGATTTTTCCAAAGCACGCAGGCTAATTCCTTATCTCAATGTCCGCACACGGCCTGGCAGTTCCGGAACGTTCCGCGGGGACCGCGGCATCTCACGCGGGCCGCCGAACGGAGTCTCGTCGCTCAGCGGCCCACGGAAGCCGGGCAGATCCGGGGTCAAGAGTTCCAAACGGCGGGCTGGCGTCATCGGGAAGCACTTACACAGGAACTCGTTATAGCCGTATGCGACACCCCATCCAAAGCGACGGAGAGAGCACAGCCCAGCGGAGACAGATCCTCAGGGGACGTTTGAAGTGTCCGTAATGGCAGCGAAGACCACGTGGCCCTCGACGACTCGACGACTGAGACACGGACTCGGCCACGGACGTGTGCTTGATGCGCGCCGGTTCTTCAAGGAATTCTCAAAGGGTCTTGGCTGAAAAAATAACTCTACTAAGCTTCACGTTTGAGAGGATGACCCAAGGTTCACGCTGGGAGTGAAAAACAGGATTTTGAAAGGGTACGTCGGGCTGAACCGCATCAGATTTTCCTCTCTTGTTCTCTCTCTTGCTCTTTGTTGCGCTACGGGGGCAACTCGCTGACAAGCAAACCCTTTGTGAACAGACGGCACCACTAATGTCTGCCTAATCCTGTTGTTCTCGTGAATTGTGATCTACTTACCTGCCGTTGACCTGCAGGCATCGATGTTCTGAGGGGATACCAGCAAACACGCATCACACACGCCTTCAAAAAGTGAACTTCAGGGTGATTGTGAGAGATTGTGGGCATTTCTTCAGAGGAATCTGGGCATGTCTGACAATGTTTGAGTGAGTCACAGTGGCTCCTGCATTAGATATTCATTCCTTCAGAGGACGTTTAACAGCCTTTCCTGGTTTCGGGTCAGCTGTCAAAAAAGATGTATTGTGCACTCCTAGAAGTTTGAAGGTTTAAATACCTGTTCAGTGCTCCTGCATGGGGTGACCGAAACCCGTGAGTGGACTAGCTCAGGAACCGGAGCGTTATGGGGCGGGGGGGGTAGATAGAGAGCTCCATCTTCTGGACCACTGCTGCATGCACACGTGACCCCGCGCCTCGGGATCGCTCGTGACGTATCCATGGCACTGCAGTCCGGAACACCGCACGGCAGGATGCCACAGGCGTCCGGAATACCGCCGCAGTCCGTATTTCGAGCGCGGTGTGCGTCGCTCTGCGGATTCTCCGCCGCCACGCAGGTCATCGCGGTGTGCAAAGCGGGGAAGCCGACACGTGTGAAATGGATGCCGGCGAGGTCAGAGCCGGCGGGGTCCTGTGTGCGTGCGGGCGCGTGGCAGGAAGCCTACCCTGTCGCCCAGCTCCACCCACTCTCGTAAATAAACGTGGGGCGGAGGGTGGATGACACGAGCTGTCGCTACACCCCCAGCAGCCCTGTTGCCCCGCCGACCCCCACAGTCGTTCAGGGGACTCAACATGGGCCTAACTGTCTGGGGTGCCGGAAAACATCCATCCATCCTCACCCCCCAACCCCACACACACACACGACACCGGAACCTGAGAGTGTTCCCCCGCATCTCGTCGCTCGGAATTCTCTGCCCGTTCTTAATGCGGACGTCCGAACGCGAGACGCCATTTGCTTTCGATTTGAATCCTACCCAAACCCCGCACGGCAAGGTCGCGGGGTCAGCGGCGGCGGAAGGAACGCGGCTCTCGGCAGGGCTGCCTGGGCGGGACCGGGGGGGGTCTGGCACGTCTGCGGAGAGGGAAGGGAGACCATCATCCAGCACGGCTCACAGAAACACACTGTTCACTGCACTGCTGCCGCTGCTTGACATTAGGCTGAGAGGTGTGTGTGTGTGTGTGTGTGTGTGTGTGTGGTGTAACAACATGAGCCCCAGATCAATCACTCCACAGCAGGTTCTCGCTGTTACCAGTGTCACAGCGATGAGGTTAATGTCAGTGGCAACCCAGACCAGACTCAGCGAGGTGATCAATCAGATCCCCGGCACCCTAGTGCACTGCCCCCCCCCCACTCTGCTTCCTGTTTACGTTCCCCTGGCACCACGGGAAAATCATTGTCGTTATGGCTCACCTTTCTGTCGTCATGACCATAATAAGCTTTATTTATACGCCACCTTTCGACGTTTAAAACGCGGCTCAAAGTCACGGCGGCCCTCTGCAAATATCAGCGCGGAGAGTCTCCTAGCTCCTCTGCGTGTTGGGACATCGCGTCTCGGTGAGCAGTCGTATGTTCACAGCGAACGGCGTCTCCAAAAATAGCCCTCCTCCTCGTGCTGTCGGAGCCCAACGCCTGTCGCACAGCGCTGAGAGCCCGGCGAGACTCTCGCCGCCCGCCGCGCGACACGTCGGATCGCATTACTCTTCCCGCAAACAGAGTATTTCCTCTCTAAAGCCGCCAGTCCCTTCTGTCTATGAGGGTGAGAAGAGCGGCGTAATAAACAGAGTATACATTTCATGGCCAAGTCTACGTTTCCGCGAGTGAAGTGGGACCAGAGGTGCTCGATGGGGCTGATCCCAGAACAGATGCATCATGGGACGGGTGGATTAGCGGGACACAGCGCTGCGTGGTGGCAACGCGGGCGGGAGGTTTTGAAAACGATGGCGTTTGCTCCACCGAGCGCAGCTCCCGGCGACGGCTCGGGCGGAGGGATACGCCGGTACCGCCGCGTTCTCTGCCAGACGCGGATTACATAAGCCGGCGAGGGCGAAGACGAGGGAGGGGAGGATTCGGTATTAACACGCTCCACACAGGCGCACGGCTGCTGATAACCCCATAGCACCACATCAAAGACCTGGGAGATTGTAGAGGGGGGGGGGGGGGGGGGGAGGGTGGAGTGTGAACAGTAACAGCAGATGAGATAAAGGTGGGGGAGAGAGGAAAAGACACAAAGAAGGGATGGACAGAGAGAGAGAGAGAGGGATGAGAGAGAGAGTGAGAGAGTGGGATGAGAGGGATAAGAGAGAGAGAGACAGAGGGAGAGAAGAATGAAAGGGATTGAGAGGGAGAGGGAGAGACATGGAGGAAGGATAAAGAATATAAAGGTAAGGGTGCGATTCTGTTCAAGATTGCTGAAGTGCCTCAAATTTCAGAAATTGAGACGTTGGATAGAACCATGGGCCAGCAGGCAAATGGATTTTTTTCTACTTGGTATGTGAAACTATTCTCCCTCTCTCTCTTTCTATCTCTCTCCTTCTCTCTCTCTCTCGCTCCCTGACTGACTCAGGAGTGTATGTCTTCATTAAGACAGCTGTCAGCTCTGGCATGCAGGAGGGTTCGGATAAAGCCGTGCAGGGAGGGAGACTGAGTGGGAGAACTTCAAAGGGCTGAGAGAGGAGTCCCCAGAGGAGCAGGAAACTGTCTCCACGCCAACCCTCCTGGCGATCGTTGCTACCCTCTCCTCCCTCTCACCGCTGCCGGCACTCGCAGAGACGTCTTCCCGGACGGCCGCCTCAGGTGATCAAAGGAGCAGGGAACACACATGTGATCGGCGCGCCTCGCCGTAGTACTATGCGGCGGGTAATTAGACATCGCGAGAAACGCGAGAAATGCGAGAAACGCGAGAGTCCCATGTGTGGATCTGTGCTGAAGACGTAGAGCAAGTCGAACGGCCCCTCAGCAGAATGAACAGTGGAGTTAGACCAAACTAAACGATCCCCGTTAGGCCCATGAGGAGTGAGAGATGCTGGACCTTTGACCTCTTGTCAGCATCAGCGAACACCTTGCCGGGATCAAAGGGGCAAGCACTGAGGCTCGGACAGGTAATCCGTCTTCCACGAGGCCTTCAAAGGCTTAGTACAGGAAGGCCGAGGGGGGCGGAGACCTGCTCCTAAGGGGGCGGAGACCTGCTCCTTGGGGGCGGAGACCTGCTCCGGGGGCTCAGGGTGCTGTCTGAAATGGCTGAGAGGGGCTGAAAATCAGAGTCAGGTGATTCTGATTTGCAAGGCCGTGGGAGTTGTGTGTGTGTGTGTGTGTGTGTGTGTGTCTCTCTCAGCCTACATCAGTATGCAGAAACACAATTCTTAATCGATCAGCAATCTCAACGAGGCTTTAAATAAGCTCATTTAAAGAGTGAGATCTGTAGAAACACCGTTTTTTTTTAAATAATACTTCTTATGCATAAAACATTATATACATTTTTAATGCGTCAAGACATATTTGTGTGGTTTGTCAAGAAAGCAGTCCGCGACATCAAAGGTTTATAGACCGATAGCAGAGCTAATAAGGTGTTATGTCTTAAACAAAGGCTGTGATGTGAGGTGATGTTAATGCGAACAGCTGACTGAACTTGTTTTAATTTACGTTTTAATCCCAAATTTTATATCAGTGCTTTGTTTATTCATAGGTAGCTTATTTGTACAAAATGAAACAAGTGGATTTCTTTTGATCTTTTACGGCAGCACAGATTCTGAAGGCTACAGGCTCTGCAGCTCGTCTGAGACGAAAAACACAAAGAGTGGAACACACACTCCAGCTCCAGGAATACACACTCCTGCTCCTGGAATACACACTCCTGCTCCAGGAATACACACTCCTGCTCCAGGAATACACACTCCAGCTCCAGGAATACACACTCCTGCTCCAGGAATACACACTCCTGCTCCTGGAACACACACTCCTGCTCCTGGAACACACACTCCATGTGCAGCTCGACACACGTTGATTTGACAGCCTCCTCTCACATAAAGTGCCAGTAGTTAAGGTGTTGTGTGTTGCATACGTTTGCGGAGTTAACATGTTACAGTACGATAAGACAGTATGTCATGCAGGTTATGTTTAAAAGGTCTTATATTCACACTGTAATGTCTTTTTCACACTATATCCAAGCACCCACGGGGTTAACTGGAAACCCATTACCCTTATTATGCTGCTGCAGTAAAAATCCTGCAGTTTACGGTTGCACGCAGAGCGTGTGAATGTCACAGAGGGCATGCAGCGTTCCGTGTGTGAGAGCGGGGCTGTGTGGGCTGGGGATGTGTGGGGGCGGGACTGGGGCTGTGGGGGACGGGATCAGGGCTGTGTGGGCGGGATCGGGCTGTGTGGGGCGGGATTGGGAGTGGAACTGTCACCATGGGACACCTTCACAAATGCCAGTGTCATCTCAGATCGCTCCTGTTCACTTATTTTTACACACACACACACACACAGCATTTGCGTCAGGGAACCTATGTATGATTATGCAGGCATAATAGTTGAACACAATCTTGGTGTGGAGCTTTTCTATAGAAGTACTAAGTCAACATTCACTTATCTACACACACACACCCATTTTGTTTTTCTCTCCACTCTCCTCAGGTGGAGCACCATCGCCCTGCATTCTCTCTCCCCGTGACTGGCACCAGCCTCCACCCCTCCTCCACCCGCCCACCAGGGGAGCCTGCACAGTGCTCCGTTTACCTTGGACTTGGCCACTTCCCCTCAGAGCGCCAGAGAAAGACAGGAAGTGCACGCGCTCCACATCCTGCTCACCCCCCGCCGCTCCCTGCTGGATCGGGTCGGACGCATCGCCATCGGGTTCCGTCCTGCCCCCCGAGCCGCTCCAGAGCGGCGCTTAAACAATGCGTTTCTCTCCCTCCCTCGCTGACACACGCGAACACGTGGAACACAGAGCCTACATCCAGTCGTCTAGCGTGGGCCCGGAGCTGGCTGGTCAGGGGTGGAGGAGATCGTGGTTGGGCGGGGGTGTGGTGGAGGAGATCGTGGTTGGGTGGAGGTGGGGTGGAGGAGATCGTGGTCGGGTGGGGGTGGGGTGGAGGAGATTGTGGTTGGGTGGAGGTGGGGTGGAGGAGATTGTGGTTGGTCGAGGGTGTGGTGGAGGAGATTGTGGTTGGGTGGGGGTGGGGTGGAGGAGATTGTGGTTGGGTGGAGGTGGGGTGGAGGAGATTGTGGTTGGTCGAGGGTGTGGTGGAGGAGATTGTGGTTGGGTGGGGGTGTGGTGGAGGGGATCGTGGATGGTTGGGGGTGTTTTGTAGGGTTACAAGTTTGAGCAATTACGAGCAATTGACAACTTGTGAATTTTGTATTTGTACTTGTATTTGCGATGAGAATGGAGGATGATTTGGGAGAGAGAGGGGGGGGTACAGAGAGCGAGGGAGGGAAAGAGAGAGAGAGGAGAGCACAGAGTGAGGGAGAGAGAGATATCCCTGCATTCCTCTCGGTGTAGAGCAGCCTGTAGAAGCCGAGGGAGTTGAGCGGAGCTCTGCTTTGTGTGGAGTGCGTAGGCATCATTACAGAGAGGTTACGGCCATGGCCAACCACTAATCTCCCTCATTAAGCAGCACCTCCTGGGGCCTGGGAAAGCTAGCCTGCCCAAACGCACGCTAATGTCATCTTCTTTGGCCACTAAGTGTTCTAATAGACTGAAGTCGACTCCCTCACTCGTCTCGCTCTCTCTCCAAGATTCTTCGTTTTCTCTCCTTCACAGCAGGATTTAACAGACGCAAACTCACTCGCGAAAGCAGGCAGTCACACACACACACACACACACACACACACACGTGTCCATCTTGACCCTGCCTAGAGACCTGCGCCGGTGTTAGCGTCTTCTCTAGTAGTGTGAGCATACAGCTGCTACACACACACACACACACACACACAAACACACACACACAGGCCTGACAGTCTGCCAGTGATTATTCCAGTCTTATCTACAGACCAGTTTGAGGCCAGAGAAGCAGAAGGAAGAGTCACTGTAGCCACAGGTTAATGATATTTGACTTTCTCTTTCACACACACACACACACACACACACACACATGCACATGGGTTGTAGCTCATCAAATATTCATCTCTGTTATAGACGAAGATGTACTGTCACATCGCTCCCTGGGTCCAGATTTTCTGCCTGACTTAACAATATCACACACACACACACACACACACACACACCAGTGTACTTTAAAACACATTCATGTACTTGCAGTCATAACATAGTACCAGGATCAAAGAAAGCCTTCGGCCCAACTGAACCTGCACATGGTTCCTTCAATCCGTGCGTCCATGTGGTCGGGCTTAGAGCGTGATACTGGGAGGGCCTCTGGGATCGGTGGCGAGCTAAGCTCCATCGCCTTGGGCTGATTAAGCGCTTCTGAGCCTCTGGGTGCAATCATAGCACTGGCTGGGGAGAGGCACGCCTTACCTCGGGTTAGCGTGGTCTCCAGTGTCTCCCGCGTTGGCTTCCTCTGCGTCTTCCCTCCTAATCAAATTTCCATGTGAAGATAGAAAAAGAAAGAGAAAGGCTTTGCATATGTGTGTGTGTGTGTGTGTGTGTGTGAGTGAGTGATGAGCGTGCACGGTGTGTCGGAGCCAAACCACATGGCGTGGTGCCTCTGCGCTGTTTCCGAATCGCGTTCAGCGCTCAGAGTTCAGGGTTCAAGTGGGACACGCCCTGTTTTTCCTGCAGTTTTCTTTTTCTCGTCTGCGAACACTTCTGTCCGCCACCATGTCGTTCATCCTTTTGATGTCTGCCTTTGCGAAAGTCGTGTGTGTGTGTGTGTACGCGCGCGAATGATCACGCGAAATATGCGTATGATTGTTCTGTGTAAAATTTAGGTTACATTTCGTGCAGAAGGAGGAAGTACTCCAGTCCCTAAACATGCGGATATTGCCTGTTTATCTGTTTTACTGCCTAGCTGCCACCGCATGTCCCTCCGAACCAATGCCGAAAGTTCCTGTAAAGAAAAATCCCTGCCAGACAATGTATGGCTTGGAGAAGTTGGGAGGAGACAGCTCGGCTGAAGTCCGTGTTCCGTATTGTCTGTTATGACAAGGAGCGCCAGATTAATAGAGTGTCTGCGATCAAACAGGAGGTCCTCTTAAACCCCCCCGGCTGATGAATGAGGTGTTAATAAGCGTAATGCGGGTCCCTCGATCGGCGGTGATGCTAACGCGGCTAATGCAGCCCCCTGTGTTTACCCACCGTCCCCAGCCTGTCTGATTTATACGCCCTCGCGCTCACTCGCCCCCGCGTGCTGCACGATCCCCACAGCTGATGAAGCTGCAGATAAAGAGACAGCAGCGTCATTCGCTTTCGCACGTGCGTACGGGTTATAGCACACGGAGAACCGACGTCCGTCGGATACAACTAGGAGACCCGGGCCTTTTTACGATAAGCAGTGCAGCATCAGACGAGCATGTTGCTGGCGTTCAGGCACTGGTGCATTGCGATCATAAACAGAATATTCTGTGCCTGAACTGGTATTCTGACTGTCAGCCCCCCCCAACCGGTAACCGAGGACCGAACCGCCGCAGTTCGCGCGAAACGTTTCGGATGCACAGAGAATGAATGTTTCAGGTATGGAACCGTGTGCAGTGTAGCTCGCGGAGCAATCAATTCCATCTGTTGTTTACATGTGCGAATCAGAATAACAAAACCGTATTAGCTCAATCATACGGCGCAGCCTTCTAGTGTAAACAGAGACAGTTGGTGGGCCTGGTCTACAATTTGTGACTCTGTTGACTTATATAACTGGGCCACGTTATGTGATGTCACAAGCTGGTTCAATATAACAATACAGTATGTAAAATAAACATATATAGCACGTTAACAGATGGCGTCTTGTGGAATTACTTTTTTTAGACCAATTTTGTAGTCCAAGATTTTCTTCCCCTGTTATAAATAACTTATGTTGTCAGTCAGTGCGTTCCTTGCAAGGCAATGATCAGTGATTTGCTTTCATCGTGATATTGGCAGACATGTTTCAGCATACTGAGAATGAGTAGACAAGCATCTGAACTGAGCCAAAATGTGTCTGGATTTCTAAGATTTTTCATTTGTCTGCTTAACACCGTGGACTGCTACTTTAATTATTTCTTCCAAATATTGAACCAAAAGTTTATTCTTATAATAATCTTGCGAGTTAGATTGCTTTGAGATTTCGATAGAATTTTACTTTAACTTTTGCAAAATTGCACTTGAGGGAAAGAACTGCAGTTTAATTTATATACTTTTAAAATTCTCTTATTTATTTCCTGATTTAATAGTTAGAGTGTTTGGGGGTTACACTGGCAGTAATCCAACAGACGCCCAGTAGTTCACTCTGAAATCACTCACTAACATCCACGCTCAGTTTAATTATTAACACCCACGTTCAGTTTATTAGAAACACCTGGAACACCTGTTTTCTAGTTATAATTATATGGTTTTTGTAATGACTTCATTATTGATTTTATAAGAATTACTATAGCACAGCAGTTGGCCGGGTGTAGTTTGACCTCTGTGCTCTCGCGGTGCTGCACCTGTGTGAGTGTTGGTGGAGTTGCTACACGCGTCAGCATCACAGCAGATGTGGCAGTGGTCTGTCGCCACGGACACACGGGGTCGGCAGCAGCCCTGAAGTCCTGAACCAGTCAGCAGTGATCCGCTGGAGGTCATCTGACCCTAACCATGCAGAGCACATCGTCGTCTGTGTCTAGCTGCTTCGCCACAAGGCGTTTTCGATCAATAAACGTTAATACAGTGCTTGGCGAGTGTATTGACCCATCGTCG
This sequence comes from Brachyhypopomus occidentalis, assembly GCA_020368025.1. Taxonomy (NCBI): domain Eukaryota; kingdom Metazoa; phylum Chordata; class Actinopteri; order Gymnotiformes; family Hypopomidae; genus Brachyhypopomus; species Brachyhypopomus occidentalis. The sequence continues at coordinate 3,132,198 of JAGXOD010001390.1, read as the reverse complement.
TTTTCTCATACAGAAATAACAAGTAATGGGAAACAGATATTATCTTTGCACTGACTTTAGTGTCCTGTAGTAAGGGTCAAGGACTAAAGAGCTCGTTTAAATATCACTTCTTCTTATTGACTGCAATCAGACCGACAGACCCTGCGCAATGCAGGATGTGATTTGGATCTTTGAATTCTCTCTGCAGACTGTGTGTGTGCGTGCATGTCCATCTGTCTGTGTGTGTGATGCTCCCTCCCAGGTGTGTGACTCCGTCTCTGCAGCTCACTGGGTGAATAGCAGTCTCAGCATCCTCTTCACTGATGGATGTGTATCCTTCTGCTGGCACTGCTGCCTTGCGCGCGCGCGTGTGTGTGTGTGTGTGTGTGTGAGAGTGGCTGATTAGGCCACTTGTTCTCCTGCTTTTGTTCAGTATGTGATCACACATTCACACCAGCCTGGTCCACCATGTATCTGCTGGGCGTCATTACTGCCCAGACCAAATGTTTGGACAAACACACTAGTTCACATTTCAGCTTCACTGCAGGGTTTTTTTTTTACGACCCCTTACACAGTTCCCTGATTGGACGTTTGTGTAAAAGCAGACCTGATCTTGCTTTGTCAACAAGACCAGCATTTCTGTTGTCATCACAGGTGTACCTCCATGCCAGATGTTGGGAGACCAAATCACAGCACATCTGTTTGGAATATCTTCTCTGTCTACGTTTTCTGTATTCTTTACAAAATCAGCGTTTACTGTGTGTTTTGTGAGGACCGGTTCTGTCCTCCATTAACAGTTAAACAGTCCTGTTTCACTCTCAGGTTAATGTAATGTTGTCATGACATCACACAATCACACTTGCTTCTGTACAAACTTCATTAAGTTGACCAAGAGTGACGCATTTGCAAATGTACGCAAATGTACTCACGGCCAAGGCCAAATCTCTGAAGCTCTCTGATGTCATTTCCTGTCTTCATAGTGGTGTCTAACCAGGCAGCTGTGTTGGCTCATGGGAAGTGCTTGACTCCCCACAAGAGTTCTGCAGTATCATTATTTCCAGAGACACAACAGTGCCTTATTGATAATGAATATATGGATTTCTGTTCATCTGTTTCCTTTGAGGGTCCATAAAAGTGACTTTGCAACAATCAGCACGCCTCTCAAATTAATTTCCTGTTTAATCAGACGGGGTCCGCTAAACCCGTCTATCCATCCATCCATCCATCCATCCATCCATCCTGATTTCCAACTACGAACGCAACACTGCTGTCGCCCTCCAGCTAATGATCTAATGATATAACGTCTCTGCTCATATTTACTTCTGCCCTAACACTCCGTGTGAGTATCATTGTGTGTAGCAAGTGCACATGTGGTGTGTGAAAAGTGTGTGTGTGTGTCTGTGTAACAAGGCCAAATGTGTGTGAAAATAGGTGTGTGTGTGTAGCAATCCAGGTGTGGTGCGTGAAATGTTTGCTGCTGGTGAGGATGAACAGAAGGTAGATTTGCCTCATTGCCCCAATTAAAGTAAATGAATGGAAACAAGTGCACAAGGACTAATAACTAATACCCAGGTCTAATAAAGCTACCTGCACTGTGTATCCTCTCTCTCTCTCTCTCTCTCTCTCCTTTCTCTTCAGATATCTGTTCTCTCTCTCTCTCTCTCTCTCTCTCTCTTTCTCTTCAGATATCTGCTCTCTCTCTCTCTCTCTCTCTCTCTCTCTCTCTCTCTCCTTTCTCTTCAGATCTCTGTTCTCTCTCTCTCTCTCTCTCTCTCTCTTTCTCTTCAGATATCTGCTCTCTCTCTCTCTCTCTCTCTCTCCTTTCTCTTCAGATCTCTGTTCTCTCTCTCTCTCTCTCTCTCTCTTCAGATCTGTTCTCTCTCTCTCTCTCTTTTCTCTTCAGATCTCTGTTCTCTCTATCTCTTTCTCTCTTTGCTCTTCAGATCTGTTCTCTCTCTCTCTCTCCTGCCATCTCTCTCTCTTCGGGACTGGAGCAGATGGAGTGATAATAGACTGGCACTGTTCTATAGGGTGGGAAGACTCAGGAGGAAACTGGTTTCATCTCTGCGATCCTCCATGTGTGCTGTTTCATGGTAAGTCCTCCTCTCTGTGTCACTCTCTCTCCTTTTCTCTCTCTTGTTCTCTCACTCTTTCCCTCCATCCCTCTCTCTTTCTGCCTCCCATTCTCCCTCTCCCTCGTTCTCGTTCCAGAACAGATGGAGTGTGTTTCATGTTCTCTGTCAGCCCTCTCAGCCTTGAGAAAGGTGCGGTACTGTAAGGCTCCCACCACGAGCGCACAGATAGACCTCGTCTACTGAGCACACCTTTTTCAAATTCGATACCTCTGCTGGTGTTTTGGGAACTCTGTCAGCCAAAAAGTGGTTTTGCAAGTGTTCCAATAAACACTGGGCCACCGAAGCGTTTGTTTCTTGCACTGCCAGCATGCCATGAGCTAATTCCTGAAACACCTGGACGTCCCATCACTCAGACTCAGACGCATAAGTATCTCACACGGCCTCTGAACTGTTTTCACAACTCCATGAAGGCATGAAGGGAATGCTCTTAGTGTGTAACCAACACACACACACACACACACACACACAGATACCTCCTCGATAACTCAGGGGAGGGACTATAGGAAAAGGCCACAGTCAGATCCTTGGCTGATTGGTCCCAACCAAATAGGCCAGCTGTCATTCAGACCTGTGTAACTCCTCCCCTACCTGCCCTGCACAGGGAACCTCTACATTTCAACATACCCCTGTGAAATCATCATGGGACTAATGCATTCAAAATGCATCCCGGATCTGAACACAGCCAAATGGTTGAATAGGTGGGTCCATGTTTCACAGGGTAAAAAAAATTGCTTGTGGTTTAAGCTTATGAAAATAAGGGAAGCATTTGTGTGAATGAGTGTGTGTGTCTGTTTCGGGATAAACCCTAGCACTGCAACCCTGTCCAAGTCCACTGATTGCGTTATAAATCATGTGTGTGTGTGTGTGTGTGCTATATATATATATATGGTTTTCACACTGTTGAAACAGAACTCAGCCCAACATGGTCCTCAAGGGAAGAGGCATTTATCCGAGATGGGAGGTGGTTTGGTATGGTGTGTGTGTGTGTGTGTTGGTGGTTTGAGGTGGTTTGGTATGGTTTCCACGCTTACAGACAGACTGGTTCCCGTTCGTCTCTGACTGGATTTCACGGTTATCCCTTCACCCGGACAGGAACTTGGGGACAGGGAGGAAGGTCCGACTGGAATAATCCCCGTGAACTGCACACGCACGTGGTTCTGGTTTGGGCTCTGTTTGTTTGGATGAGAATTTCGTTATTTTGAACCCCCCCCCCCCCCTCCTCCACCGCCCCCTCACCCATATCCATTTCCAAGAAAGCCTGGACAGATACGCGTGTGTTTGTGCATGCTTGTTTAACAGAGGTAATTCCAGCTTCAGCTCATGCTATCGTCGAGGGGAGCCCAGATTCCTGCACTTTCCTTCAGTCTTAAAAGGAACCCTCCTTCAAGTAATGATGTTAACGATCAATGAACGTTTTTCATTTAATAAAGCCAGTACCTGCCAGCTAGTCCCTGTAAACTCACGTGCTGTAAGCTCACGTGCTGTGGGCTCACGTGCTGTAATCTCACGTGCTGTGGGCTCACGTGCTGTAAACTCACGTTCTGTAAGCTCACGTGTTGTAAACTCATGTTCTGTAGGCTCACGTGCTGTAAACTCACGTGCTGTGGGCTCACGTGCTGTGGGCTCACGTGCTGTGGGCTCACGTGCTGTGGGGCGGGGGGATTAGTGTTTGCATTCCTACTGTGGCTTCCTTTATTGTTCAGAGAAAACCACAACTGCTTTATTACTGTCTAAGTGTAAAGAGGGAAATCAAAACACAATAGTGTTCGTCATTGCCAGACATCTGTAGCCACTATACATGACAATAAAGCACCAGTAAGTGTGTCGTTATCATAGTGGTGTGGTGGTCTGGTGCTGGTTCCCTGTCCTTCACCTCCCTACCCCTCACACACACACACACACATTCTGCTCTGTCTGTTTCGCATTAGGACAGTAACTTTACTCGGTTTCTGCCCCTTGGTGAGGCGCAGGAAGTGCCCGGGTCGTCACCCTCAGACATCACAGGAGCAGGCGGGCGTCCTGCGTAGCGACTCACCTCAGCCGCGTCCCAGCGCCCAATTTCACGGCCTTATTAGATTTCATGGCCCACTGCCGTGGCCCTCTAATTAACGGCAGAACCTCTGCCCCTCAGGTCCCACAGGAGGCTCCGCCCAGCTCTGCCCCTCCCCCACACAGACCCCTCAGAGGCAAAACACATTCCCAGAGGGCACCAGCAACGTAGCGCGTGGGGGCAGGGGGCGTGGCCTGACCCGTGCATGTGATCTGTGTGTTTGTACACATGCGAGTGAGACTGAGGTGAGAAAGTTGGGGCTTCCGCCCCACTGTGAGTCGGTGTAATCGCATTAACCCCCAACCCTATAGCTACAACTGCCCCTCAAGCATCCCTGATGATCGACACACTGACATTCCTCTCACCACAGAGCAGATACAGCCACCAGATGCTTTATTACACACACCCACATTCCTCTCACCAATAGACAGATACAGCCACCAGATGCTTTATTAACACTTTATTTCACACTCCCCTTTAATAGACACACCCACTTTATTTCACACTCCCCTTTAATAGACACACCCACTTTATTTCACACTCCCCTTTAATAGACACACCCACTGTATTTCACACTCCCCTTTAATAGACACACCCACTTTATTTCACATTCCCCTTTAATAGACACACCCACTTTATTTCACATTCCCCTTTAATAGACACACCCACTTTATTTCACACTCCCACTTTTTAATAGACACACCCACTTTATTTCACACTCCCCTTTAATAGACACACCCACTTTATTTCACACTCCCCTTTAATAGACACACCCACTTTATTTCACACTCCCCTTTAATAGACACACCCACTTTATAAGACATGGATGTTTTCTTAGACACACCCACTTTAATAGACACACCCACTTTATTAGACACACCCACTCTGTCCTGCTTCATTAGCTTCGTTTGTTGATCCTCAACAGCAGTCACTCACACACACACACACACACACACACACACAGTTGGTACACTTTCCTGCACAGCTTGCTGTTTGTACTGTGATTGTGATAAATTCCTGGAACGGTACTTTGCAGAGTGTGTGTGTGTGTGTGTGTGTGTGTGCTGGGAAATGTTGGAAAATATGTAGTTGTTAGTGCATATTAAAGATGATATAAGGTGCATGAGCGGAAGGCACTGGCGCTCAATTAGTGTGGCTCGGGGCAGCGGGACTTGCGGGACGCCGCTCTCGGCAGATGGAGAAGGTTGGGACTCCCCCTGAGCGCCCGACTGCCAGCCCTACCGACGCCTGGCAGCTCCCAGCCACTATTTTGGGGCCGCGCCGCCTTTCCGAGGGTGTCGCTCGGCTCAGATTAAGCCATTTCGCTGCGGATCGAGGAGGATGAAGAGGAGGAGGAGGAGGAGGAGGAGGAGGAGGGGGAGGAGGAGTGCCGTCTGGGACCCGCTGACCTCCAGCACCTCGCCAACTGCTCCAGCTCCTAATGAGACCTGAGGAAGATTCATCTCTGTGCTGCTTGCATTCAAGATTCCTGCTCGAATTCCAGGGGCAGCAGTAATTCTAATATACTGTAAATACTGCGCACCCTGTATACAGCATAACTCAGAAGGGACCCTATGCAAAGCTGCCAGAGATGTTTCCGTGATAAAACAGAAAGGAAGAAATGATATAAAGGTGGAAAGATGCAATAGTAGGAGATAGGCACACGGCTCAGAACCGGGCTGACGGCTCATTATTCACTTCAGTTCCATCTGGCTTTTATTGTAAAGATTTCTCCTTTACAACATTCGGAGAATTCGACCTTTTCTGTCTAGCGAGACTACTCAAGTGCTTGTTCAGTCTCTTGTCATTTCAAGACTTGACTACTGCAACTCACTCCTGGCTGGTCTTCCTATGCGTACCATCAGGCCCTTGCAACTGATCCAGAACTCGGCGGCTCGACTTGTCTTCAATGTTCCTAAGTTCAGCCATGTTACTCCTCTGCTGCGCTCTCTTCACTGGCTTCCTGTAGCTGCCCGCATCAGATATAAAACCCTGATGCTGGCCTACAAGGCTAAGAATGGACCAGCACCTCCATACATGGTGGCAATGGTCAAATCCCGATCTGTACCCAGAGCTCTTCGAGCTTCAAGCACAGCTCGGCTTGACCCACCATCTCTCAGGACATGCGGAAAACATGCATCCAGACTTTTTTCAGTTCTGGCACCTCAGTGGTGGAACGAACTTCCACTGAGTGTCCGAATGGCAGAGTCTCTTGCTGTTTTTAAGCGAAGACTGAAGACACATCTGTTTCAAGAGCACTTAAATTAAATTTTACTACACTAGCATGTATTAAATATTTGTGACTGTAATGACTTTTCTTGCTTTTATCTGTTAAGTAGGGTTTTCTCAGTATATATTTGAGTATATCTAGGCGTCCATACTGACTGTATCTAATAATATCTTTGCTTAAAGTTTCTTCCTGATTTTAGCCTAAACTAACTAGCTAGAGATTTTGTTCTGAGTAAAACAATGAAGCACTTTTTGTAAGTCGCTCTGGATAAGGGCGTCTGCTAAATGCCGTAAATGTAAATGTAAATGTAAATGTATTTGTGCAGAACTTTTTTTGCCGCTTCTTTCGTCACAGTGCAGCTTGATAGAAAACTGGGGCCGGGATTCCTAATTAGCACGCCGGGGGTTACAGAGACAGTCAGGGTTTCCCTGGGAAGCCGAGGGCAAGGAAACGAGAGAGGAGACACAGCCGCGATCGCCTGGCCTGCTCCTTCCCTGACGGTTTAAGGGAGGGCCGGCCACCTTGTCGTCGTCGCCCAATCACAACGCCGGGGGCCGTCCGTCGGGCGGGGTGCGAGCCACGTTCACGCGCCTGTGCTGGGAACGAGGTAACAACCGTACGGCCGTGGCGCTCGATCGTGATGTCGGCGCAGAGAAGAACAGAGGGAGCGAGGGAAGGAAAGAATGAGGGAGAGAAAGGAAGAGAGCAGCAGCACGGAGTGAAGAACAGGAGAAGGCTGAGGATATATGACTGGAGAGATTCACAGAGGGGGGAAGAATAAAACGTGAGATGGTGAGATAGGCGGACGGGTGTATATTTTATTAAAACCTGACCTTCACGTCAGGAAAAGCCCCCCAGGGAAAACCCCCCAGAGTTCTCCCAGATCCCCCTCAGAGGCTGCGGTCTGATGAACCCGAGCTGGCGTGACACTAAAAGTGTCGTTTGATTTCCCAGCTATCTCCCTCGTCGCCGGGCGTAAACAGGTGGTGGACGTCCCGCCGCCCCCCCCCCCGTGTAATGTCCCGTTGAATGGCAGCATGGTATAATCAGCGGTGCGTAATGAATCCCGCCACGACCCCCGCAGGGCGCTGCAGGCCTCAACGAACATGCTGCACTTCAGTCAGAGACTCGTCGGACATCCCCGAACGTCCCAGCGTGAAGCATCTGTGGCGCTTGGACCATCTCAACCCACAACGACCTCCGAACTTCTCCTGCTATCGTTCCCGAGGCCCCGTCAGACCGAGGTGCCTGCGTTCCGCGAGGGTTCGGGCCAGAGGCCTGTCGCGAGCCCTTTGCTCCATCTGGTAAGGACGGAAACGAACCCCGGGCTATATCTGGTGCCCCAGGGCCACATTAGAGAGGTTGGAACACGGCTAGCCCGAGCGGATCAGCCACAGTAGGTGCTGGGGTTGGACCGGAGGCCGAGCTAGAGCATTGGGCCGCCCCGGTGCCGGCCCGCCACAGCCAGACCAAACACTCCACCGCCCCGGATCGTCCCTTCGGTCGGACATTTGCACACACCGCCTCTGACTTCCAGGACGGCCACGCCGTGTGGTTGGCAATGTTCCGGCATGGGATTTTGTAAAACGGGCTGTTTTAAGAAGGACGTCTTTCCAGACGATCTGGCTCATGTCATTGCTGGCATGAAGCCACTCGTGCACGGATGACAGCACACATAAAACTAAGCGTGTGAAGTCTTATTAACATCAGGCTGAAACCAGCAACTTTCTCCATTGCTTGTGGCCCTTTGAAGGTTTTTTCGTTTGTTTGGGGTTTTTACGAAAGGGTTCGGTTGTCTCGCAGCTGAAGAGTCGCATCCCCCACGGACATGCCGACCAATCAGAGGGTTCGCCCACGTGGCCACTGACCAATCCACCGACCAGCTAGTGCTGCTAATATCAAACGAGAGTCTTTTGTTAATGACTCGTTCCACCTGCTTCCCATGAAGCTGCAGCCACCGTTAGCTGCGTTAGCATTTTGGCAGAGCACGTTATTTTAGCCTCTGCGCTGATTGGTAGACGGTGAGGAGCATCAGAAAAGCCCTTCAAGGAAATGGTCTGAGCTCTTTCTCCCGTGACCCGCTAAAATAACTCTTCCGCCCACCCACCCACACACACACACACACACACACAAACCCCTGTCCCAGGGCAGATAAGGCAGGTCACCCCTAGTGCAGGGTTAGGAGAGGGGAGGGGGCAGTTAGAGTGGGTAGTACCTCTGTGCACAGGAACAACAGGTTGTTGTTCTCTGCTGGGAACTGGTAGGCCGCTGAAATAAAGAGCACCGAATAAAAAACCTTTGTCCACTGCAGGGGTCACTTAGAGGGGATCTCTCTCTATTGTGACCCCAAGGTGGCTGGTCTCTCTGTCTCTGTCTCTCTCTCTCTGTGTATGTTGGAGAGGGAGGGAGAATATTAATCATCCCCAGTGCAGTATTCGGAGAAGGAAGACTTCTGCAATATAATCTACTTTAATGCCTCTAAAATATAAACCACCTGTGTCACTTTTACAACCGGGAACTTGGCGTTGATCCTACACGCTTTAGAAAATAGTGCAGTTATGTATGTGTGTGTGTGTAATGGCTTTCTTTCCTAATAAACCTTTCACTTAGATAATAAAAAAAAGTATTCAATGAATGAACAGAACAGCGTCTACATTTGCTCTGTGTTTATTTCCAATATTGGCAATGACATGCAATTTAACGTTAAAACGGCTTCCCTAGTCAAATTCAGAAATGTTCCAAATTGATCATAGTAAATCGTCTACTCAGTCTACATAATGTCTCCAGCCCTGGACCACAGCTCACCACACCCTTGCACTCCAGTGTCTTCCTGCCACGGTTCTTACCGCAGCGCAGGAGAAAAGTGTGTGTGTGTGTGTGTGTGTGTGTGGTTTTGTGCTAGTCTTGTTTACTCGGCGTGTTACTGAGACCACCCTGTAGTGAGTATCAGACCCCAACCCCAACCTAAAGTCAGCCCTCAAACTCCTGATGGCCTGTCTCTGCTAGGCTGGGTATGCCTGTCTGTGCTTGTGTGGCTAGGTGTGTGTGTGTGTGTGTCCTTTCTACTGTGTTTGTGGTGCATTTAATAGCTGTTGTCCTTGAGTCTGGATTGAATGTAATTCCGTACGTTGTTAGAAGGATAAGCAGTGATGTCCAGACTGCAGAAACATTTAAGATGGGAATTATATTATACAAAACATGCAGGTTATGGCAATGACTAACTTACGGTCTTTTTATAGATATGAGCACACTTACGTAATAGAGTTCTTGTTTGTTTCCTTTAGAAATGAAACCCTACCAACTACCTGTGTGTGCGTGTGTGTGTGTGTGTGGGGCGGGCAGTCATATGTGAGTGCATGTGAGTATGTGTGGGAGTAAGTCTGAGGCGTATTCTCTGATCCCTCTGTACGTGCATGTGTGTGTGTAAGTGTGTGTGTGGGAGGAGAAGAAGGAGGAAGTTTGTTAAGGTGCACAGTGGGTCACCAGCTCGGTACGGGAAGTTCCGTGTGTTACAGCCTACATGGGCCTAGTCTGGATTAGAATCACACTCCAGTGCACGAACAGACTCGGGTTGTGTGTGTCAGGAAGAGGAGGCACCTCTCTCCCGCTAACACCCAGGAGCCCGCTAACACCCAGGAGCCCAGGATCCGCTAACACCCAGGATCCGCTAACACGCAAGAGCCCCGCTAACACACAGATGCCCGCTAACACACAGAAGCCTGCTAACACCCAGGAACCCGCTAACATCCAGGAGCCCGCTAACATCCAGGAGCCCGCTAACATCCAGGAGCCCGCTAACACATAGGATCCGCTAACACGCAAGAGCCCGCTAACACACAGATGCCCGCTAACACACAGAAGCCCGCTAACACCCAGGAGCCCGCTAACACCCAGGAGCCCGCTAACATCCAGGAACCTGATAACACCCAGGATCCCGCTAACATCCAGGAACCCGCTAACATCCAGGAACCTGATAACACCCAGGAGCCCGCTAACACCCAGGAGCCCGCTAACACCCAGGAGCCCGCTAACATCCAGGAGCCCGCTAACACCCAGGAGCCTGCTAACACCCAGGAGCCCGCTAACACCCAGGAGCCTGAGCGCTCCCGCTAACACCCAGGAGCCCGCTAACATCCAGGAGCCCGCCCGCTAACATCCAGGAGCCCGCTAACACCCAGGAGCCTGCTAACATCCAGGAGCCCGCTAACACCCAGGAGCCCGCTAACACCCAGGAGCCCGCTAACATCCAGGATTTAACAGGGCCACATTCACTCTACAGAGGTCTTTCATCTAAAGAAACTGACTTGTGCAATTTGATGGCATATATTTGCCTCAACACCTGCTGTTATCCTGCATTTCTGTGTGCGTGTGTGTGTGTGTGTGTGTGTGTGTGTGTGTGTGGACTTCTGTAGTGGCTAAATAGGATCAGCAGTTTCTTCAGTCAGTTAGCAGTGCAGGTCAGCCTGCCAGCCCCTTTCCCGCTCTCACTCCCTCACACACTCACACACACACACTCACACACACACACACACACACACACACACACACTCAAACACACACACACACACACACACACACACACACACACACACACACACACACACACACACACACACACACACACACAAGCACACGCACACACACACACACACACACACACACACACACAGAATGATGCCAGTAAACAAAGGACGATGTTGTTCGTGTATTGATATTCTGACAGCAACGAACAGCCAAAGAAAGGTTGTTTGTGATGGATGGAAGTCTGAGCTCTGCTCAGTCTCTGGTTCCTACGTTATGCTGTGCCTCCTTCGATGTACATTTCCCCAAATGAACACATTACATCTCAGCGGGAGAACGGGAGAATGTTTCCCAACAGAGCGCGGCCTGCAGCCATCACACACTGCTCACATGGCCTTTTGGGGTTCAGAGGTATTATATATATATTGTTATATTATTATATATATTTGTATTCATCTCCTAACATCATCAGTGTCTGACTGGCTGTTCTAGCATCAGGTGGAGGGCACAGTGTGAGCTGTAGTTACTCAGCAATGGTGGACAGCATAGGTGAGCACAGCTGAGCTGCACAGAGTGCAAAAGAACTCCATACAGCTCCATAGAACTCCATACAGCTCCTGAGAACTCCATACAGCTCCATAGAACTCCATACAGCTCCTGAGAACTCCATACAGCTCCATAGAACTCCATACAGCTCCATAGAACTCCATACAGCTCCTGAGAACTCCATACAGCTCCTGAGAACTCCATACAGCTCCATAGAACTCCATACAGCTCCATAGAACTCCATACAGCTCCTGAGAACTCCACGGAAATCCACAGAGTTGCATAGATGTCCACAAAATTCCACAGAGGTCTGCAGAGCTCCACAGAACATTGAGCGGCACCCAATAGCCAACCCCCCCCCCCCCCTCTCTCTGTCTTTCTCTCTCTCTCTAGACCTGTTCTGAATGATTCAGAAGGGTTTGCCTTACCCTGGTGTCATGGAGTGTTTGCACTCTGGAGGTGGAGACCAGGTCTCCTGTTGTGTGGTATTGATATTTCTTCAGGTGAAGCAGCAGGTTTGTAAAGAGTCACAGTTATCAAATTGGTCGGCTGCTACACAAAATAACTGTATCGCTAAATAACTACAACAGAAAATCACCCCCCCTCTCTCTCTCATTCTCTCTGAGTTTCTTTTTCTCTTTCTACCTTTTACTCGTTCACTCTTTCCAGGGTTCTACTACACCGGGGATGATGACCTAACCCCCACCTGCAGCCCCCACCACCACCCCTCCCATGCTCCACACCAGGTAGCTGGGCGAGAAGATGAAAGGGGTGGCATGGCTGTTCTATTACCCAGCCCCATCAGGAGCGGTGAGGAGGTGGAGAGGAGGGCCCTCGCCCACAGGGGGCCTGATTAGTACCTGCCTGTCTGATTTCCCCCGACCTCGGGCCGGGACTCACCCAGAGAGCGCCTCCCTCTCGCGGCTCTGCCACTCCTCTTCCCCGTACTCCGACCGGAGTAACCCGCCTCGCAATCAGAGATGAGGCCAGTCTGGCTTTCCTGAAGGGAGGATAGAGAGAGAGGGAGAGAGAGAGAGAGAGAGGGAGAGGGTGTAGAATTCACAGCTTGCTGTAGGAAGCAGCCAAGGGCACTTTGACCGTACATTCTGTCATTTTATCCAATCAAGGTGATCTCCACAGAGACCGGCATTCCAGCTCTATTTAACTCACCGCCGCGTCTGAGGGAGAACTCGCAGTCACAGTCGCGTCACGAACGCAGAACAGAGACGTAATCACTTCTCGTTTTAATCTCAGAGCCAAAAAATCCCCGACCAAATGCAGAACCTTGTAAGCCCGGGACTAAAGTGCCCTCGTTGCCGAGACGACCTCAGTCGGCATTCCCGGCATTTCTGGCGTCCTGCTCAGCACTCGTCCCGTGTCCCGCGTCCCGCGTCTGGCTGGCTGGCACGGCTGCGCTTCCCTGTTCGAGTGCTTCCCAGCCTCCCAGTTGACAAGGCGTCTGGCGGCCATGCTGAACTGGTGTCTGGGTCTTATCTGTCTTTTTTTTTTCTCACTGAGGTTTCGTTGACGTCCACCCAGTGTCTATTCATGCTCCCGCTGCTCTGAGATACACATGGCAAGCGTTTGCGAGCATGCTGGAACGACTCTGGTCGCGCACCGATACGGCCAGTGTGGTCGCGGGGAACTGTGAGTGTCTGCTCTCACGTGAAGAGTCCCACAGCCCCTCTCCACCAATGAGCAGAAGGTTCCGTTTCGGTTCGCGCTTCCGAGAACGTCGGTGCTATCGGTGAGTCGTCTTTCCTCTACAACGTCACGAATGGTTCTGCAGCACGTTTCTTTTGGAGGGAAAATCTTTGGGTTCAAGATTAGCTTTGTGAACCAGAGAGGAACGTGTTCCTCACTGGTGAAAAGGGGCTACTAAAAGATCTTTGCTGCTTAAAAGGTTTCATGCAGCTCAGTTTGCTAAACATAGCATCCTGGCTAAAAGTTCAGAGACTCGTAGAGGTGCTGTTACGAATAACATCGGTCACCAGCGACGAGTTAGGACAATCTTTACATGTCAAACACTACCAGTAAAGAGACTTACAAGCATCTGGTTGGATGTAGATCCACTGCATGTGACCCATATGATCAGAGAGCCAGAACCAAAACCAGAACCAGGAGTCCGGACCCACCGTCCCGCCCTCAGCACCTCGGTGAGACCAGGCCGCATGCATGAGCTGACCGCTCGACCCGATCGGTAGCGGAATCTCGGCCCGGATCCGTGGCAGAAGCTCCAGAGCGTGGAGGTTTTGGGGGTAAGTGGGGGTGTCAGCGCAGGTTAGACGTCCCAGACAGAACTCCAGAACTCTGGAGGCGTCTGCTGTCTGCCGAGCCCAGATAAACATGTAAATGGCTGCATGTTATTAAACTGCCAGATTCATCTGCCACTCTTGTTTACCACCGGGTCCCTGGTTGTACCCTGACAGCAAGATAAGCTTTGGAGCATCCTCCTCTCTCTCTCTCTCTCCATCTCTCCCCCTCTCTCTCTCTCTCTCCATCTCTCCCTCTCTCCCTCTCTCTCTCTCTCTCTGCCCCATGGGGACTATTTCATGGCATTATTAGGAAGCAGGCCACTATTTCCCCCAGTGCCCACTATGAAGGATTGTGGATTAGCAGAGCCGTAATCATCATCCATCAGTCTGTTGGGCCTTGCAGCAGGGACACAGACGGAGTGAGCGCGTGTGTATGTGTGTGTGTGTGTGTGTTTGTGCAGCATGGCTGATAGGTGACATCAGTGATTGCACCCCCCCCCCCCCAGGGCGAGCTGATTAGAGTCACTCCCGAGCACGGGAGGGGTGTGTAATATCACGCCCAGTCGAGCCATGGAGAAATACGGTCTAGGTTCTCTCATATGCTCCACACACTTCTGGTCCTGGATCAGAACAATCCCCCAACCCACCCACCCCTCCTACTGCCCATGTAATCCTACAGCTGTCCCTGGAACAGCCTCTAAACTTAAGATGAACATCAAGTGCAGGAGGACTCGGGTAGCTGCATGAAACGTTATAACACACCCGGGCCCTTCTCCATCAGCTCGGCGCAGTACAGCAGTGGCGAATTGCTTTGGGTGGTGTTAGAAGAAGGGATGTGGAGGTGGTGGTGGCCACGCGGGGCTTTGGACTTGCCCGTTTGGACTTGCTGTGAGCGGCACCTCACCACGCCGCCGGAGACACCCGACCACAACTAATCTGCAGCATGCTGGGACAGCAGTCAAAACCAGCTTACACTGTCAGGAAGGAGATCAGTTCTGTTTATGTGTGTGTGTGTGTGTGTGTGTGTGTGTTAGCTCACCTGCGTATGAGACCCTAACACACCTGTGTTAAAGTCCATGTGAAGCTCCCCAGTTTAATGCTGTCAGTGGAGCATTCCATCCAGCTCCCTCTGTAATTCCACCTGTCATTCACAACTCTCTCTCTCTCTCTCTCTCCCTCCCTGTTCTCCACACTAGCGCACGGATCTACCCATCACCGTCAGACGGGCAGAGAGCAGCATTAGTGGAACACAGCCAGACGAGTGTGTTCAGGTGTTGTCGTGGCCTCTCCTCCCGCGCGCCCCACCCCTGCATTAACGTATTAACCACCCGGCGTTCCCTCCTTCCTCTCATCCGCCTCGAAACCTTTCAGAACAACTATACCCGAGTGCCATTTTCAGAGCGTTTTTCAACGCCTGCATCCCAATGTACTATTTATAACAGCGACGTTACGTAAGTCAGCGTATGATCTGTGTAATGTATCATACTGTAGTGTAGCGTCCTACAAGTGGGGCGCTCCTCCAGTCAAACGAGCCCTTGGGATTATGCTTACCAGAACGACACGTTAACTCTGTTCCAGCTACGAAAGCAGTTCTTAAACCCATTTCCCACTGAAAGGGCCAAACACATGCTAAAGCCATACCGTGCCGTTCCGCACTCCCGGGACCGGCTACGGATTCGTTTTCTCCACGTGTTGGGCTAGAAATCAGGGCCGGTAAGTATTTATGGTGACGGCGGGTTCTTGTCATAATTATGACTCCTAAACAACTCCTGTCGCTGCGTGTGTCTGACGAGACGGAATAATTTTTGAGCTGTTTTAGTCGGATTTTTTTTTTTTTATGTGCGCAAAGCAGCACAGCGCATATTCAAATGCAGAACGCAAACGCCGAGAGACACCGGGAGGCTTGTGCCCTTCGCTTGTGTAGAGACAATCAGTGAATCCCCGCTTCATTAACATTAACTTACCTCATCTAAACGGGTCTGTGGTTGTGAACACGGGTGGCTAACTGTGCCGAGACTACCGCGCTGTTTGCAGGCGTGCTGACCGTGGTCGCGTGGATATGCAATTGGACCGCTTAATGTCCTAAACTCGGTTTAGCCCTAGAGTGGAAAAGATGGTGAATGGTGAAAGACGGTGAGGTTAAATGTGAGTGAGCGCGCCGGTCGTATCCGGCTGTGCGGACGGAAGGGAAGAGCGTATGACCGCGCAGGCAGCGCTGGGTCGCCCCGTCTATCGCTTCACCCGTCCTGGTGGCAATATTGAGATGTTTTTCGATCGGAGCACGACCGCGTCCTTGGGAGGCTGCGCCGTGGAACCGAGCCGTGATTAGAAAGCAGCTTATGAATAATTTGAATTGACTTTTGGGAGTGTTTCTCCCTCCCTCCCTCCCTCCATCCCTCCATCCCTCTCTCTTCTCTGGGAGATGAGTACAGTGTAATGGCTTTATAATGCTCTGATGCGTGAGGACCATATCTGGGAGTGTTGGGTTACGGACTGATAATAAACTTCTTTAATCAACAGTTTAATTACTCTTAATAAAAGACATGCAATGTCTCATCCTGTGTGATCATCTCTCACTCTGTCTCTTCTCTCCCTCTCTCTCTCTCTCTCCCTCTCACACACTCTTTTACATCCCTTGAATTCAATTACAGTACGGCAGTGATTGCCAACAGTGTGAAATACCATCCCGTGTCAGTCATTCACACTCTGAGATCCACAAACAAAGGCTTGCCACAACAAACGGGTGTAGCGCTAACCTCCAACAGCTACGCCTTCACCCTACCCCACCCACATACACACCCTCGAGGCCCAGGGGACATATTCAGAGTGAGCACACTCTATATGGCGTGGTGCGCTATAACGTGACACTTCAAGCAAGCGGCCGTGTTCCCTTTCCTGTCTCCACTTTCTCACGCTGTCTCCACACGTCTTTCCCAGGGCACGTGTTCGCGCATACGAGGGTGCACGTGCACGTGGCTCACGCTCGGGGGTCACCGGGGGACGACTGTAAACGCACGCTTTTGATGAACGTAGCAACGGGTCAGAAGCGTCTGTCAGGAGAGACACAGGAAGGAGTTAGAGAGAGAGAGAGAGAGGGAGGAAAGATAAAAAGGGAGACAGAAATGGATAGAAAGAGAGAGAAAGAGAGAGAGAGAGAGCGAAAATCCTTTAATAAAGTAAACACCATATGATTCAGAGTGAGACTGGGATGTGTGGCTTCACTACCCACAATGCCTGGCATGTTATTACCCCCTGCCCTCTGGAGTTCAGTGCCCCTGTAGGCCACGCCCCTCCCTCCATCCCCTCCCCCGCTCTCCACCTGCACAGATTAACAGTCCGCAGGCGTAGCGCGGCTCCACCCGGGCGGATGCAAGCCGGCACGGAAGAGCAGCAGAGAACACCGAGCTACGAAAACCGCACGCAGTGTCTCTGAGGACGGACTGGTTAAAGGAAGGATGAGAGAGAGAAAGAAAGATCAGACGCTCGGATCCATTATCAGACACTTTCCTACCTTGTATGTAGTTGGACAACACTGCCCATCTGCCTGTGTGTATGTGTGTGTGTGTGTGTGTGTGTGTGTGTGGGGGGGGTCCTCATAGGTAACATGGTCTTGTGTAAAACAACCTTGACAACCCTGTTGTGCATGATAAGCCTGTGCCTACTCCACTAGCACACATTCCTACCTCACCCCTGTTCCTGCTGATGGATTTTATCTGTCAGCAGATGGCCAGCAGTTTGTAACAGTACACTTACAAAATACAACTTATAAGTCCAACAAACCTTACAGCGGTGTAGATGCAATGTAGACATTGCCAATAAAGAGTCTGCTAAATGTATGTCCACAAAAGCCCTGTGTAAACATAAACGCAAACTTCCCGTTAAGCATCTGATACGGAGCAGCGTTAGATCCATCGCTTTGACATCAGCTGTTTAGCCATTTTAAGATGTACGGCAGCTTTGCTGTGCTATAGAATCACACCGTCAGTTACACCGTCAGTTACACCATCAGTTACACTGTACCTACATTAATGGCAGTGTAACGTTTTGAGTGACGGTGTAAGGCTCTGTACTTAAACAGACCATTTGTTTGACTAGTTCGGATTTCTGAATCATGATGAATGCATGAACACACACACACACACACACACACACACACACTCACACACACACACCTGTTCCTGTTGCTCTTTCACACAACGCTAACACAAACATGATCCTCGCACTTCTGCAAATGGACGTCTGAGGTGCAGTCCAGCGGTTTGAATAAGCAACGTTTTGTTGCCTCACTGAAATCTGCAGTGTAAAAGGCAATTCCAGTTAAGTAGGTTGATCTTTCATAGATCTGGCATCCTCTGATATTTTAAATCAATGTGCTAGCAAAACTTCGATTGGCTGTTTTCTCCTTTTTATGTGTACATAATTTTAGCATAACTGTAGGAAAAAGGGGAAAGATGTAAACTATAAAATCTCTTGCCATAACTACCAATTTATTCTGGCCTTCTTGGTTTTAAATCGTTATATGATTAATGAAACAACCTACTTGTGATATGTGTTTATTTTAAATGGCGATGCTTCGTAATACAATAGAGCGAAACACACAGGACACTCACTCGTCTCCGACGCCCATGTGTTGAACATGCTCACCGCGGGCTCTGGATTCAGACCAAAGCTTATAGCTGACGTGATGAATTGTGGCTGATGGTCTGGGCAGTCATTCTGAAACAAGGCTTGTGAGTCGCACAGCAGATGGTCATTTTAGCGTGTAGGGGAGCAATGGGGAAGAAGCCTGAACCTCCTACAGGACTTCAGACAATGAGAACTCATCTCTCCTTCTACTGCCAAGGGGGGGGGGGGGGGGGGGGGGTAGGTCAGAGGTCACAGTTTGTAGAGGTCCCTTTGTGCATGTGCACAAATCCAGGCCTTCTGCACTTAAAGATGGTCTTGATTATCGCTGGGACCTCTTTAAAGCTCCTCTGTGCGCGACTTGGAGGGGTTAGGGCAGAGAGGAGCATTGTGAGGAGACCACTGAGCTGCACAGGTTTATCTCCTCAGGTAGCTTTTTTCAATGACCCGTGAACTCCTGAGGTCACACACACACACACACACACACACACACTGTCAGAGCCTTCTCTGTGCCATCAGTCTGTCGATCACTGCTCCAAAAGACCCATTCAGCCATCTTTTGGCAGGACAGGATACAGTGGGACACACAGGATACAGTCACACACCCGCTGACACACACACACACACACACACACACACACACACACTCTGTTCCACTCAGATGATGAGCAGGCGTTCCACGTGATTGAGTTTCCTCGTCCGAAGTGCCAAACTGTTTAGTGGTGGCAGAAGGGTAGAGATCGGTGAGAATTATAGCCACGTTCTCAGAGCCACCGGCAGCTACTCACGCCAGAGCACATCCGTGTTGCCAACCAAGACTTCATCCAACCTCCCAGAGAAAGCTAGATGGAGACGATTGCTTCACGTGTATGTGTGTGTGTGTGTGTGTGCGTGCATGTGCTGCATCCCAGTGGTGTGGAACACTCTGAGAGGACCAAGCTGGGTAAACATGAAAGGGTCGCCCCGGGGGGTCAGCCCTGCCACAATCCCCAATTTAGTGCTTCCTTACGGGACTCTCGTATGAAGAGGACCCAGCTGTCTGCACTCGCAATCTCTCTATCGCTTACGCGCGAGACGGGAGTGTATTCAAAGGAGAGTGTCAGCGTGTGTTTCCGTGTGCTCTTTATTGAACGTGTGTGTGTGCGCGTGTGTGTGTGTGTACGTGTGTGTGTGTGGGCGTGCTTCTCATCTCTCTGGCAGGGAGACGTCAGCGGACGCCCCAAACCCCCATCGCCCTCACCTGCGTCCTGCCAGACCTGCCACCAGCTCATTGAGCCGTCAAAGTCTCTAACTGCCCCACTCAGCCGGGGGCAAAAGACCGAGACCATAACCACCCCCGCCCCCACCCCTCTCTATTGCACCCACCCCCATTGCCCCCCCATCCTAAAAGCCTCTCTTCTTTCGTCATCTCCCGTGGCACGGTTGCCATGAGAAAGGCCAAAGCAGAGACCCGTCTGACAAGGGAGGTATTTAATTGAAAATGAGACGAGGACCCGGGACGGGATCTCTCGGTGTCTTTCTTTAGCGAGTCCCGGCTCAGCGCGCTTTAGCTGGTCAGCGTGCGTTTTGGTACGGATGGCTGCGCGAGAAAGGACCCCCCGCCGCCCCCCACGGCAGGTCGGGCCTCAGGAGATTAGAAGACTCCTTTTTGCCGGGACTAATCTGGTGATGTAAAAGGGACAATGCGTCTTAGAGTGATGGAAAGACACGGAGGAGGAGGGGAGAGAGAGAGAGAGAGGGAAGAGAGGAGGGAGAGAGAAATAGAGAGAAAGAAGGAGGGAGCGAGAACAGCTTCGAGATGCCCAATCTTTCACCGCCCTAAATGTCTTGCTCCGCTCCCAAGTGTGTGCGATGAATTTGGAGCGCTTCACTCGGGCTGACGGGGGTGTCGGTCTTGTGACCGCATCCTCACGTCCCTTTCCATCGGGGTCAGAGTGCGGGGTCCCGACGCGCCAACGCTTGGCCTCGCCAGGACGGGATCCGTGCATGTCCCGTACGGAGACAGGGAGCAGGACGGGGAGGCAGATGGACAGCGGTGCCAGGATGTCATAATAAAGGCGGCTGTGGGTTGTGGGACTGTGTCTAACGTGGTTAAAAGGATCAGCCCTTCAAAGCAACCGTGCCGTGTCTGACCGAGACAACTTCAGCCCCCAGCACGCCTGCGTTTCAGGGCTCAGGACGCAGAGCCATCGTCACGCGGTGCAGCTGTCTGTGTGTGTGTGTGTGTGTGTGTGTTCGTGTGTATGTCTTGGACTGTATGCAAAGGCGGCCCTTCTCCGCGGGCGATGAGTTAGTTTGGCTATCTGTCAACGTCGTCTGGAACCTCATCTGCTTGTCCGTATCTCAGGCAAATGGCCCAGTCGTTTTCATTGCATCCAAATCCCACTAGCAAATGGGCGGGGCCTGCATGCAAATCCAGCTTGCAAATGGGCGGGGCCTGCATGCAAATCCCACTAGCAAATGGGCGGGACCTGCATCTGAGTGTGAGGCCATACCTGCAACGACCGAGCGCGCTCTGACGCGCCAGGACGACAAGTCCGTCTCGCTCCTCGTGATTGGCCCGTCGCCAAACCGCACTGCCCGTGAGAGCGGCCCGCTACCCAAACACAGAAATCCACTCCAACTTCCGCTTCAGTTTTTGTAGCTAGTCCACATCTACCGCGTTCATTCCTTCAGAGACAGGAAGGGAAAGAAAGACCGAGAGAGAGAGAGATGGGGGAGGGAGAGAAAGAGAAAGAGAGAGAAGAAGACACGCTCGTCTCGGATTGGTCGACCGTTCCCTGAGAAGCACACCGCCTCGGACTTGCACCGCGACACCTGCTGAACCGGCAGGGACACGCCCGCACTGGACACGAGACGGCGGCTCCACCGGAGGACAGCGGGCGACGCGGCCGTCCCTACCAGCGTCTTAGTCCCCCGGCCTTTGTAAAGATGCTGCAGTGCATCCTGGGAAAGCCGCAGTATTGTGTCCGCCGATCGGCATCTCCAGTCTTCTGTATGTCCCGGCACATTAGAGACAGCTCTGCTCTTAATTAAGACTGTCCTGAACTGTCATTCCATTAAACCCGAACTAAACACACACACACACACAGAGCTGATTAGAGAAAGGGATGACACGTTAATGAGTGCCTACACGGTGAATACAAATATGATTTCAGTCAATCTCAGCGAAAAACTACTTACTGCAGAAGTATTAAAATCCATTAAAACAGTCATGAAGAACCGATGCTGAGTGTAAACCTCACTCATAAAACCACTAAGCTTAACCAGACCCCTGCAGGGGCGGAGTGTGACACACACACACACACACACGACACACAGAAATGTGAGTGTGACTCTCACACTTCCATCACCCACGTCCCCCTCAGTCAACTGTCACAAAGTCTTGCTGCTTCCCCGAGGACACTGAAAGTTTTGTGTTTTTACAATCAAATTCGCCACACTCTGCTCCATTTTGTTATCTGTTGTCCAAGGTTCGCCCGGTGACAAGACGCTATCTCCAGGTTGGAATTTTTACCTCGGGCTGCGTGGACAGCATCATTTCTTCCCAGATGTCCTTTCTCTCTTTAAGTAATCCACCATATTTATGAACCATTCAGAGTGACATTTTTACTGCGGCTTATGAACAGGCAGAATGGTGAGGGAATATTTATACAGCATTCAGCTTTTACTTCACACTGCACTCTCACAGTCAGTGGACGTCCGGTCTGAGTTGCGCGTCCTGGCACTGAGATGTTACGCTCAGCTCACGCGTGTGTGGTCGTCGGGTTCTTACGCGTGTGATTCTTGTGTTGTAAATCACTTTATTGATCGCCAAGGGGACCAGTGATGCTTGTAAACCCACATTACGTTTCATTAACCCACTGCCATCAAGTACCTTAACTCTTAACGATAACGCTCCGTCTGCGCTAACGAGGCGGCCGGCGTCGGCGTGTTAGGGGCGTGTGTGTGAGTGTGACTTCCTCTCTCCCTGACATCCAGAGTGGGAGGGGCCTGCTGGGGGTGGGGGGCGGGGCTCGGGTGGTAGCTGCGTGTGTGACAGCAGAGATGGAGGGGACGGAGAGAAGACAGACGGAGCCGTCAGCAGCCTGTGCGTGTCAGCAGAAGCCAGCAGTGGCCATCCGTCAGCACGGAGTGATAAGGGCGAAAGAGAAAGAGAGGAGGAGGAGAGAGAGAGAGAGAGAGAGAGAGAGACCAATAACAGAGAAAGATACAGCTGCAGTAGGTGAACCTTCTAAAGGCACAAGGTCCAGTCACAGGCCTCCGAGCTGGGGAAGTTAGAGGCAGGACAGGTCGCGCAGATGGATACATAATAGAGGGTGTAGAGGGTGGTGTAGAGGGTGATAAGGGTGGTGTGGAGGGTGTAGAGGGTGGTGTAGAGGGTTATGAGGGTTGTGTAGAGGGTGTCTGCACCTCCACCCATGACACACATCTGGACCGAGTTGTAGGCAAATCACCAAGTGGAACAAAGGAGGAGGCTGTGACACTGGGAAGCGTCGACAACAGATCCCAGGCCTTGGTCATGTGGTCGTCCCAGGCCTTGGTCATGTGGTCATCCCAGGCCTTGGTCATATGGTCGTCCCAGGCCTTGGTCATGTGGTCGTCCCAGGCCTTGGTCATATGGTCGTCCCAGGCCTTGGTCATGTGGTCGTCCCAGGCCTTGGTCATGTGGTCGTCCCAGGCCTTGGTCATGTGGTCGTCCCAGGCCTTGGTCATGTGGTAATCCCAGGCCTTGGTCATGTGGTCATCCCAGGCCTTGGTCATGTGGTCGTCCCAGGCCTTGGTCATGTGGTCATCCCAGGCCTTGGTCATGTGGTCGTTCCAGGCCTTGGTCATGTGGTCGTCCCAGACCTTGGTCATGTGGTCATCCCAGGCCTTGGTCATGTGGTCGTCCCAGGCCTTGGTCATGTGGTCATCCCAGACCTTGGTCATGTGGTCATCCCAGGCCTTGGTCATGTGGTCATCCCAGGCCTTGGTCATGTCGCAGTAGCTTCAGCCTGACCTCAGTCCTCTGAAGCCTGAGAGCGTCGTGGCTTCGTCTGCTGCTCAGCGACCATCTTCCCAGTCTTGGTAGTTTACATGGTTTTCATCCAATCAACAGGTCTCCACTCTGCTCATGCCGCTTCCCATAATGCCCTGAACCAGGAAGCTGGATGGGGGGGGGGGGGGGGGTTTGAAGGCCAGTCCGTCCTGCTCTGTGTTTGTGGATGTGATGAGCCTGTACACTGCTGATCCCCTGAGGTCATGAGACGCCTCCTCTACCTGTCGCCGCCCTGCTGGCCAGTAGCGGCTGGCAGATGGACCCACTCCGCCACTGAATGGTTCAACAGAACGGCTCACAGCACCCGCTCACCTCTCCGTCCGCTCCGTCACTCTCCTGCACCACTCCCTCTCTCTACATCTCCACCTGCCTCCCTGTCCCCACAGTCAGCAGTGGACCACTGCCAGATCTCTATAGAGCTCTCCCTCTCTCTCTCTCTCCCTCTCTCTCTCCCTCTCTCTCGCCCTCTCCCTCTTCTCTCTCTCTCGCCTTCTCCCTCTCTCTCCCTCTCTCTCTACCTCTCTTTCTCCCTCTCTCCCTCTCTCTCGCGCTCTCTCCCTCTCTCTCACTTCCTCTCTCTCATTTCAAACCAAACAAAGAACAATGCTCCCTTTTGATGGATGTTGACTTTGTGTTCGATATTTTGCATGTTAGTATCACAAACGTATGGGAAACTATTCAGAGGGCTTGCGGAGAGATTACTCCTTGATGTGATTTATAAACCTTTATCCTGTGTTCCTGGTGTGGTGAGGAATGATACTTCATTGTCCTTTGTAATTTAAATGTTTGGTGTTTGACAGAGATCGAGGGTTCTGTAAACGCACTAAAGCTGGTTGCTGTATTGATCTTGGACTGTAGCCGACATGAAGGCTTAGTAGGAACTGTTTGCACACTGTGTGAGTGAGTATGTGTGTGCGTGTGTGTGTGTGTGTGTGTGGGTGTGTGTGTGTGAATAGTCCTGCAATACACTTGCAAACTCAGGAACTAAATCTCCCCCCCTCCCCCCCTCTCCCTCTCTCTCCCCTCTCTCTCTCTCTCCATCGACGGATGGTCTCCCGCCAGCTCTTTGTTGCGTTCACAGACTGATCTGTTGAACTCGAGTGGAGGATTTCAGTGAGCTCCACTCGGCCAAACACCCGCCTTGCCTGATTTAGAACCGGTGGACTTTCTTTACACAGCCTCATAAATACTAATCAAACAGCAAAGCACAGCAGATGGGTCCGAGCTGTAATGGCGTCTGCACAGCGTCTGCGCGATGTATGGCTGCACACCCTATTGACAGGCCATAATGCTGGAGTTGAGGAGCGAAGTTGTAGCAACGAATGCTGGTTATGTGCGGAACTGGGGTGTTTGTGAGCTGAGAAGAATGCGCTCATCTCCAGGACAACACCATGCTATCTAGGACAGGGACGCGTGTGTGTAGGACATCTCACGTCCCTCCGTCTTACATCCGTCCATCTCACATCCCTCCATCCCACATCCTTCCATTTCTCAGTCCTCCATCCCTCTTTTTATTCCCCTTCTCTCTCTATCCCCCCCTCTCCTCTCCCTCTCTCTTTCTTTCTCTCTCTATCTCTCCCTCCCTCTCTCTTTCTCTAAAAGGACAGGTTGAGGGGCACCACTGTTAGGCAAACCTCATTACCATCGTCATCTCTCAGTCATTAATCATACAGGGCTGTTTGGAAGAGAGCTCAGTGTGTGTCCGCCACCCCAAATAATCATGCGTGGCTTACACACTTCACATACTAAACACCACTGCAACAGTACTGTGAAAAACATTCCAAAATGAGAGAATGTCTGGCCCGCAAATCTAGATTACTTTCCATTCTTAGAAGCGTAGTTAATCTAAACGATCATCTAAATCATAATCTAAACGACAGGCTCCATTCGTCTATACATTCAGTGACGCAATTACAGTCATTGTTGACAAAGGACACAAATAAGAATTTGTCATAATTTTATAAAATAGGTTATTATAAAAATAAATATAAATTTAACAGTTCATTATATTATAGATTTGATAAAACCCATTTAAGAGATTGACGTCTGGTAATAGTCCTGCTGTTCCAAATCGTCCTTCCTCATTCTGTCCTGCCCTCTTTGTCCCGCGGTCTTTCTGTAGTCTGAGACTCTCATACAGGTCACTGAAAGAGTGGGGACAGTGGTCTTAGTCCTGTCAGAGGGGCTGTCCAAGTGAGAGATTACACAGCAGGGAGGCAGCGTAGAGATTAGGGGTGATTATGGAAATGTGGGAATACAGGCATGTTGAAACCAAATCTGCTAAAACGGAAGTCAGTCCCAAAACTATGCTAGTCCTTATTAGTCAGTTCAAAGTGAAGTTTGTAGTTCAGCATTACTGATCTGATTCAGTCAGATCTGTTGCCTTTCAGTTTCTATCGCAAAACCAAACCGACACTTCAACACAGGACACATGAAGATACACAAGAACCACAGAGCCTGTCTGATGTTCTGGAGATGCTGGTGTTTCAACCTTGACCTTTGAGGTTAACGATGGCGCTTCAGTGTTTCAGACCTGGTCCATGAGATTAAGAATAGTGTTTTAGCCCTGGTCTTTCAGATTAAGGATAGTGTTTTAGCCCTGGTCTTTCAGATTAAGGATAGTGTTTTAGCCCTGGTCCATGAGATTAAGGATAGTGTTTTAGCCCTGGTCTTTCAGATTAAGGATAATGTTTTAGCCCTGGTCTTTCAGATTAAGAATAGTGTTTTAGCCCTGGCCTTTGAGATTAAGAATAGTTTTTTAGCCCTGGTCTTTGAGATTAAGGATAATGTTTTAGCCCTGGTCTTTCATATTAAGGATAGTGTTTTAGCCCTGGTCTTTCAGATTAAGGATAGCGTTTTAGCCCTGGTCCATGAGATTAAGGATAGTGTTTTAGCCCTGGTCTTTCAGATTAAGGATAATGTTTTAGCCCTGGTCTTTCAGATTAAGGATATTGTTTTAGCCCTGGCCTTTGAGATTAAGAATAGTTTTTTAGCCCTGGTCTTTGAGATTAAGGATAATGTTTTAGCCCTGGTCTTTCATATTAAGGATAGCGTTTTAGCCCTGGTCTTTCAGATTAAGGATAGAGTTTTAGCCCTGGTCTTTCAGATTAAAGGCTGGGGTTTCATCTCTGTGACTGCTGACACCACAGTCTGGAACCTGTAAGAGCTGCTCTACGATCTGATTTTGCAGCAGGCAACGACTCTGATCCCAGATCAGTACTACCCTGCAACACTTCATCTACAATAGACCAGGATTTGTCAGAGATCTCAGAGATGAGTGAAGTCTCTTGTAATGCAGCCCTGCATACACTAGAAACGCAGCCCCTACACACATCTCTGCAGACAAACTCAAACCCTCCCTCCCTCAGAACGCTACCTCTCCACCTCATTAACTAGCCACTAATTGTCAGCCCGGTGAGGCTTTCCTGCCTTAGAGTTTAAGTTCTCTTTTTCTTTTTTTTTAATTTCCCTCTCCCGCTTCCTCGCTGCTCATCGCCAGGCGCCTACACACATGTATAATGCATGCTTCCTTCATTAGGGTGATTGTTGCAGGGGGAAAAAAAACCTCCAAAAAAACACATCCAGGCTCACGCAGGGTTTCTGCAATTCTAAAACTGTGGATTTTTTCCCTTTCTTTCTTTCTTTCTTTTTAGTTTTTTTTTTTTCTTTCCTCGCCCCCCTTCGCCGCTTTATTTATCACAGGCCCCACACAATCAAGCCATCATGGCGGACGAGAGGGCTCCGGGAAACAGATGTTTACTGATTAAACGTGTACGCTGCGCCACTGGGCCTGTATCACAGCCCATTCAGCGCACAGAAAGGACAGGAAAACGCCGAGCTGGCTGGCGCGCGCGAAAGCCGACGAAACGCAGACGCCACGCGGGCAGCGCATGTATTCCCCGCGCAGCTTTTCCCCGCAATACTGTTTGATTGTCGAAATTGTTCTTCAGCAGAGAATTCGTTCACCTCGCCGCCCCCCCCCACCCCCACCCCCTTTGAAAAGTTAACGCAGTACTTATCCACAGCCAAGATGCTCGTTGTCGAAATCAGAGTCTAAGAGTTTACACAAGCACTCGCACGAGCACGGGGGGAGGACAGACGACGGGATACAGGAATTAGAAAGAGGAATGGAGTTTTCTTTTATTATTATGTAATAATAAAAGTAATAATATATAATAAATCAATTACTTTGGTCCTGTCGTTAAAAGTCCTCCAGAAACGGTTTACGTTGCCAGTCCAGACGCGTGCAGGAGGAGAACTACGCGATCAACGGTGCACAGAACCGACCAGCCAACCGACAGACACCGATGGCACTGTTTGTTGATCTAAAATTGCGTCCACTTGCATAGCGAGACAGCGCCTTGAAGTTGCAGTGCACTCCGAAACATCGTCCGTCTGCACATAGACGCAGCTCAGCGTTCCAGAAACGTGGTTTTGAACAAACGCAGCTCTATCGTTCAAGGGTGAGTTTCTCATAAATCTACCCGGGCTCTTACTACAACGCACTTGGCAGTCATTTATTTTTCTCATATTTCTATTTTACAATTTACAAACTAGATAAAAAAGACCATAAATAAATGACATGTTTCATGTACCTAAAATAATTGTAAAAAAAAGAAGAAAGAAAATATGGCAGTATACATAGATGCAGAAAAGCACAAGGTTAATCCATATGACTAGATTAACTGAAAAACAAATGTTAGTTTGAATCCCCAGAATTGACAACATGATGAAGGTTGGCACAGTACATTCTAAAGATCTCAGACACCTCTGTATTCTTTGCATATTCCAAATAGGTCCTTATAAGTAACCAAACAGTGAGAAAAGGGAAAATGAAATGAAAGAAACAGATTTCGGTGTCGGAAGCTTTCTAAATGTGAATGTCACATTAACAACCCCGCTAGACAAACTGAAATCCTCTGATCGGACGGCATTTCATGAATCACGAGACATGACATGTCAAGAGTTTTCTTTCTCCCTTTTTATAAACATTCCTTCGATAAAGTTTATTTTACGTACGAATAATGTGTCTTTTCTTTTTCGCCCTCCACGTCCCGGGCTATTAGCTTTCGGAATTCAGAAATGTATGACTTCAACAGCTCCAACGAGGCTGTGGTGTAGTTACAGTCTCCATAAAATTCCTCATGCTGGAAGAAGAAATAAGAATCAGCGTGCTATAACATACAGTGAGCTGTTCAGCCAGGGTCTTCTCCAGCAGACAGCCAGGGGTGAGGCCCCCGGGTCCGACACGTGCCTCATTTAAGCGGGGACAAACGCTCGTCTTCCGAGGGAGAGCAAACACGTGGGACTCTGCTCCACGCGAGCGCGCGAGAACGGAGGCTGGACGGGCCGAGACAGACTGTGCGACCGCGCGGGAAATACGCCTCGAAAAAGTCAAAAATCCACAACAACAAAATGATTATTTCATCATAAACAAAGCAGAGAACTCCTGGCCTCTCCGTCTCCCCGCGGGGGGGGGGGGCGTTTCCACGTCGGCCGTTGCATGAACACTTTTGCTCGGACTCCATGTCACAGCGCGGGGGGGTGGGGGGGTGGGATATGTTGGGAGAATCTGATGGAGCCATGATGCGGGACGAACGAGGCGTTCCATGCGAGGTGGCCGGGGCGGTGAAGGGTACCGCAGTGCTGCAGATGTGCTGCCGTGTGGTTGCTGAGGAAGAGGAAGAGACAGCGTGAGTCACACACGCCCGCCTCGCCCCGCTAACACCCAGGGCGCAAACACATCACTGGCTGCAGTAATCCTCAGAGAACAGAAGCCGAGATCTGCTCTTATTTTATGGCGGCGCTTGGACGACGGGGACAGTCGTTTTCTACATTTTGTCTACGGCAATTTGTATTCGTCTCTTTTCTGCTGAGCACTTTCTTTTCTTTAAAAAAAAAAAAACCTTTTTAATTATTTATGTGTAATTTTTATTATTTTCTTGCTGGTCTGATGCCCACCTAAGGAGTGAATAAATAGCTGAAGGCTGCCCAGAGGAAATGGAGCAGATCTCATAAATACTGGGACAGGTCTGCGAGGCTGCTTACCTCCGAATGGTCCTGCTGCAATTTCCAGTAAGTGAGACGTGTGTGGATTCCATCGCCTGCCGGGGGTCTTCATAGAGTCGGGGGGGGGGGGGGGGGGGGGGGGGGGGTGTAGAAGGGAGAGAGAGAGAAGGAGATGGACCGAGGGAGTGAGAACAGGAGAAGGCAGAGGGTGGATGGAGGGATATGCCTTGGAGACCAAGTTGGAGAGGGGAGAGAGAGAGAGCGAGGGATGTAAACTCGGACCAGCATTCTCGAATCCAAGTGGCGCGCATGAGTACCCAGCCAAGCGGAGCAGGGAGCAGAATTGCAGAGTGGAGACAGATATTCCATTTCAAAGGGTGGGAAATCCTGGAGGCCTTCCAGATCCCGCACCGGAGACGCGTTTCATTCCGAACACACCAAATACGAAATGCTTCTCCCAAGTGTGACGAACGCACAGAGCCAGAAACCACCAGAAGAAAAAATAAAGAGATCAAAATGTCTTTTTTTTTTTTTTTTTTTTTTTTACACGTCTCATACTGCAAATGAAGTCCCCGTTTTATATTGCCAGGTGGACAGACACAGCTGGAAATGATGAAATAGCAAGAAATGGGGGGGGGGCGGGGCCAATCCAAAAGGTCTACTTATTTACATACTGTCGCGTTACATACAAAGGAGGAGAGAAGAAGAGCGTGACCTATTAGTTCCACTGTGATGTGAAGGCCTGAAGAACCTTCTAGAATCATATCCACTCACAACACCACAGCGGGGGAGGGGTCCGGTCCTCCCCAAAGTCCAGGTGCCGGTGTCCACAAAAGTGCTGAGTCATTTCATGCTGTGCCATTTCCATCTTCGTATAAACTTCTCTCCTCATTTTTTTTTCTTTCTTTTTCTTATTTCTTCTTTGAATGTTTGATTTAAAGTGCATGGATGAGGTAAATGGATATCCTTTTTCGAAAGAGAATCAAACAAAAAAAAAAAAAAAAACCAGAAAAAAAACAAACAAAAAAAGTACGTTTTTGAGTTTTGTCTTCTAGTCGTGGCAGTTCAGACGGGAACCATCCTGTCCTGTATCTGTTGCATGTGGGACAGCATTCCCTGTGCACTACTGAGGATCTTGTCCTGGTGTGCAGGGGAGGAGATCCCTATCCTGGTCATGTCTCTGAAAAACAATGCAGGGACAATGAGAATGAATAGCTACACGAGCCATCTGAACTCGTCTTGAAGTTTGACCTTCTGATTTAGGTTCGTCTACGGCCAAACCTCCACCAAACCTCAGACCAACATTCTCCACGTCCGTTCCACATGAAATGAAAGTTCCCCCTCATTTCTCACTACCAGGGTCCTGAGAGGACACTCTGCCTCAACACAAGACCTAGACATCGACTCCTGAGCTGAGATTTAGACGCCAATGGTGATTTTCTTGCACAATGCTACATTACTTTCTATAGGGCCTTTTGCACGGAAATGAAGCTTCTGAACCCAGATGTCAAGACTACATTCCTCTGAGCCCGTACTGGATAAAGTTTCCATTCATTAATCTCATTCTCACCGAGGGCTCACCTCCATCTGCACACACACACACACACACACACACACACACACACACACACACACACACACATCAGACGTCACGTGACTTACTCCTGCGTCATGTGCACTACGGCATCGGGAGTGGTGTACCCAGCGGCGGTGAAGTTGTCGCGGTAACGCTCCATGTTGATGGCCTGTAGCCAATCAGAGACGGAGCCAAGGGGCGAGGAGAACTCTGGGCTGCTGGGTTCCAGCAGGGAGGTGCAGGGTCTGAGAGGGAGAGCACAGCGTTCGTACTATAACTGTACTAGAACTGTACTAGAACTGTACTAGAACTGTACTATAACTGTCCGACTTTACTGTCGGGGTCTTAGAGGATCAGTGGGGCGTATAAAAATTCATAACCATACGCAACGGCCTCTGGAACATGGACATCTTACAGGTCTCCGTATTGCAGCGATTATAATGAAGCGCAACTTAGCCATAGCAAAGACCTGCTGATTGCATTCACTGCAAGTGATCTGTGGACACCTTGCAAAGCAGGGGCGTGTTGGGAGGGGCGTACCTGGCTAGTTCCCCCCCGGTCCTCTTCAGGCTGTTGGGGTTTCGGATCAGCTTGTCCAGCATGTTGACGATCTGGCTGAACTTGGGCCGCTCCGCCCTTTCTTTCTGCCAGCAGTCCAACATGAGCTGGTGGAGGGACACGGGGCAGTCCATGGGCGGGGGTAGCCGGTAGCCCTCCTCTATCGCCTTTATCACCTGGGGAGGATGAGGGCGAAAGGTCAGAGACTGGCCCCTCCCCCCTGGCCGTTACGACTCAGCTCTGATTCGTCGTCGTTAGCCCCGCCCTTTTGGCGCCACACTCACATCCTGGTTGCTCATGTCCCAATATGGCCGCTCGCCGTACGACATCACCTCCCACATGACGATGCCGTAGCTCCACACGTCGCTGGCGGACGTGAACTTCCGGTAGGCGATGGCCTCCGGCGCCGTCCACCGGATCGGGATCTTACCCCCCTGCGATTGATAGGTTCCCATTATTTCCTTTCGAAAGACACAACAGATACATGCGCCACGGTTAGTCACACACACACACACACACACACACGCACACACGCAGAGCGCAGAGCTGTACTGTTAGTAAGACAACGAGGGACCGCACAACGCCGGTGTGATGACACAGGCCAGCTTCCTGTAAGCAACAGGAACTGCTCGGAAACAAAGCGGCGCGTGCTCGGAGGGGGGGGGGGGCGAGCGACTCGGACCCTGCAACCGTACAGAAGGTCCCCTTTGGCCTCGTCCTATTCCAAAGCCTCACCCGCGTGGTGTACGCCGCCTCCGGGTCGTCCTCCAGCACCCGGGACATGCCGAAGTCGGACACCTTGCACACCAGGTTGCTGTTGACCAGGATGTTGCGGGCGGCCAGGTCCCGGTGCACGTAGCCCATGTCCGACAGGTACTTCATGCCCGAGGCGATGCCCCGCAGGATCCCCACCAGCTGGATGACCGTGAAACGTCCGTCGTTCTTCTGCAGGAGGAGGGCGGAGCCCTGACAGGTTAGATCGCGCTCCGGTTGGAGACGCAGGTGTGGGGGGTTGAGGGGTGGAGGAGGTGTGGGTGGGGGGCGAGACTCACCCGCAGGAAGGTGTCGAGCGAGCCGTTCTCCATGTACTCCGTGATGATCATGACCGGTTTGCCTGTGTGGGAGACGGGACGGTCAGTCTATACGCCGTGTCTGGAATTACACAAGCTGTGTAGAAATTAAAATTCTATAAAGTTTGAATTGCTTCAGCCAAAATAACATTACAGATAAGGCATGAACACGAGGCGTATCCGATTAGCGCTACACAAACCCAATAACCCAATCGAGTCCTCCTCGATAACGCAATAACGCTAAGGCCAGCCTCCAATAAGCTTTGAAGGACCGTCAGCCATGTTAGCTAATGAGGCTGTCCATTATCCCTTACTCTTTGTAGGGGAACTCCGGAGAAGCCGAGTTGGGGGTTTCGCTTCCATACGTCAAGCAGGTGCAGCGTCCTGCCCAACATCTTCTCCCCCATCCTTTCTTTTACGGTTCTTTCTCCTCCCCTCCCCCTGTCTTTCACTCTCTCTCTCTCTCTCTCTCCCCCCGTTGCTTCGTCAGCTCTTCATAATAACTCCCTAACAATCAGTGGGCCCATCTGCTAAACAAACACCATCTTCTCTCAGCCAAGTCTCCATGGAAGCTGCCTCATGAATGCTAATCGTCGCTGACACATATAAACAAAATGCAGAAGCGAGAAACTACAAAAAAAATAAATAAATAACTGAAAACAGCCGACAGAAAAGCCTCCGATTCCCAGGGTTCTTCGGCTCCCTCCCCACCAGTGCGCCGCGCCGAGGCTCCCGGCTCTGCTCCGAGCTAACGGCCTCACGCAGGAAGGGGAACGAGGCCACAGATTGATGAAAAAAAAAACGAACCGCCGTGTCCGTGGAAGTTTTAAACACGTTTGACTGACACTTCCCGATCAAGCCCGGAGCTGCCAGCACACCACACACCTCCTCCCCCCCCCCTCCTTCCTCACGCTCCTCTTTCTTCCTCTCCTCCGTCGTATTTGCATGTCCGTCTTTTTCTTGATGCCTGTTTGTTTATTGAATGCGTCCATCGCCTCTGGGCTATCGGGCGCGCTCTCCGGAATTACCTGCCAGTCACCGGCCAGACAACAGCGCGCTATGGCAACGCGAGCCCCCTTTTTACGTAAATAGGGGACCACGGTGTGACGGATTTACAATGGGGGACAATCACACACGCATGCACACGCGCTCACACACACGCATACAGGCTCTCCAGCCCTGAGAAATCATTTCACAGTTAAAGCATCGGCCTTCATTATGCAAATGCAATCTTGCATTTATCATCGAGGCATGAAGCACAACGGCCATCACGACTCTCTCTGAGTGCCACGCTCAAGGATGACTGGCGTGTACCACCCAAACACCCCCCACCCGCCCCAACACACCTCCCCCCCCCGCTCTTACCCCCACAGACAGGCTTCCGCATTTGGTTTGGTAGTTAGTTATTCAGTACACTTTTGCGAGATCATTAAGATTTTAACACATTTAATTGGCCGTGGTGGAGGCACAGGCAAGGCACAGAGGGGCCGCCGTTGTCATTCAAATAACAATTAACTGGAGCACTCTCCAGCCAGAGCGTGAGCACTGAAGGACCATGACTGCCATTAATAAAACTAACCGCTCTCACCAGACCAGGAGACGGAAGACACTTCTCTCTCTCACAGGCTCTCTCTCTACCTCTCTCTCTTCCTCTCTGTCTCTCTCTGTCTCTATTTGGATTTGTCTTTCAGAATGGTCCACAGGACAGACAGGAGCCTACAGGATCTCCCCAAGTGTGAGCAAGAGCAGTTTAGCCGGCCCAAGACTTCTGCCCGTAAACGAAGATGTCACACGCTTGAATCTGACTGCTGGAATGCCCTAGAAAAAACGGCTTGCTCCTGGGGACAGGGGTGGTGCTACCTACTACTGAAAGCTGCTCTAGGCAGTGGTGTCAGTCAGAAGAATCGATGTGTATTACATTTCCCCTTACAAACATAGCTAACAAGTACGGGTCACGGCCGACTTTCAGAAAAGTTTTTCGCTCAGAAGAATCAAGAAGTAGATTCTTCATCGACGGAGGCGTATTCGTGACGTCGGGCCTTCACGCCCCGCCGAAGGGGCGACACGTCTCCGTTTTCATCACGTCGGATAAAATGAACAGCGTCATGTTTCTATAGCTGGGTGCCAAATGGCGATTAGGGCATAAACAGGATTCAGGCTTCAGCGCCGGGCCAGAAGTAAGTCGGCAGAACGGCACTCGAGGGGGATCAGATCTCCGATCTCCGCCCAGCTGCACTTGCCAAACTGCGAAGAACGAAACATCCGAGCTGTCATCACCCCGAAGTGGAGCTCCGAGACCCGTTTCCAGGACACGTCCCAAGTCTTGCGAAAGGCAGGAAAGGCACGGGATATCTCTGGGGTGGGCTCCGCGTCCCGCGTCCCCTGCCCGTCATGTCCGTAGCGTAGCGTAGCGGGACGCCAGTACTCACATTTGGTGACCACGCCCTCCAGACGGATGATGTTGGGGTGGTCGAACTGGCCCATGATGCTGGCCTCGCTCAGGAAGTCCCGCCTCTGCTTCTCAGTGTATCCCGCCTTCAGGGTCTTGATGGCCACGCAGATCTCCCTCTTGCCGGGGAGTTTCAGACGGCCGCTGCACACCTCACCGAACTCACCTGTGGAGGGGGGAGGGGCCGTGTCACGTGTGCTTTTAAAGGACGGGCGCTACAGGAGTCTAGAAAGGGGGTCGGGTCTCGGGGAGCAGCGGTAGGGGGGATTCTCGCGGGCCATAAATGCAACCCACCAGGGCGGCCACTTACCGATACCGATGACCTTCTCGATCTTAATGCAGGAGGCGTCGATCTCCTTGGCGAACTCGCGGACGGCCTGGTTGGGGTCCTCGTAAGTGAATGGGTCCACATAGATCCGGACGCCTGCAGACACGGGGAGGGAGGAGGAGGGGGGGGTTAGGGAGGCCAGGTTGGCGGGTGGAGGTTGAGGAGAACACACTAACACCGCCCCCTGTTGGCTCCTACCTGCTTCAGAATTCCTCTTGTTTCTCCTGCCATTTCGAACACAGAAATTGAATTCTGTGTGTGTGTGCGTGTGTGTGTGTGTGTGTAGGGTCCCCTCACCTGGGTGCAGGTGCTTCTCCTCATCGGAGTCCTGCTTGGCCTTGCTGTATTTACTCCTCCTACAGCAGATGGGAGGCAAAGACGGTGGTTTAAACCCTTCAGTTAGTCACCACTGAGGTCATTTAGGAACACAAGGTGAGAGAAGGAGAGAGAGTGTGATAGAAGGGGGGGGTGTAGGGTAATAGAAGGGGGAGGGGAGGCATTGCCTGCTGCTCTCTATGCCCTCCACCTCGTGTCTGGGGCCACAAAGTGCAGAAGGTTGCAGCTGTATTTGCAGGCCACACACGGCTGCCACACTGATCATGGTGCGTCTCCCTGCCTCCCCCACACCACCCTCCCCTACACCCCTCCACACTCCTCCACCCTCCTCCACAAACGGCGACAAAAGGGGGAAAAGACGACGAGGGGAAAGTCGCACCCATTCAGGAAGTGGGCAAAAACAAACCCATAAAATGAAACAACCCCCCACACACACACCCCTCCCCACACACACACCCTCCCCACACACACACCCTCCTGGCTCAGCCTCAGCACTGACATCCGTCCCCACCTGGAGCAGGGGAAGCCCAGGGCGTCATCACTCGCCACCCCCGCTGGGCCCAGGGTCACCTGGGTGAGAGGGGGCGTGGGTCGGTCAGGGGCGGGGTAAGGGTAACAGAACCTTTTCAGGAATGCGGTGGGGTTGTTATTGTTTCTGCAGTGCAGACTGGTGTTGACAAAAGCACACTGAGGTGGGCGGGAGGGAGAGTGAGGGAGCGTGTGTGTGTGTGTGTGTGTGTGTGTGTGTGTGTGTGTGTGTGTGTGTGTGTGTGTGTGTGAGGAAGAGGCAGTGGGAGACGGGTCTATCCACAGGTAGAGCAGGAGGAGGGGGCTAAGCTTTAACGCCTGAGTGCTTTGATGCAGCTCTAAATAGCCTTGCGTGTGTTTGTGTGTGTGTGTGTGTGGGTGCGTGTGTGCATGTGTGTGTGTGTCCTGCCATCATCCCCCAAACTGCGGCTGGCCTCGTGGGACGGACAGTCCTCGTTATTTTGGGAATGAGATTATCGAACCATCCCAGTGCAGGACTGCCAGCCTGCCTGACACCAAGCAGGCCCCGCCCCCCCCCCCCCCCCCAGTTAGGGAAGTGCATTGTGGGAACACAAGGAGCCTATTCATTAGGGCCTGATGGGTGTTTGGCGTGTGAATGGGGTAGATGGGGGTGTTGACCTTCTAAAGCAGAACCGCGCTCGCCGGCCCGATTATCACGGATGATCGTATTGCAGTGTCGATTGCCGACAAGAAAAGAGGCTCTCACCTGAGTGTGGGAAAATGGCTTTGGATTGACAGGGACGCTATTTTGGAATGGAGCGCTGGTGTGTGAAAGCGTGGCGTGACGTGGCGTGGCGTGTGTGTGTGTGTGTGTTGTGTGTGTGTGTGTCTGTGTGTAGGATGGAAGAGGGAGGAAGTTATGGTAGGAGCAGCTGCGATGACACTTCCTTCGTGGGAGTTCGGACACACTCCCAACACACACACACACACACAAACCTTTAGGGCTGAAGGAATAGAACATCCCCCCCCTCCCCCCCACACACACACAGAATCAGACACGCACAGTGAGGAGACCCAGAAGCCCCTATATGGTCCAATCAGACAGAGCTGCCAGATGTCTGTCAGGAAACTACCCACAGTGTTGTGACAGAGAGACAGAGAGAGGGAGAAAGACAGAGAGAGGGAGAGAGAGAGAGACCTAGACAGAGAGACAGAGAGAGGGAGAAAGACAGAGAGAGGGAGAGAGAGAGAGACCTAGACAGAGAGAGAGAGAGAGAGATTAAGATGGAGAAGGCAAGAGAGTGAGAGACAGACAGAGATAGAGAGGTACAGAGAAAGAAAATTGAGAGAAAGTCAGAGAGGGTTTGAGAGCGTGAGTGTAAGAGAGAGAGAGAGAGAGAGAGAGAGAGAGAGACGGCAGGGAGTAATGGACAGGTTTGCTGAGAGACCGACAACAAGGCAACGAAAGATGGAGAGAGATAAAGTGACAGGTGCTGATGAACATCGTCGGGGAAACGGGGGTGTGTGCAGAGACCCCCGGGGAGCAGGGGGGAATGACTCACCTGCGGGTGATGATGAAGACTCCGATGAAGACCAGCAGGAGGATCACGCTGCCGACGACACAGACCAGCAGCACGGTGGAGCTGGTGCCGTCGCCAATAATGGGCAAAGGTACTGGAGGCAAAAAGCAACCGCCAATTACGATCCGACGATGGCGACGGCGGCGGGTAAATGGCCACGCCTTCCTGGGGAATCCCTCTTATTGGCTATCAGGTTGCAGGTAAACAAAAGTATCTTTAACTAAACAGTATTGTTAGCTTCAGCGAGAAGAGGACAGGGCCAGTGTTCCTCATCAGAAATATGTCTATTCATTAGAAGCACTTTGATCTACTATCGTTTCACTTGTGCTCTTTGCTTCTTCGGTTACTGTGATTTACCAAATGCCCTGAGCGAACTGGCACGTTAGACAAAGGCCTGTAATTATGTGAGCACCAGGTGCCATGTGACGGTGCCAGATCGATCAGAGCTCTGCCTCGAAAGCTGATACTCGCGCACGCCGCCGTGGGAACAGGGGCGGAGCATGGGCTGGTGGGGGGCGGAGCGTGGGCTGGTGGGGGCGGAGCATGCTCCGGGGGGCGTGGCTGGCTGGGACCCACCTGAGTTGGTCATGAACTCGAAGGGCACGCTGAAGTCGCCGTAGCCGGCGGCGGTTCGGGCGCGAACGTGGAAGACGTAGGTGGTGAGCGGGCTCAGGCCTTTGACCTCGGCGCTGCGGGACGTCGTCTTCATTATGCGATAGCTTCGCTCGTTCTGGTCCTGATTGGGCGAGGGGGGGGGTGGGGGTGGGCAAGAAGTACGCGTTACGTGGATGCAGCGATTCGCTGGCCTAACCATTGGAGTGGAGGGGGGGGGGGGTGTTTCACTGAAGGACTGACACAGAAAGCACAAGGAAGCTTTTGTGGAAATGGCAACCACGCTGCAGAAATGCGGGCAGCTGTCTCTGTTTGATCCCTCCCCTGGGCTGAAATCCCCCGTCTCCTCTGTTCAGACCACTCACACGCCGCCAGATCCTCACCAAAGCAGCGCAGCATAGCCCAGCGTTTTAGCCCCTTCGTGTCTCCTAATGTTCAGCTTATTGCTTTTGGAACACGGCACAAGCCTTTTCTCTGTGTGTGTGTGTGTGTGTGTGTGTGTGAGTACGCATGAGAGAGAATGGAATCTGACCACTGCTGCTCTGTAATCATCCAAACAATCAGAGGAGAGGACTCAGCAGGAGAGAGAGGAGGAGAGGAGAGAGGAGGAGAGGAGAGGAGAGAGGAGGAGAGGAGGAGAGGAAGAGAGAGGAGAGGAGAGTGGAGGAGAGTAGAGAGGAGAGAGGAGGAGAGAGGAGGAGAGAGGAGGAGAGGAGGAGAGGAGGAGAGGAGGAGAGAGAGAGGAGGGAGGAGAGGAGAGGAGGGAGAGAGGAGAGGAGAGGGGAGGAGGAGAGGAGGAGAGAGGAGAGGAGAGGAGGAGAGAGAGGAGAGAGGAGGAGAGGAGAGGAGAGGAGAGGAGAGAGAGAGAGGAGAGAGAGAGAGAGAGGAGAGAGAGAGAGAGAGAGAGAGGAGAGGAGAGGGAGAGAGGAGGAGAGAGGAGAGGAGAGGAGGAGGAGAGGAGAGAGAGAGGAGAGAGAGAGAGAGAGAGGAGGAGAGGAGAGAGGAGAGAGGAGGAGAGAGAGAGGAGAGAGGAGGAGAGAGAGAGAGAGGAGAGAGGGAGAGGAGAGAGAGGAGAGAGAGGAGAGAGGAGGAGAGAGGAGAGAGGAGAGAGACAGGAGGAGAGGAGAGAGACAGCGGTCTCTCTATCACGCGACCCCTGCACTGCCTCCCACTGTGACCCATCCACCCCATGCAGCCCTCGCCTTCGGCTCAGAACTACATTTCCCACAGTGCCCTCTCTCGACGTGCTTGACCTTGTGCCGTTTTAGCATGGAGGAATTAAGCCAGGAGTGCACACTGAAATACATCCCCCATCCCCACTCTACCCCCTGCCACTGGGATAAAGTGCCCATCCTTCCCTCCCAAAACTACATTTCCCATGGTGCCTCCTCACCTTCTCATAGTACTTGACCTCATATTCCAGGATGACTCCGTTGGGCCGCTCTGGCTGTTGCCATGCCAGCGACACGGCGTGCCGGGTGATGTCCTTGGCCTGGATGGAGGTAACCGGAGATGGAGCTGGTGGAGGAGACAAACAGAGCTCAGAGAGTCCGACCCCGACGTAGCTTCCACCATCAGGCCCCGCCTCACAGAAAGGCACATTAGCACCATGAAGGCATAACCCATACGGAAGGTGGGGGAGATTTTGGTTGCTGTGCCAACAAGAGTCCTCCATCCAGCTCTCAACTCCACCTCCATCTCCTTCCTGAGGGAACTTTGTTAAACTAGCGAGTCCAGTGACACAGTAGCGCAGCAGATGCTAGCTTTATGGGTAATCTATAAGGCTATCTGTGGCTCTGCGCTGTTACCAAGGCAAATATTAGACCCATGCTCATCTGAGATCAGTCTAGAGTGCTCCATGTTGACAGCTGAGATGGGGGCTTGTGGGAGAACAGTTCACAACTGAGAGGTGATGAGCAATGAACGAGCAACCAACGAGCAATGAAACAGCAATGAAAGCAGACAGACCACAAGATGACTGACGAGTGAGACAGACGGCGAGGTGACTGACGAGAGTGAGACAGACCACACGATGACTGACGACAGTGAGACAGACGGCGAGGTGACTGACGAGAGTGAGACAGACCACAAGATGACTGACGAGAGTGAAACAGACATGATGGCTATTAGTAAGAGAGCCTGCTGATATAATGAGAGGGAGTGAGGTGAGATACAAAGCACTACACTCTCACACACACATACACACACTCACACACACACACACACTCCAGACACAGACCTCTTCCATCTGCTACATTCTCAACAAGCTGAAATTAAACACCTTGTAAAACTTTACAAAACTCCCAGTACAAGCAAATGCAGTGCAGGCCAGAGTGTATGCAAGCCAAACACACACACACACACACACACACACACACACACACTCTCTCTCTCGCTCGGTTTGTTGCCAAAGTAACGGCTTTTACACCCACACGCCAAGCTGTAAAGTGAAGTGTCCCTGGCTGGTAACTAAAGCCCCAACACACGGACACCTCACACCAAATCGTATAAGGCACAGTGATGTCATAAGGCACAGTGATGTCATAATGCCGCGACCACATCTCACCACTGCAGCATATGATGTCATGGCAGGGCCACTATCTGATGGTCAGCGCTCCATACACACCTGCACTAGGTCACGAGTGGATTACAGACTCCGGTTAGTGGATTACGGACGCAGGTGCTGCCGGCATACGTAGCCGGATCCGAACCCGGATAAACACCACACAGCTACATCAGTGTGTGGAATAACCTTTGTAATACCCAGCCAACAAATCCCTCTACTCTCTCACACACACACACACACACACACACACACACACACACACACACACACACACACACGCACACACACACACACACACACACACACACACGCACACACACACACACACGCACACACACACGCACACACACACGCACACACACACGCACGCACACACACACACACACACACACACACACACACACACTCCCACTTGCGCACACACAAACACACACACACAAACACACACCCCCACACACACTCAAACACACACACACACACACACTCACCAGCCTGGTTGGTGGTGACGGTGACGGAGGCGGCCTGCTCTGGCCCCGGGCTCCGCTGCGACACGCCGTTCACGGCCCACACCTGGAAGGTGTAGTTGGTGTGGGCCTCCAGCTCGTTGATGGAGACGCGGGTGGAGCGCAGGCCCAGCTGCTGAGGCAAGAAATGCACAGAGGGGCCGCACGCCTGGCACCGCTGCCCGTCCGACCCGCACCTCCCGCACACCACGTTGTATGTCAGGTCCTGCCGGCCGCCCAACCACGCCGGCACCGCCCACTCCAGGTTCACTGACGTCTCGTTCACGTTGGAGATCAGGTGCTGTGGCGCCGACGGAGGCTCTGGGGGGGGAGGAGACGCGGCGAGTCAGAGATGAGACGCACGGAGGTGAAAATGAGACAGTGAGTTTGCTAGAGATTGAGGAGAGTGATCTATATGTGCACATGAAGGTCAGAGGTGATTATTCAGCCATGGGAAATTAGAGAGATTGACTATGAATACTTATGTGCCCTTTTAGTGTGTGTGTGTGTGTGTGTGTGTGTGTGTGCGCGCTGTGTGTGTGTGTGTGTGTGTGTGTGTGTGTGTGTGTGTGTGTGTGTGTGTGTGTGTGTGTGTGTGTGTGTGTGCATGGGTGCGTGTGTGTGTGCGCATGGGTGTGTTGCTCTTTTCTCTGTAGTATTTGTCTAAACCAGACGATGCTGAATTTAGCCGTAATTAAGTTTATGACAACACCACCACCACAGGCATTCTGTGCTGCTTGCTCTCACTCTCTCTAGACCACGAGAAGAGGGGAGAGAGAGAGAGAGAGAAAGAGAGAGAGAGAGAGAGAAAGAGAGAGAGAGAGAGAGAGAGAGAGAGAGAGATGATGATGAACATCATGACTGAGTGGGTGGTAGATGGGAATCTTATTAATGCTAATTGCTTCACCCCCGCTGCTGTTTAGCACGCGTGCACTCAGCAAATCAGGAGCGTTCTGTCTCTCCCCAGCACACCAGACACGCCTCCACTTCCTCCAAACACCCCGCCCCTCTCGCGTCACAGGCCACAGGCTCCACCCAGCCGGCCTCCAGAGGAGCGGCAGTCCTTAACCGCCTCTGTCTCACCTTCCGTGCGTATCGCCTACGGCGTTTACTGAGGTCTAACGAAACGGCCAAACACTTTACGCGCGTGTGTGGCGAGATATATCCTCCCTCTCGCTGCGTGAACGGTATTTACACTCTGCCGCTAGCCTGTGTTAACAGAGAGACGGCCGCGTTTATGCAGCACACAGCTGGCCCACTGAGAGCGTTCCCGCGGTGACGGCGTGCCCCCCGCGCCGTGATTGGCAGCGGCTGATTAAGTCGGCCGGCTTCTTCGCATTTTAATACGATAAAGGTGAGAGAGGCTTAACCACACTAGTGTAATGGGGTCAGCTGTCTGTCTCTCTCTCTCTCTTTGTATCTCTCTCTCTCTCTCTCTCCATCTCTACCTCCCCTCTCCC
This sequence comes from Brachyhypopomus occidentalis, assembly GCA_020368025.1. Lineage (NCBI taxonomy): Eukaryota > Metazoa > Chordata > Actinopteri > Gymnotiformes > Hypopomidae > Brachyhypopomus > Brachyhypopomus occidentalis. Next base: position 3,089,282 of record JAGXOD010001390.1, on the reverse strand, counting down.
TCTCTACCTCCCCTCTGCCTCTCTCCCTCTCTACCTCCCGTCTCCCTCTCTCCCTCTCATGTTTCATGTTTGAAGTTACAGTTTTTTAGGGACGAGAAAGAGGGAGAAAGAGAGAAAGAGGGAGACAGAGTGAGAAAGAGGGAGACAGAGTGAGAAACAGAAGAAAGAGAGAAATGAATAAACAAGATTTAAATCTATAAAAACACGACTACTTTTGCATGTAGACACACACACACACACACACACACACACACACACACACACACACATGCCCAGCACTGTGGGGATGCTCCTCCCTGCTGTTCTCTGCTGTGTCTTTTTGAACGTTGGGCTCTGAGATTTCTATTATCTCCCATATCCTGTCACATCTGTCTCGCTGTTCAGGAGGTTACTGTCTCCCCGCACACTAATGGCACCAACCATATGCATTTAACTCCTGCGTGAGTGCGTGTATGTGTGTGTGTGTGGGTGGGTGGATGTGGGCGTGGGCCTCTGCTGCTGGGTAACACTGCAGAACACTGTTATTGTCCGTGAGTCACCTCCGGGTTCAGATCCAGCACAGGCTCACACACACACACACGCACACACACACACACACACACACACACTCTTTTAAGGGCCCATGATTTATAAATTTTTTTTTTTATAAAGATTTTGATTACTGGTTTGTTTTGTGAACTTTGAACCCAACTGCCATGTGCTGTCGCTTTTTCACAGGGGTCATGGGTGCAAGGGTCACGTTAGCGTGCGAACTGAGCAGCAGGTAGGGGCGGAGCCTCTGACCTGCGCCGCTGAGCCCATATATTGGCCACCGCCATCTTATCGCTGAACTGTCCCACCAGAGGAACAGTCTATTAATCACATTAAAACAAGTGTGTCGGCCACTGTGTGGACATCCATGTCATCGCTTCCAGGTGATTTAGGGCTTGGTGAGGCGTAGGGTGTAGGGCGTAGGGTGTAGGGCGTAGGGTGTAGGGCATAGGGTTTAGGGCGTAGGGTGTAGGGCGTAGGGTGTAGGGTGTAGGGCGTAGGGTGTAGGGTGTAGGGTGTAGGGCGTAGGGCACACTCACGAGTGCAGGCCATGGAGGCAGGGTCTGTGTCGGAGCGGAAGAAGCCCTTGTCGCAGGTGCAGAACGTGGAGCCCTCTCGCACGGAGTAGCTGTGTAGTGGGCACTTGGAACAGCTGCCGTCTGTGGCCAGCGCCCTATAGGAGCCAACCTTACAGGCTGGAGGGGGGGAGAGAGAGAGGAGAGAGAGAGAGAGAGAGAGAGAGAGAGGAGGGGGAGGAGAGGGGGGAGAGGGAGAGAGAGAGACATTAATGTGAAATATTTAGCTTGGAATATTAAACCTGTTTGATTCCAGTTCCCACATTCAAGATATTTATTGGTTTTTTTGTTTGTGTGTGTGTGTGTGTGTTTATGCGGTTGCCAGGTTACCCCCTGGAATGGGTCTGTACAGGAGCAGTAAGGAACACCTCACAAGTGTCATGGTTTTATGACTCTAATTAACAGAGGAAGTGATAGCAAAGGAATGCAACCCTAACATCCTGAGAGTCTCTCTCTCTCTCTCACACACACACACACACACACACCAAAACCCTGATTTCATTTCTCCATCATCCATTATAACCATCCCTTTCATATGCCTTCTCCTTTTCTTTCTTCCTCTCTCACACACACACACACACAACACACTTTTATTTCAGCCACTTGCTTTATTTTCCAGCGACACACACAATTCTCCAGGTATTTTATTGATGACTTTTACAGCACCATCGATACCAACGCAAACACTGATAACGTTTGCGCACACACACAGACTCTTTATGACACGTATCGAAGTGTTTATTGATTCCTACAGCCCCCCCCACCACCACCGTTTTACAGCTGTGTTTTCCTAAGTGGTCCTATCAGCGTAAGCGTGGATAACAGAACGCCGCGCTCCCCGACACAGAGCCACGACTCGCATCTGAAATCCAGTAGGAAACAAATGGAATAAACAAGCTTTCGGAGCTGACGGGTTCAATCAGCATGCCCCGCCCCTCGGAGACGCGCGGCCCCGCCCCTCGGAGACGCACGCCCCCGTTCCACTAACGACCTGTCCGGGGCTGCTCTCCTCATTTCGGCTCGTTAGGCACGAGACAGAAGGGGATTCCTCCAATAGGAAGACAGCTTCAAACAAGTGTCCCTTAATCCTTCTCCCATGCTCTTTGTCTCTTGGTGTCTCTGTTTAATCGTGGAAAGCGACGGCCGCCCCGGGGAGTCGGATTAGCGATCTCCCTGGGGGGGGCTCCACCTCTCTCCACCTCTCTCCGCCCTGATCTCTCCATCACGGTGGGGACGGGGGGGGGGGGGGGCTGTCCACCATTCAGCAGCAGAGACCGTGCGTGCATTTCCTACATTTGGCAACCCCTGAATCGGGCTCGGCTATGGTGCCTGCAGGGGAGGGAGGGAGAGACGGACAGGAAGCAGAGACAGAGCCCAGGGTCGCGACCTTTGGGGGGGGGGGGGCGTGGTTTGTGTGCGTTGGAGTGGAAAAGTAGAAAGTAAAAGGCTGTGTGATGAGCTCAGGATCTTTTAAACAGAAGCAGGAGGAGATCGTTAATTGGAGGACATGCTTAGGCAGCTTGAGTGGTGCAGGAAGATGGAGTAAAAGGTGGAGAGAGTGTGTGTGGGTGTGTGTGTGCGTATGCGTGTGAGTGTGTATATCGGGGTGTGGACGTGCACTTAAAGTACTGATTTGTTTAGAACTACACTTGCAGTCCCGTGTGTGTGCATTAAAAGTGCATATTTGTTTATGCCCGTCCAGTGTGTGTGTGTGTGCCTAAGAGTTTGTGTTGGCATATTAAACGCATGAGCATCGAGTGGCCTCCACCTGTTCTGAGATCTGGGTTCTGGTTTACTGGCTTCTAACACACACACACACACACACACACACAACCCCAGCCACCCCCGGAACTCCCCACAGGTCTGCGACCCACTGAGCCGGACTTCAACCAGATGACCTGGTCCCCATTGTCCACTCCATCCTGGCAGGGGGGACATCGGACCCTGTTCTCCTCTAATGGAGGCGTGATTACTGCCTACTGGCTCTTAACTGGAGGGTCACCATGTTGCCTCCTACCCCGGGGGGGGGTTATAGACCTGTGACGGGGCTGTTAAGGGCCTGTGGGTTCACCTGCTGGTCCCCCGCTGAAGAAGAAATGCGGGTGGGTTTGAGGGACAAACGTGTGTGGTGTGTGTGGTGTGTATGTGGTGTGTGTGTGTGTGTGTGTGTGTGTGTGTGTGTGGTGTGTGTGTGGTGTGTGTGGTTTGGGGTTGGACGCCCCGTCAGGGACTGAGAGGAGTAGGGGATGGAATCTGAACTGCTATTGGTGGTTAACCTGATGATGCAGGATGTGAACATCTCAGGAACATGTTTACATGTGTGTGTCTGTACGTCAGTGTGTGTGTATACGTCAGTGTGTGTGTATGTGTATGTAAGTGTGTGTATGTGTGTGTATATACATTAGAGTGTGTGTGTGTGTGTGTATGCATCAGTGTGTGTGTATACATCAGTGTCTGTATATGTAAGTGTGTGTATGCATCAGTGTGTGTATATGTAAGTGTGTGTGTGTGTGTGTGTATACATCAGTGTGTGTATATGTAAGTGTGTGTGTGTGTGTGTGTGTATACATCAGTGTGTGTATATGTAAGTGTGTGTGTGTGTGTGTGTGTGTGTATGCATCAGTGTGTGTATATGTAAGTGTGTGTGTGTGAATACATCAGTGTGTCATCCTGGAAACTCTACACTTACTCTATCACTGCCAGGTTACGTCTTTCCCCTTACACGAACCCACACACATATATACATGCACCACATCCCCTTCTCTCTCTCTCACACACACACACAATTCTGCAGGTCGCGGGCCCCTAATCACCCAAGCCCTAATAAAAATGCATCTAATAATCGTGATTTCATAACACTGGAAATATGGCGAAGAAGCAGACAGTAAAGAGAGACAAGCCAGACTGTTCATCAGAGCAGGACCCCACCAGTACTGCACCACAGTTCCCCTCCCCCCACCAGTACTGCACCACAGTTCCCCTCCCCCCCACCAGTACAGCACCACAGTTCCCCTCCCCCCCACCAGTACAGCACCACAGTTCCCCTCCCCCCCACCAGTACCAGACTTCCTCTCCACCAGTACAGCACCACAGTTCCCCTCCCCCCCACCAGTACAGCACCACAGTTCCCCTCCTCCCCTCCCCTCCTCTCCACCAGTACAGCACCACAGTTCCCC
>JAGXOD010001390.1:2980000-3080000 GCA_020368025.1 Brachyhypopomus occidentalis | reverse complement strand
TAACACGAAGAACGCTAACACGGTTAGCAGTAACCGAAAGGGGGCCAGTCCTGATATACAGGATTGCCGGAATCTTCCAGAAACGTGTGCTTCACAACAGATATATTCACAGAGCTGAAAGTAGATTCTCGTCAAAGTAAGTTATAAATAAAACGACTAACACATTCAATTTGATTGATATATGTGAGTGAACGAGCTGTTTTTACAGCCTCCTGTCAACTCTGAGATCAAGACGGAGCTTATCAACAAGCTGTGTGGAGAAATGTGACACGTATTCCGAAACCTTGGCCTCGTCGCCCTCATTTTGTAATAACGCTACGTTGGCATTTTGGAAGTGTTTCGAATGTGTGCCATTTCAGATTTATGTTTCACGTGTTTATGTGCAAACAGAACATGTGGGAATTTGACAAAGAGCCTCTTCAAAAGCAGTCGTTTGTCCTGCCATGAAGCGGCCCAGTATTTACATGAAGCGGAGTAGATTTACCAAATGGCACGAGGAGTCGTCGTTCGTCATCATAAATCAGAGTGCGACGCCTTCACAAACACTTCATTAGTGGAAGAAAACATGCACATTTGGTCCCACAATCCATCTGGCGCATTTTGTCGGAAGAAATTTTGGCGCCGCCCTAATCGTATCGGACACAATGGCAGAGAGGACTACCGTCGAGCTACACCCTCCATCCACAAAACGGGTGAACGACCAGCAAGGCGCGCCTCCAACGACGACGACGGCGCTGCGACCCGCCCCGCCGCGCTCTCGTTCTTACCATCTCTGACATTAACTCGCATGACCTCTGACCCCAACGGATGGCAGCCAGCCAATGGCATTGGGCTGAGCTCCAAGCGCTTGCGCCCTGCCCGACGAGGAAGGCGGGGCCGGGCGCGTTGGACGGACACCTCGTCAAAACGCACGGTAAACCCCAGCCGAGGTAGGAACGATCGGAGAGTCATCCACGCGAAAATAGTCGATAAGGTCCAGCGGTAGGAGGACTGAACCGGTCAGGCCCGAAGGCTCAGACCGACAGCCCTACTGCGGGAGAATTAGTCGCTCTCTCAGTAGCCCTGGCGGTCTGAACAAACAGAGCCAAACTGTTCTCAGCACATGCCAGAGACTCATTTCGGGGGAACAAAATGATTATGAGACAGGGGGGAAAGCTGGAAGCAGGAGGTCCTCATTAACAGAGCAGGCCCCCGTGGGCGGGAGGGCTGGATAGGTATCGCTGCTCGTCACGCCAAATATTCAGCATCAACAAGCCAATTAAGCGCGTCCATTGAAACGCGTATATTTAAACAAACAGCGCAGTGGAATGAAAAGAACGAATTCCAAAGTGTTACCAGGGTAACACCAGCGGAGAAGACGAGGCCTTTACCAGTGTTCTGCTGTAATGAACTGTTGTTAGCATAGAGCGCTAACAGTACCACAGGAGACCCAGGCCCACCCAGAGTCCCCTTGGTTCCTCTCCCCTCTTGCTAGCCTCGTGCCTTGGACAGATTTCAGACCTGAGCCTCTCCATCAGGCCATGACATCCAGAGGGCTTGTCGAACCAGCCAGGGGCATCCAATGACGATCCACAGCGCAGGGTCAAGGAGAACACACACACACACTCTCTCTCTCCCACAGCGAACAAGACTTTGACAGTGACGAACACCCAGAAAGGGGAAAGAAACCGATCTGCATGCATTACAGTTTGGATTCAGAAAGCAGACAGGCTTTTTGAAAAATTCATGTCATGTCATTCTAGACAGGAGGCACACAGCACTATTCATATTTCACCGTGTAATTGCAGACAGTCAACTATCTGATTCAAATTTAAATGTTGAAATGGATCTGGATAGCCCACCGCATTGATTATGGACTGCAAAGAATGGGATGAACTCACCCCCAACCACCCACACCCACCCACACACCCACACACCCCCACCCAAGCTGCCTTTGCAGTTCACGGACGTACAAAATATGCAAATTATGTATCTGTTTGATATCAAAGGGCACTCGTCTTCTCTCTCTCTGTATCTCTCTCTGTCTCTCTCTCTCTGTCTCTCTCTCCCTCTCGTCTACCAGAGACAGCTGACGGTCCTTTCACTGTCCAGCACAGAAGCCCTGGACGGAGAACTGAAGCGGATCGTGACAGGAATCAACATATGCATGTGCCATCAAAAAGCTCCCCTCCCCTAAAAATAATAATAAAATGAAAAAAAAAAGGGCGGGGTTAGGGCGGGGGCAGTGATGAATATTCATAGCGAGGACGGCGCTATTGTTTGCTGGAGGAAGGGAGCAGGAGGACAGTGCGCAGCTGAGGCTGACGAGGAGACCCACACACCTGCTCGTGATTAGGACAGCCGTGAGATAAGCATAGCGGGCTTTTTCTAATTAGACACACACACACACACACACACACACGGGGAGTACGCATGCAATTAAAGACAGGCACGCACACACACGCATGCACGCACACACACGCATGCACGCATACACACACACACACACTCAGGCACACACACACGCATGCACGCACACACACGCATGCACGCATACACACACACACTGACACAAACACACGCACTCACACACACACACACACACACACACACACACACACAACGACCACTTGAAAGTCAAATGAATGCTTCAGCACTTGGCAAACGGGAAATCAAGAGTGTTTATTAAGCACATCAAACTGGTCAACACGCAGACCAGAACTTCACCGCACACGCGCGCGGCGAATCACAACAGGGCCACCGCCGCCACGTTTGATGTGCAGTCGTGCGTAAACAATGCGCAAACTCGCCACCTTCCGTCACTAAAGCAAACCGACTTTGTGCCATCTGATAAAAAACGCAGTTGGGGGAAAAGTACCGTAATCTCCACGTCGCAGGGTCCCTGAGGCTCGATAAGGGGGAGAGCTCGTTTTGAGTCACAGCCCTTTGTGACGTGAAACGTTCGAAAACACTCTCCGAGATTTCGCGCGTGTAAAGAGCAGCTTTCTTGTTAAGCCAACGTCTGCGACGTCCATTTTGGTCTGAAGGTCAGATCCGAAGGCTCGGTTCCTGTTTCCTATGCCACTCGCCGTAATCCATATTTACGACATCATTACTTCCTTCCAGAAGTGCATGAAAACACAACCTCACACACTCAGGAAAGTGGATTACAGTTTGTATCATATTGCCAGCCAGCTTATATTTGCTCAGAGAGTTAGTAGGTGCTCACACCAGCGCATTGTTATGTCTGTTGGACAGAGTCTCCATCTCTAGACCACCATACTAACTACTAACTCCGAAATCATTCCGATTCTTCCCTCATCCTTCCTTCCCTCCCTCCCTCCCTCCCTCTGTCTGGAGATGAGCAGTGTGAGAGTGACAGACCATCACAAAGAACAGAAAGCTGAAAATCCCCTCACATGCACTTCTCTCTGTCTCTGACCTCCATTCACAGTCCTGAGCCGATACGTTTCCCCGACGTTTTTCCGAGCCGCCCACACTCTCCTTCCTCGTCCGCCCCGCCAACCCACGGCGGCTCAGGCGCAGCTGTCAAGAGTTTGACGTCTTAATCAGTCTCGGCCCGTGACCCCAGTCCCAGGGGTGTGGCGGGGCATGGGGGGGTGGGCGGGCGTGGGGCGACCCCCTGACCCTGTCTAGTGTTCCTCTCCTCTTGCCCCCCCCGCCACGCCCAAGATCCCAACGCCCAAACAATCAGCCAGAGGGTGTCATGGACGCCTTCTGGGCCCCGAGGACCGCGTCCCTCGTCCTCAATGGCTTGTCTCTCAGTCACGAGGCGTCCGAGGCGTCCCATTGAGAAAGTCCTCGTCCTCATCTACACCCTGTCACGTCCCATCCGGGACACAAACACCGGCTTATTAAGAAGACACAGACACTCACCCCCACGCAGGGAGAGCCAGCAACCTTCTGAACTCCCCCTCAGCGAGGATGCGCCTCACCGTTGCCTGGCCGACGACAACAGCCGTTGGGATAATCCAGCTATGCCGCCGAGGAAACGATAAAGACCTCGTAAAAGCGGCAAAAAACTATGCGCTTCCAGGCAACAGCAAGTTAGTAGGGCTGAGGGAGGTTCTAGAAACATTAGGAATAAGTAATTAAATTAGTATTTAGTAGTAATAATCGTTCGTATCGTAATCAGACAAAATGGATTCATAAATGTAAAAATCAATGCAACTTGTTTTCAATGTCACACTTTACTATGAAGTTACTTGTTACTTACAAGGTGACACACACACTGAGGGTTACTAACGCATGAAGAGTCTCAGCTGCAGTAAAACACACCCTGGCCCCATTTCAGAGCCCAATAAAATCATTATCTCAAACTCTGAAATGATTTCGAATTTTCCCCTAAAATCGCCATGAGCACTCAGTGAATTACAGTACCTTTTCCTTAACTTCATCAAAGACAGAGAGGGCATAAGAGAAAGAGAAAGGGAGAGAAATGGAGGGAAAGTGAGAGAGAGAGAGAGAAACCTATGATCTAATTAAAGTGCACTCTGAAAAAAAATTCAGACGTCCAAAGGACAGATGAGAGTCCATTTGCTGTCACTCAACTCAACCCATAAGAGTCACCTGACAAACTGCCTCAGACAGCCTTACCTGATGTACGCCTTAAAGCACTCACGCATACACACACACACACACACACACATCCACTAAGAGACTGCCCATGGACACAACTCTCCCCCCCCCCCCAGAAGCCCTAAATTACACCCAGTATTTGTCATGTAATTAGTCTGCTGAAGTAGCCCTCATAAATAACCGACATGGGCCGGCCAGCGTGCACTTTATCACCGCGCACAAACCGTGACCCTTTCCTGGACAGGCCTTGTTTTTACAGGGCGCTTACAGAGCCAATAGGAGGGCCGTAAAACTGTCTGTCTGTCCGTCCTACGGTCGACCCCCCCCCCTCCCCCGCTCACGCTGACCCCAGCTTCACCCAGACACTACGCGAAACCTCTCAACGGCCTTTAGCCCGGACACAGACGTCAGGACTCGGACGAGGGTCCCACAGAGACACAGAGAGCCGGGCGTCCCTGCAGAGACACGTAGAGTCGCCTGTCTGTTCAACTCTTCCTTGCTGAATACTCCTGCCTCTCGCCATTTGCTTTGTATTGTGGGTCTAAACAGTCTGTTACCTTCATAGAGCAACAAAGATAGACAGTGAGAGAGAGAGAGAGAGAGAGAGAGCCTACGATCTAATTAATTAATTAATGTGCACAACACAAACACATGTCACACAGTTACTGCCTCAAAAAAAAAACAATTAGCACTACTGCTCCACACCCACAAGCCCTTGGGGAGGAGTTGTGACATCACACGGAGTGATCAGCAATCATCATCAGGAAAGCCACCCCCCCCCACCATCAACAGGAGCAGAATCGTAATCCACCAGGTTCTGCAGACTCCACACGCACCACAACGAGGAGACGCAACTCCTGCTTCGTCCTCCACACATCGGTGCTTTCTCAACGAGAAAATCGTAAAAAGGGGCATCTGGGTAATATACAGTTATTGTTATTTGTCTGGTGTTTCGTTTATTTTGGGAGATGGGAGTAAAGCAAACGCAATTAGCGGGGGAGGGGGAGAAGAAAAGGGCACGTGTGCTGATCCGCGAGAGGCGCAAACGGAGGAGGCGCGGAGAAGCCCTTACCCTGGCAGGCGCCCGCCCGCTCCTCGTGCCCCGGGGTGCACAGACAGCTCCCGATGGGCACCAGCCACTCGCCGTCGGCACCACAGTACATCTTGGGCACCTCGCGCTCCTCCGAGTGGTCCACGCAGGAGCCGCGCACCTCCACCAGCGAGGAGGTGTCGGCCCCCGTCACCGTGTCGGGGAACTGCGCCAGGTTGCGTACGGTGAGAGGGCACTTCTTGTAGAAGATCCGCACGCTCACCAGCGCGATGCAGGCGCCCACGTCCTGGAAGGCCAGGTAGAAGCCCTTGCGCGCGAGCACGCCCACGTCGCGCACCTCCGTGTTCAGCTTCATGATGCGGTCGCCGATGTCCACCTGCGTGAAGCTCTCGTCCGCCGCCACCGTGTCGATCTTGCCGAACTGGTTCTCGCGGATGTAACGCTCCTTGTCGTTGTTGGACTCGTAGTAGTAGAGGTTGAAGGTCTCCTTGCAGGTGCCCGTCACGCCAGGCAGACTGTTGCAGTCACGCAACGTGAACTTGATCTCCACGTAGATGCGCTGGGCGGCGCCCCGAGCGATCCAGTCCGTACGGAGCCAGTTGTTCTGGTTGGGCTCCATGACGTTGCAAACCTGGTACGTCCGGATGGGCGTGTTCTTCTCATCCATGATGCTCACCTCCTCCCACTAAACAGAGAAAATGAGAGAGAAGAGGGGGGTATAGACAGAACCGATTACGCATCCGGTCGTCCTAGCAGGTGCACGCTATCTTTCACTACAGACTGGGAGAGGTCTGCCGAAGAACAGGTGCTTTCACTGCATTGATTACTTTCTGATGATGAGAATTTAATCACACATCTGCTAGTGTCGGCCATCGGCGATGCCTGCTTCAGAGAGTGTGCTTTTCCTGTAAAAGTACAGCCAATAGATCCTGTTATCTGGAAGCACTCTTGGTTCGGCTCTTGGAAGCGACTTGGATGACGGAAAATGTCGGAGATGATTTTTCACAGATAGGCTACTTGAAATCAGGAACCACTCAAAACTCTATGCCAAGCATCCGTTATGTCTACATACAATCAAGTCTAAACTTGGATTAGCGTGTTCCTGGGGATTACTGTAGAGTCTTTTCACTAAAGCCTTTTCTAAAGGTCAATATATAATCATCTTTTCAAACCGTTTCGTAATAGGACTTTTTCTAACCATAACAGGTCATACGCAGTTATAGCCTAAATAACCTAACTAATTATTGCAGTATTTCATCGTGTACTTGAATGTAGTCCAGCCCAGCGCTTTCAGTAAGACGAGGCGGTTTTCTGTACGCAAATCCAAGTACTGGGTCACCGCACACAAGTACCAGCGCAGGCTATAGACACCGGTCCTATTAACCTCATAATGACATAAAGAGCCCGAACGTTTCACGCGTCCTGCTGGTGAGAGCTTAAAACGAAATGTGGAGAGCATGGAATAGACCTCACAAAAGGCCTGTCATGATCTATGACGCTTTCTTTTCCACTGGCTTTTTACTCTTTGTGCAAGTCGTTAAAAACCCCAGCTGTCACGGCGATAAAGCTGTAAACTTCCACCGACTGCGCGAGGAAAGGGGAGGTGGGGGGGGGGGCATCGCGCAATCAAAGCCTCAACACAGAGCTCGCGGCTCTGCCAGCGACCGTCAATCAGGCGGGTCGATGAGATTAAGCGGGCGAAGAGTCCGTACTGCGAGAAATGCCAGGCTCACGATTAAAACCCGAAACCAGCTAACGTGCACATAGAGAAGGAACGGGGTGAATGAATAGGCTGAAGGCCTAAATGTGATGCAATTAACCTAACACCCAGTCAAAAAAGGTACGGGCCATTCCAATGGCGAGACTAAAACAATGACCATCAGTAAACATATATAAATATATATATATATTACACACACACACTGTATATATTATATACTGTATACATATATATATATATATATATATATATATATATATATATATATATATATATATATATATATATATATATATATATATATATATACACTGTATACATACATATATATATATATATATATATATATATATATATATATATATATATATATATATATATATAGGTAATTAAAACTACGACTCAGCGTCGCACCTTACTGTCTATAAACACAGCTCTACGAGCGACAATAAACTGCTTAATTTAATAAAAATCAACATTTAACTACTGCAACCAATATAGAAAATCACCAACACGGATTAAAAAAACTCGCCAAATCCACACTGTGAAACGTGAAGCCTTCAATCTGTTCATAATGCTTTGTCTAATGCATGTACCAAAATCGGACCAGGCCAGTGTATACTGCTACTAGAACGGACCTTGGCAGAGTTGAAGGCCTTCGTCTGTAATAAATCATCAGTTTTTTATGCCGTGAGAAAGACTGACAGCGCCTTTCCTCAAAGGGGGGTATTCAATTCTTGGCGATTGCTTGGCCGTTATTGCCCAAAATATGATTGCGTAAACCAACAAATATTCTTTCTCCTTTGCGACTTCTTGCAGAGAACTTACCCCGCCCTCCGCGGGACTGGCAACCCATTTCAGCTCGCCTTGCACTGTTCTTGAGTCCAGCAACGTCACTGCAAAGAGATCAGAAGGCGGATAAGAAACTGCAATAAGCAACACATCGCGATTTCACGTAATCAGTGCGCGAGGATATTCGCGTGGCCTTCCCAGTTGTCCCAACCGCAGGCAGGCCTCGAGAAATTTATTACACGTTTTCTTTTACTTTTTTATTTAATTTTTAATTTTCCCTTCCAAATTTGAAAATCTGTATATACTGAATCTTTGACGAGAACACAAACATAGGACACTCGCTTATAAAATACATAATACCTACAAAAACACAAACGGGCAACTCAGAAGGAATATAACATGCAGTTTGGCCAAAGATGAACAAACTGATATTACCGCGTTATCACGCAAATGACAAAATGGAATAGAAAATTGGAGTGAAAAGAGACAACGTGCACATAAAATCAGTAACGGGGGAGTCATGTAGAACTCTAAATTGAGAGTATAGCGCGAATTTTAATGAATTTGAAACGCCAAGGGTTCACCTGTGGTTTCGGTCGGCAATTTATCGAGCCTCTACTGACAAATATCACATTATAGTAACTCGGCTCGGTACATTTGACAGGCTCCGTAAGATAACTCGGACAGAGCGCTTTTTCGTGAAATACATTAGAACAATGAACGTAACGCGCTGAATTGTTGTCCATAACACATTTCACAACCTCACCTTACAGCTTCTTACAACATATACCTTGTCAATGGTTAGCGCATAAAATCACTCTCGTTTCATATTTTATATATATATATATATATATATATATGTGTGTGTGTGTGTATATATATATATATATATGTGTGCATGCTGGTTATATGGTTATATATATATTACGCGTTAAGCACGAACGAAACCCAAGGGAGCTATCTTAATTTAACTATAATTAAGGTACCCTTTAATTATCTTAGATTCCAGTCCGCAACGAATTGTCTTTCTTTGAGTCTGACAGAACAGTATATTGTGTATCCAATTATCCTACAATCCTACAACTAATAGCCTTTCTTTAATGGTTTTCAGGAATAGGTCAATCCAAACGATTTTTAAAAATGACTGCAATTAAGGGTCCGAGTTATAATAAACTTCAGATGGTACAACAATGGCCTCCGTATTGCACTGTGGCTTTGAAAACTCTCGGTATTCCGAGATGTCCACGCAGGCTTCACTCTTCGCGTTTAAGAATGCCCTATTCCGCGACTCTTTGATGCAACGAAAACATCTCCTCGGTTCCTCTCCGCTCCACAGAATGCCAAACGTGTTTTTCAAAGCTGCAACAATCACACTGCGTCGTCCCGTGAACCAGCCCAGACAAAACAACTCCAGAGTTATTTATTTTTTTGTTCCTTTCTTTCAGTCGTCCTTACCTTCATTTGGAGGATAAACCCGTGCACTTAATGCAATGTTTGATATCCACAATAAAGAACAAGTCGCAGTGAACGCGATCACAGCCATTTGTGTCATTGCGAGTGCGTCTCCTTCGCTCCGCGAGCGGACCGAAGTTGTTTCTATCCCTGTGGAATAAGCGATTGAGAGTGATGCCTCGCGCTCTGAAACCACTGCCGAGGGGCGGTTCTTCTCTGGCTGACGCGGGTGTCACGGTGAAGCGACAAAAGTCAACAGGATCGGTGCGCGCGAGGTGTGAACGGCCAGCACGGACTCGGTGTGCGTGCGGAACGTTTCAACTGAGTCGTTCCTCTGGAATTTTACGAGCCGTTTGCTTCTGACTGTTATGTGGTTAGAGCTAACATATGAATCAACATCCAGTCCAGGTGTGTGTGCGTGTGTGTGTGTGAGAGAGAGAGAGAGAGAGAGAGAGAGAGAGAGAGAGGCAAAGAGAAATAAAGAGAGAGAGAGAGAAGGCTGAGAGAACGAGAGAGAGAGAGAGAGCAATGATATAAAAATCGTGTTTATGTTGTGCGTTGAGATGGTGGAATGAATCTAAAAGAAGCGATGCGACTTCTGTCAAGTTTCTTGGGTAGCGCTGCATTTAGAAGTCCGACTGCGCCGCCTAGCGTCTGCCTGTATACTGGACGAAATGCTCCGTTCCGCAGTGCAACTCGGCTATTCACATTAACCGTTTTGTCTTATCATCACACATCACACCGGTGCTAACCGAATCATATCTAGAGCGCCATTTATTAAATTAATAACCAAGAGCCAAAACAGCAATGAAAACGTTTGCAAAAATGTAAACGACGCCGCATTACAGTTTCATTCCCTCTTATGTAACGCGTACGTTTTAAGGGGGGGGGGGGGGGTAAAGGACACAGCAGGATAGGGTATTGTGCTTGTTTGGTGCTCGTTCTTCGGTGTCTGGTGCGCCTACGCTAAACGACCCTTGGCCCTGTCATTCACGACGCCCACTACCCGCGCTCTGTAAATCAAACGGCGGAACGGCCTGTCCTTCCCATCACAGGGCTCCATCAATAGCGACAGATGCTTACAGATTACTGATTTCGCTGCGCGGTCTATACGTTCTTTCCAGTGTCCTTGATTGAATGGTAACGGTTTTTCCGCCCACCTGAGAAGTCATTACGCGTCCTATAAAGAGGGCTCGAGACTGCAAGAGGGCAAGAGCACGAGGTGGTGCTTATTGTTTTGAATAGATCGTCGAATAGCTCTCCACACGGTGAAATGTAGGCTAATACCGAACAGACTACCGGTCACTGATTTTAATGTCTGAGAAACGTGCAGTGGTGGCGCGCAGTATTTTCACATTAATAAAGAAAACTGATTATATGCTAATGATGGCTGAGAGTCGAGCGGTCCAAAATGAAAAGGTAGTTTCTGTTTTTAAACAGGATGTTTGGTCTGCTGTTTTGCATTAATGCCGCAAAGGTTGTCCACTCTTTCATGTCAGGATATAGCGCTATAGAGGGCCGGAACATCAGTAAACAGTTCACCCTGAACAAGACCCTGAATACCAATGAGAAATCAAAACAATGCAGAAAATGGAAAACTATACTGGAGTGTGCACGGAATCAGATTCTGTTGTACCCTCCGAAGTGTGGTATCCTACAACTCACCACAGAGTGCTTAGAGGAGTCAGCAGAAGTGAACAGGAAAGTGTTGGGGCGACACCGAGTGTCCCTTCAGGCCAACGGATCCACCGCGTAACGTAAGTCTTATGTGTGGAGCCAGTCAGAACTCTCTCAGACGTTTAGCATGCTGCTCTCGTCTCAGCGCTGCAAAGCACTTCCTGGCAATGTACAGGCCAGACGAAGCCTGGTATTGTTGTGGGTTTGGGCCCCGTTGGGATATCTCTTAGCTTAATGGCATTAGCCTTGAGAAGCAGGTGACGTTTGGGGGGGGTTCGGTCTCCAAGGGCCGCGATCGAGACGCTTTGTGGTGATTCCGTTGCCCCGCCGCAACCATCTCGGCGGGCATAATGAAGCCGGGCGGAGCATCTGGCCCTCCGAGATGGGCGTCTGACATCGGTTGTCGCTCAGAGCGGCGGGGGAGAATGGCGTTTTATTTTCCCGATGTGCACGAAAGACTGCGCAACCATAAAGACCCAATTAGCCCTCGAGGAGGCGGAGGTTCGCCCGCGAGGGGCTTCACCAATCACGCGGGCCGGGCGTCGGCCGGCCCCTATTGATCGGCAGCGCCAGTGGGCGGAGGGTCGCCACGGGCGGCAGTGACATCGCGGGGCACAGCTTTGCCTCACGCCCGTTGTCTTTGGTCATTTGTGTCAGCGCAGTTTTTGATTGATTACCAGCGGATCGTTTTCCATTCTCTTCCCCCATTCGCAGGTCACCTGACTGAATTCCCCACATACGGCGCCCCCCCCCCCCCCCCCCCTGCTTTGTTCCTCGAGCCCCAGATGGCATCTGCCCACACATCTGTATTGTCCAATGCTCACACTGGCCTCCAGGACTCATAACAGTGCACCCAGAAGCCCGCAAGGCGAAGCTGAGGCAGCCCATGATTGGCCAATCGCAGCAAACACCATCCCCTTTCTCATGTGGCCTTCTTTGGGGGGTCTATTACGGCACCCCGAGCCCACCAGACGCTCTCGCTCTCCAACGACAGCTTCCTAACGCCGCGGCGCTGAGAGCGGATTTGCTCCTGCCTCAGTGACAGAAGCTCTCGAAATGGAGTGGAGGGACGGTGGAGGAGTGGAGGGACGGTGGAGGAGTGGAGGGACGGTGGAGAGGCGGATGAATGCAGGCCGGGCGGGCTGAAAGAAGCCGCACAGCAGCCTGGAGCTGCGTAGGTGGATGTGATGGAGGAACAAAGGGGCGAGATGGAGAGGTTTGCACATGGAGCTGCTTCTGAGGGGGCTGGGGGTGGGAGTGGGGGAGCTGGGAATGTCCGCCACACGCTCCGGCCAACAAAACAGCAGTAGTGTGAGCAGCTCAGTCTCCTCCCTCCGCACAACGAGCGTGGCCAGCAACACGAAAAAAAAAAACTGTCGAGTTTGCCGTCTCCTGTTCAATGCTATCCACCATTACGCGTCTTGGCAGACATTTTGAAAGAGTTTGACCATGTGAAAGATGCTTTTTGTGTGTGGTGTAATGTAGCTGAGTACTTTAGGTCTGAGTGAACATTTCAGAGCAAGCCGTCCTCCACAGATTCCATCGAGCAAATGAATCACAGACCAGAAGACTCTCTGATCGTTTCCACACGTGTGCCCTTTCGAAGAAGAGCTTTCCCGAGAGCATGCGAACAGATTCGAGACTCAGCTAAGTAAACGCAACACTAGCTCGCTAGTCGTCTGCTCGTCTTCACATCTCCGGGCGAAAAAAACAAACCAGAACAATAAAAATCAATGGGCAGAGCTGGAGGGCGCTAATCAGCTGCAGCAGAACGCCGCGGGTGTTTGGCCTTCCAAGGTAGCAGCCTCACTGCAGGCAATAAAAAGCAACCTGACACGCAGCTCGGTGCCCTTCATCCACACTGTGCCCACCTGACGTCTTCTCACTCCTCCTCGTTTGGGTTTCTGAGAGAACCGCACGCCAAAATCCATGATGGAAAAAACACGAGAGCTTGAAAAAAAAACGTCAGTTCGCATTACGGGTCAGTCAAAGTAATGAGCTCCCCTCAGCCGCGGCTAACTACGCTAACTACGCTAGCATGTGGGAATGAAGTAGTGCCGTAAGTAGAGGTGCACTATAACCCCCCCCCCCCTCCTATTACTCCCTCCCCAGATCTCCTCTCACAAAGAACCGGGGTGGTGACGACCGACAACCTCGTTGGGTTGCAGCCCTTTTCTCCTTCGCTAATTCCGCACCACTTCGGAGTCCTCGAGGCCGGTAAACGACGTCTGGGCGCTAAGCGCAGCGGTGAGGCAGGCTTCAGATGTGCCTGGGCTCACTGTGGGGGACATCTAACAGCTTGGAATGTTCCAGACCACTGTGAAAATGAGCAGAGTCATTGGGGATGACATCCACGCCTGGCTCAGAGCAGGACAGTGTGTGCCATATACCAAGTAGGAGAGAGAGAGAGAGAGAGACAATGAGAGTCAGCCATGACTGCGAAACATATCACCATCCACCATTACTCTCAATAAGCCGGTGTAAACGCGAGCCTGGTGACTTGATAGAGACCTTCTCTGTGAGCAGGAGGCCAGGGGGAGGAGGTCTTTGGGGTGAGGAGGGTCTGGGGGAGGGGGGTGGGTGTCTAGGGGGGGGAGGGAGCGCAGAGCCCCTGTTCTTTGGCGCGGGGCAGAGAGGTTTGCCCTGTAAACAGAGGCTGTGAACGGCAGCAGGTGCTGGCAGTAAGGAGGGAATATGGGGGGCCATTTTGTTGTTTCATTTGTTCAGTCACTCCTGTGCCAACCGAGCACACCTCAGCTTCAAACTCACACCACCCAGCCGCCCACACACACACACACACATGCAAGCACGCACACACACACACACACGCATGCAAGTACGCACACACACACACACGCACACACATAAGTACACAGGCACAAAAGGCTAAAAAAGAAAAATGTGTAGTCTGAAACACACAAAGAAATGCATATGTACTTGCATGCGCACACACACACACACACACACACACACACACACACACACACACACATACAGCAGCCAGGTAGCGTCCCCGCATTGCCCGAGCGCTAATAAATCATGAGGCTGGGCCAGTGCAGAGGTCTGCCAACAGCCCTTGACTGAGTCTGGAGCATTAGACCCCTAGTTAGATATGTAAATATCGCCCAGAGGCGCGAAAGAATTCCGTACACGTCTCTCTCCTCCCATCTGTTCCTCCCGGCGTATCGATTCCTGATGCGGCGCTCGGGATGCAGTCATTCCAAGGTGCTTGCTTCATTTGCCAGAAATCACAATCGCTGCCTTTGGAGAACCTGTTCTGTCAGTTCACATAGGTTTGACAGAAGGGCCTGAGAGCTACATAGGAGAGGATACCTCCACAAGCTGATAGGCTGGGTTTTATCTCTGGGTTTTATCTCCATCTTGAGTGGTTTCAGTTATTGATTTAAGTTGTTGAAAGAGAAAGAGAAATGAAGAAAGAAATACAGAGTGGGAGAGAGAGGGTAGAGATAGAAACAGGGAGAGAGAGAGAGAGAGAGAGAGAGAGAGAAGGAGGTAAAAACTTGTGTTTACTGTTTCTGTCTGGGCTGTGTATGTTCTCCTTTGAGTGAATGAAGAATCCATAAACTACCCTCACTCCTTTAATTAAGAAGTGCAGGAGACCTGTGTGGGATCAATACAGACGTTAGAGCTTCACCAGACGTGTGAGATCAGAGCACCTTTAATCACCAGAGGTGTAAAGTGAACCCTGGTTAAGGCGATAGCAGGTGGAGAGCACGCAAATAGTGCAGTGAAACAGGAATCGTCTTACACACGTTAAGCCCAGCCTGGTAAAGTGGATGAAGCAATTATGATGTGGGTAATTATGATGACTTCTTTTAGGATAATTGGTTTGGTTGAATTGTGATGGCAAAATAACTTAGGGCGAATATTTCAAAATGCCACGTGTATTTTCTGTGCCTGTTGATATTGAATGAGAACAAAGAGTGAAAGAGTGAATTAGTGAAAGAGTGAAATGGTAATAATTTCTGTTCAGCAGCAGAGGTTCCAACTTTGTGTGTGTGTTAGTGTTGGTTTGGTAGTGTGTGTGCATGTGTGCCTTTGTGTGTGTGTTATGATTGGTTTGGTACTGTGTATGCATGTGTGCCTATGTGTGTGTGTGTGTGTGTGTGTGTGTGTGTGTGTTGGGGAGGATGGAGACACGTTAGGCTGTGGCTGTTACTAGCCTTGCTGGTGGTCTTGATCTTGTCTAACTTTGAGCAGCTCTCACCCAGAGGTCGTGCACTGACCTCTCTGGCTCCAACGTTTCCTTCTCAGACCCCACAATGCCTCTCTCTTGTCAGTGGTACAACCCGGCGTGGTGATGGTATAATGCCTCTCTCCTGTCAGTGGTACAACCCGGCGTGGTGATGGCATACAAGAAATCGGGCCTCTCTGAGGTCTGATAAGCCCTGCCTTAAAATACCACTCAGCAGCCCCAAGCGTTCCTGTCCCGAGGTCCCGTTGCTCCTGGAGAAAAGCCATTCAGCAAACCTGTCAGAACATGCAGGTCCTGCGCATGGTCCAAGTTCCCGTGATGGGTTAGTCATGGAGACAGGACTGATAAAGAGCAGCCAGAGTCTCTACCAGACACCAGCGTTCAGATACCACACGAGCCTCCAGCCAAGGACGTCGGGAATCATCGCTGCTGAATGCAAGTGTCTCTGGCCTCTGAATCTGAAAGGAATCTGAGTCAGTCTGGCTTCTGAATCTGAAAGGAATCTGAGTCAGTCTGGCTTCTGAATCTGAACAGAATCTGAGTCAGTCTGGCTTCTGAATCTGAAAGGAATCTGAGTCAGTCTGGCCTCTGAATCCGAACAGAATCTGAGTCAGTCTGGATTCTGAATCTGAACAGAATCTGAGTCAGTCTGGAATCTGAACACATGTTTCTGAAACATTTGCCTCATTTTCTTCTTCACCACAGCAATTTTCTGAAGGAATGTCAACCTTCTACCGCTGCTCCTGAATTCCACGATTTCTCTCTCTCTGTCTCTCTCTCTCTCTCACCACTTGTCCTTTCTTTAAAAGTTCAGTTTCCATTTAATTGCTGTAATGTTCTTCGCTGTGTGAAACCTGAGTCTCTTCACATCCCCCTCCCCCTGTTCTCCGGACCATACCCCCCCCCTGTCTCTCCAATTAGATCCCATTAGCAAGTGCCCATTTAAATTCTTTGGTCCAATTTTGAGCAAACACATCTCAGATGAAGGCCCGAAGCTCACGGCACCCGCGGGCCGGATCCGAACAGCCTGGCTCTCATGCTGGACCCTTCAATCACTCGTTCGTAAGTAGGAGCGCAGAGAGCAGAGGGCCCTGAATGCTTCGCTGGAGGTGAGAGAAGGACAACGTTCTCGTTAGTGGAGTATCCACCCCAGCTAGAAAGCTCTGGGTGTAAAGGGCCCTCAGCCAGTTTACACTTTCTACCATACTCAAAAAGTCCAACATTTCTACTTTTCTCCCTTGTTAAACATGCCTCTCCCTCATTACATGCAAGCACACACACACTCACACACACACATACTCACAAACTCTCACACAGAGCATTCCACCCCGCCAGCTAGAAGTATGTACTTTAATACCCATCTGTCTTGCTTGTTTGAATTGTTCAGGTGATGAATGGTATTTATTCATTCATGGACCTTGAGGTATCCACATTTTAGCAGCCATTAATAATGTCAGTGCCATGCCGAGTCACAGAGGGGCTGGTTATGTGGACATCGGTGGACTGGCGGATGGACCTGGGCCTTTTTGGGTGGGTGTTGGGGGTGGGGTGGGTGTTGGGGGGGAGGGGTGTTGCCATTTGACCACTTCCTTCCAGTCCATGATGGCGTCTGATCCCTTGATTTCTCCTTGGATGGAAACCTCCACCAGGACAAAGAGAGGGCCTCTGCTGGGTTGCTTTGTCCCAGCCAGAGTGCATTCAGAGTGGGGGGAAAGAGAGCGGACGGCAGGGGGGGTGGAGGTCTTTCAGCCGTCCGCCCACACCCCACCCGAGACCTTCCTGGGGGAGGGAGAAGGGGGGGGGGGGCTGTATAGGGAAACGCTTACCCCCCGTGGTCCTGCAGCAGAGCGTGTGGGAGTATGGGACCTGAGAGAGACCCGAAACAACAGCGCGGAGGTCGTCCCGGTGCTTGCGGCCGGATCGGCCTTGAAACGAGGCGCAAGAACCGGACGTGCGCCGAGTTCCTTCGCATCTCAACACCAGGCAGCACAAAGACCCACAGAGAGACACACACACTGCACATACACTGCACACGCACTGCACACGCACAAACAAACACGCATCAGACTGTCGCCTTTGGAAGGTTGTGTGGTTGGCCAAAACATGCCCAAACGGAGAGAGAGAGACGAAGGATAGAAAGAGAGATGGAAAGAGAGAGAGAGAGAAGGTGAAGCATTGCAGCATAGCACAATTCAGAATGCAGTCTGAGGAAACACAAACCACAATGCTGATCCAATACAAACTAAATGTGCTTCTCTCTCTCACACACACACACACACACACACACAGAGCTGCAGAAGAGACGTGAAGCAGATCGGCCCATCGGGCTCGTCTGAAAACCCCACGGCGTATCTCAGCCCGCCCTAGGGGCCTTGACGTGAGATTAGACTTCACACAAACCCGGACGCCTCTTCTGACGGGCCTAAAAATAGCTTTGCCTGTCAGCGGCAGAATGTAAGAATTGCTACTGACGCTTTGGTCTTGACGGCGCCGAATCCACTGTGACGTTTCACCCGGGCCACGGGTCTCCAGCGCGGACGGCGCGGTCCGCCGGCGGCACGGCCGTCCGTGACAACGCCGTGGCGTCCACGGCGAGCACACGCGACCTACGGCTTGATTACTGGAGCCCATTGAAAGTCAGTGGAATCTGGTCGCAATCAGCATGAGTCAAAGCTCACAGCCCCATTCAGACTGCAGCATGTAACAGGGGGCTTAGAGTCTGGGGCTTAGCTGGAGTTCAGATGATAAGCCATTGACAAACCGACAGACTGAATGACAACTGGAACTCCCCGGTGCTCCTCTGCCTTTCTGCGCGCCGTGTACTGATCCCGCAGCTGTGTGGCGTTATGGGGAGCAGGAGGGGAGAGCGCACGAGCACACCCACACAGACGCTCTGATAAGCACTCTTATAAGATACAATAACACAGTTCTCAGTGTAGAAATGTGTTTTCTGCCCATAACAATGATAATACGGCCTCTGCCTCTCTCTCCCTCTTTCTCTCTCTCTTTCTCTCTCTCTTTTTTCTCTCTGTCTCTCTTTGTTTCTCCTTCTCTTTGGCTCTCTGTCTATTGCATTCAGTTACACACATACACGCCCACATCCACACACACACAGACAGACACACGCACACAAACCTACAAACACACACACACCCAAAACATGCACACACACACACAGACAGACACACACACACCCCACATCCACACACAGACAGACACACACACACACACACCCACATCCACACACAGACAGACACACACACAGCGAGGTAGTTAAAACTCCGAGCAGCCGTCCACTCTGTGAGCGCGGGGGGAGGAAGTGACAGGATGCTGTGGAATTCCCGCTGTGTGTCTCACACTTAGCATGCACGTGTGTGTGAGACTCTCTCACACAGACCCACACACACACAACACACCACATACACGTGCATGCAAGCACAAATGCACGCGCACACACCCACACACACTTTTACAATGCCAGTCACACTCACATACGCAAGATGACTGTAGTGTTCTCTCAAGCTTCCAGTGAGATAAAGAACATACCAGACCACCATCCTCAGAGAACACTCTTCTCAGATCACTCTCCTCAGAGAACACTCTCCTCAGATCACTCTCCTCAGAGATCACTCCCTACAGAGAACACTCTCCTCAGATCACTCTCCACAGAGATCACTCCCCACAGAGAACACTCTCCTCAGATCACTCTCCTCAGAGATCACTCTCTACAGAGAACACTCTTCTCAGATCACTCCCCACAGAGATCACTCTCCACAGAGAACACTCTCCTCAGAGAACACTCTCCTCAGATAACTCCCCACAGAGAACACTCTCCTCAGATAACTCCCCACAGAGAACACTCTCCTCAGATCACTCCCCACAGAGAGCACTCTCCTCAGAGAACACTCTCCTCAGAAATCAGTATACCATATGACAGCCAATGTGATTGCATATTAATCGGCCATGAATTTAATCTACATTAAAGAGAGGACAGGCCGCTTACAATAATGAAACAGAAAGACAGTCTGTTAAAATATTAAGCTTATCCCATTTATGGATTCTGTAATTTCACATAAAGATATACAGTGGTGATACGGAAATGTGGGCCATTAACTGAAGGACTTGTTTGAAAGATGATACTGTACAATGGCATAATTGCTGGGGGCTCAGTGCGCTCTGAAATCGCCCCCCCACCGGCGCTGTGCAGAGCCTCCATCTTATGGCCTCCTCTGCTTCATCATCGAGTGCTAAGTGTCTGCTTGTGCCAAATGTGTGTGTGTGTGTGTGTGCATATGTGTCTGTGCCTGCGCATGTGTATCCGTGCGTGTGTATGCGTTACAGCTTTGTACAAGATTCTTGTATAACAGCAAATGTTATGGTTAATGTCGAGTTTTTATAAACACAGCATGAAACATCTGATTCATTTTTCCAACTTACACGCTCATATTTCCTTACTTTATGAAAGAAAAAAAAACCCTCCTTTTACTTGGAGATGTGGGGGTTTAGGGCTTGTTGAGGAAACGTATCTTCACACAGACACTTCAGTCTTATCTATCACATCCTCTCATGGAGAGCCGTAGGACCAGGACGCCAATTGTTATGTTAATGGTATGCCTGAGTTGAGAAAGGTTAATATAAACAATCTGTCACCGAATCTGACCGTAATAGGTTTGTTTACCAAGTACAGAAATGTTGCAGTTCTCATTGCAGCCACTAGTGGGTAGGAATGTCCTGTCCAGCGTCTGAAAGACGAAACTTGTGGGCCGCAAAGATCTCCTTGAAAAAGACTCATAAACTGGAGCTCTTGAACTCGTACATGTCATTCATGGCTCCTAAACGTTACGCAGATATCAATCGCTTTAATTCAATTAATCTAAATTATAATCACAATGAAATTTAAATTTAGGCTTCGTTTGAAATGATGAAATCGTTGAAGGACGAATGTCTAAGATACGCTACCTCTGTTGTTTGGAGTTGTATTTTAACTGTTCCTTAATCGGTGGCCCTACTTTCAACCCACCACGTGATCCTCCATCTCTCCTCTTACCCCAGCATGTCTAAATTAAACCGGAAGAACCTGACAGCTGAGTGCGGTGTACCGGGGCGCGTGCGATAATCTCGGGGACGCATGTCCGTTGCCAAGCGCCTCCGGTTCCCAGCGTTCGCGCTCCAGGGCTCGGGGCGATCTCCGAGGGCCCGCGAGCTGTCATCGGGCTGTCATTGTTGCGTCCACTAATGCCGCTTCCGTTCTCTGCAACGCAGAGGTTGTAGCGGGTGAGCAGTGTAGCAGTGATAATTGTTCAGCACACGCTGTTCACGTGAAACGTGTATGAAACATGTATGTACAGCCACACGTACCCTACGCACACAATCACACACATTTTATTCCATTTGTGAATACAAAGTGAACATAGTTAAGGAAATGTATTAAAATGAATTGACATAGTAAATGGCAAATGTGAACACACGCACAAAGGGAGAGAGAGAGAGAGAGAGAGAGAGAGAGAGAGAGAGAGAGTTGCCATGCAATTCATCACAGTGGTAATGTATTGCGTGCAAGTTCAATAAACTCTCCCATCCCTTCCGAAGTTCCCCAGAGTCACACCCCACACCCCTCCTCCGCCACACTCACACAAACACACACACACACAAATGCACACACACACAAATGCACACACAAACACGCTCACTCACGCATACATACGCGACTACATTATACAAACAACACAAATACGCACAGGAGTCTGGGCCAAGGTGCCTACATAAATCAAAGTGCCAAGCGCGGGCGGGTTAGGAGTCCACAGGCACGTGCGCAGTCCGTAGGTAGCGGGTCTAGAGGAAAGCGACGCGGCGGCGTGGGACGCAGAGGGGCAAGGCGCAGAAAACAGACGGATTTGTGGCGAGGTTTAACTTGGGATTAGGACACACTTCCAACTGCCCGGCTAGCGCGGTTTATCGTTTCACTTCTCGCTGACGTGCACCGCTAAAGAGACACCCTGAGAGAGAGAGAGGGGGGGGGGGTGAGGGGGGTGAGGGAGGGAGGGAGAGAGAGAGAGCCGACGGCAGTCTCCCTGCAGTTCTGACAATGATATGCGTCTCTCTCTGTCTCTGTCTCACTCTCTCTCACACACACACGCACATACACATTTCAGTATATGCCATAACAAACACATACAACATACAGTGTGTGTGGGTGTGCACAATGTAATAAATACATGGGTTTGATTGTTTCCTCTAGTGTGGTACTTACATGTATATTGTGCTTTAAGATGTGTATTAACACATTCAGCAATTTCTCTTAAACATACATGCAACATCGTCATGCCTTAATTTTCCCTTCAGGTGATAGAAGGTATATTTTAGCTATCTTAAGAAACTCTCTTTCCCTATTTCTCCTCATGTTTGTATATTTAATTGTATATGTATGTTTGTCATCACATGTATCTATTAAAATGTTTGCTTGTGTGTGTGTGTGTGTGTGTGTGTGTGTGCAGAAGACTCATGAATTCAGACATCTAAACCAACGCGTTTTTGATTCTCGTGACTGGGTGCTTTCCCTACTGCCTGGCTCCGCGCCTTGGGATCTGGATACAGGCCTAAAAGGTTCCCTTCCGCTGCTGCCGTCCAACTGGCTTTATTGCCCGACATTTATCACAAACTACTCGAGTTGTCCTCGAAACAAGAACATTTTAGACTAGCCTGTGCCAGTCGAGCGTGATCACTGGCGGTGTCGAGCGTGGAAAATGAAAGTAGACCTAAAGTACAATACCAACACTGTATTAAGGTGCTGGGACGAGGGCAACAGGGTTTGAAATACTGTATGAGCAACAGTTACGTCCAGGTCCATAAGTCCTGTACCAGCTGTCATTCTCTGTCGTCCTGGTCCGCGTGCAAGTGTCTCCCTGCCCCAGTCCCGCCTTGTTACCCCGGTCTCCCTCCTGTCACGCCCCTTCTACCTTGTGTTCCTGCCCCTGTCATTATCAGTCTCAACTGTGTCTTGTTTGAGTCAGCATATGTTCAGTTGTCGGTCATTTTCTCTGTGCTCCACTAGTTTCCCTGTTTCGTGCCGTCCTGTGGTATGTGGATATTCGCTGCCTCTGGTTTCCCCTGTTTTAGTTTCTTTGGTTGTCCGTGTCTTAGTTTAGTGATTTCTGATTATTCGTTGTTTTCCCCGTTGCCCGTGTCTCCCAGGCGTAGTGTTTATATGCGTATTCATTGTAGTTACCTGTACATGAGTTGCCCCTTATGTTGCTTCCCTTGGTCCTTATGTTAACCCCGTTCGTCTGTTCCCCATCCGCGTTGTATTCGTTGTATTTGATATCTAGTAGCCGTGTGTCAACAGTCGTAAGCTAGTGTTTCTGTTCCCTGTCGTGTTTGCCGTGTCTTCGTTTGTGAGCTCCCTAGTCGCGTGTTCCCCTTTTACATGTTTTTACTCCTGTTTAGTAGTTCGTCAAAAACCTGCATTTGCGTCACGTCCGCGCATTCCGTCCGTTACAGCAACTAATGCAGATTTATTCTAACGATAACTACTGCTTCGGCTACCTAAGGTTATGTTGAAAGTAGACTATGTATTTGGTTCGCCAGGTAATTTGAAAAGTATTTCATGTTTTGGTTGCGTTGAGACTATAGTTGAAATAGTGTGAAGAATTCATAACGAATTATGCACAATGGAACAGACGGGGCCTAATTAAGAACGAATAGTGGTTGTAAAATCCACTCACCAAACATTACAGACCCTCTCAGTAATACTTGGCTGGCATGGGGGCTAACCACAGCCGATCTGAGAGTGTCACGTAGGTTATTAATTAACATGGTCAAACGACCATCTACAAACACAACCATCTGCTGTGAATACAAACAGAACGAATAGATCGGCTTGGCCTTTGGAGACGATGGTATGCAAAAAAAAAACACGCGGACCAAACGATAACTTTACAGACAAATTATGTTTTGGCCTAAATTACACTATCAAAGAACGACCTCTCCCAAAGCTGAGTTGAACCCCGGCGGCTGAATTAACGCCACCACTAATGGCGATTCCCTACTGACTAGCTCTCTGCGTCGCCTGTACATGTGTGTGCAAAAATGATAGGAAATGTGGTGACTCGTGTCCTAGGTGTGTGCGCAAGAGAGTTGAAAAGATATTACTAATGCTTTCGAAATACATTAATCTCGAAGTGAATGAAAGAAAGAAGGAAAGAGTGCATGTCGCCTTATTAAATACTTCAGATCAGTCCCTTAACCAAGTAATTTAATTGGATTTACAGACAATGCGTTTTACATAAGCCGCACGCAAAGATTTTGTGACATTTGTTGATCTGGTGAGTGAAAGATTTTTCCATTCTGTACAAAACATCAGCAATATGAGATCTTGAGGAAATTCGGGTTTTAGTCTTTGATGGCTTTGATGTGATTAGATGATCAAAATCAAAAATCAGTATGCATAATTCACTGATCTATTCTTGTGCTTTTCCTGATACGTCTGCTGTTGCAGCTGGACAAAGGATAAAAAAAACGCCTTGTCCTTTTTTATATATATATTTTTGGATCTTTAAAATCAAAGGCTGATTGTAGATCAAAACTCTACTCTGAGATTATTTGAACCAGGACACTTCTACATATCAAACTGCTACTGCTGCCAAGCAGAGTCGCTTTGTCTATTCATGGATGACCCCGGGCGCCGCGGGTCCACTGTGATCCAGCTGCCAACGCATTTTGGCCAGATAATTAAGAGTGGGCCAGCTGTTGACTACTACTGCTCCAGGTATCACAACCAGAAGGAACACTGGCTGGGAATGCGTCTCTGAGCACTTCCTGCTCGTCTTTTATCCTCACCTTGATTTCCGTGGCTCCGTCCGAAATGCCATACTTCCCTCCCATTCAGTACGCCAAAGCAGTACGAGATAAAGGGTAGTGTATTCGAATACACAGCATGCATTAAACAGCGAAAAGTACCCGGATGGCTTACTGAATCGGGCGAAATTTTAAAGTATGCGAATGCGGCACACTGTCCTATCCCATAATTCAACTGGAGCAGCGAAGGCGTTTGGAGCGGAGGAAAAAATGGCGGAATGTAGTGAGTCTGCTGTTTACAAATATAAGATACAACAGGGTATATGTAGAAATACTGAAGTTATAGGCTTTTGGTGTAACCAATCAGATTTCTCTGACTTCATATCCAGAAAAGTATAGTTGTGCAAGAACTAAAATAGTGGCTGGAAACAAAACTATTATTAACATGATCTATGAACAAACTTCCCCCAACCCCATATGTAGACTTGTATTTGAAGAAAAATATTGACGCTCAGGTTACCACTTTGAGGAGTTGCTTGGCATATAGCTTCAGAATTCTTTTTTTTTTACAGATTCTAGAGCAACATCCACGCTGTTGAAATGAGTGCTTTAGATTTTAGGGATGTTGTTCTTTCTGAAGGTGAACGGGTTACCCATCTTCTCTTTCACTTCTAGTTTGAATGATAAAAGTGACATAAATCAGAATGTTTCTTCTTTCCAGCTTGTACGTTTTAATGGAAATCTCGAGAAGTGCCGTAGTCATCTCTGCAGCAGGGGACAACAAAATAAGCTATTTGTGATCACATCATCAGATGACATCACACCGATGCCCCCCTACATTAGCGCTGAAAAGAAACGATGGCACTCAGCAGGCGGGGACAAGGAAGACTGTGTAGACGGGCAATTTACGGTGACTTTCCTCGGTGAAATTATATTTCCTTTTTTAGGAAACGCGTAGCACTTTTTGCATTACGTGGTTCATTTGGCCTGAGAACCTCAAACAAGCTCTCATTTTCTTTTCAAATCAGCCTTTTCTCTTCTCAACTGGGCCAGGGTTCCCCACTGATTCTCCAGGGATCTGCTCGGGAGGTAGCAGCACGCGCACGCTACTGCAGTGGCATCTTATCACACGACCTCAAATAGCTTCTGCTATTCTTTCTAGCAACAGACTGCAACTTTACCCAGACGCCTTTCGAATGACAAACAACGGCAATATTTCGACGCCACAAACCAGCAGAAATGCGGTTTTATTCTATTCAGGTAGTGAGGTATGAAGAGGCAAGGTGAAGGCTTGTTACTCGACCCCTGTGACCTCAAGGTCAAGATGCAGGTCAATGAAGTATAAGGGCAGGTCAATAACCAAATCAGTGGGGGTGCAGAGGTTAGTGCCGTGTGCTTTTGCTTAGAAACGGTTAGTTTGGGCACCGTGCAGCCGTATCCTTTCACCGCGTCCGTCTGAACCGTTCGCCAAAGCCCAGGTGTCATATGAAAGGGTTCAATTTGAAACCCATGATGAAATATTTATTGCAGGAAGCCATGCAGTGCGAGAGTGAACAAGACAAGAGATGACCTGTTCCGAGATCTCTCTTTCTCTCACACCTTTTCTCCCTCCCTCTCTTACACACACACACAAATGTGCCGTCTCTTTCATCGTGCCTGTCATCAGTGCTAAATTGCAAAGAAATAAAATTAGTGAAGCTTACACCCACACCACCGAGCCTCCCACACGAACGGAGTATTCAGACAGCGAGATGGAAGTGCGGGCTAAAGGCTGAGGCGGCTCACGGCATCGTCCCACACACACAGACGCTGACAGAGTGCAGAAAGGGCAGGATTCAGAATGATTTTTCAAAGAGCGAGAAAGGGGAGAGAAAGACACCGATCATAAAAGACGAGAGTGGTAGTGATTTATTCACTTCAGTGTGTGTGTGTGTGTGTGTGTGTTTGTGTATCGCACGAGTATATGCTCAGTAAAGAGACCTGGCAGAGGGACCCTGTGCCAGAGGTCCACTGCTGTTATAGCAATAACAGAACTGCGTTTGTTCAGCAGTACCCTGGTTCTCACCCACTGTGTTTGGTGCCACATCGCACACCCGCACGCCAAGCCAGCCGACATTTAAAGGAAGCGTCTCGCATGCAGAAAGTGCCCAGCCCAGAACACCCCTGCACTCCTGACACAGCGGCTCACTGACACAGCGGTTCACTGACACACCGGCTCACTGACAGTGATCACATCCTCACTGTTGTTCTGTGCTATTACACTTCAAGGGGGCATCACGGCAGAGCCGCTGTTCCTCGTGCTGCTCTGAGGGAGGATGTGTGCTCTCCACCTCCTACTGCACCAAGCCCAGCAGCAGTGCAAACCAGACTATGATAGTTTAGCTTTAGAGAGACAGCGCCCCCCTCTGGACCATATATAGACTACCAGTAAAAACTTACTAAATGACTTTCAAGTCTTAAAGACATTTTAATGTAATAGTTCAAGCTTAAATGATCTTTTAAGACAAATATAATGGTGAAAGTTTAAATAGGAATTAAGCTGATATATACGAATTCACCTTTCCACCCGAAAAAGCATATATACATTCTGACCATTATAGTAATTTTTTTGTATGTTCTACAATATGATTTTACAATGTGAACTCTCACTGTTAACATAAACCTACCAGTAAAATCAGTAAAATTATAGACTGTTAATTTGGATGTTAGTGGACAAACTTAAAAACTCAGCAAGGGATCAAATAATTTATATATATATATATATATATATATATATATATATATATATATATATATATATACACACACACTGTATATATATATATATATATATATATATATATATATATATATATATATATATATATATATATATATATAATAGTATATATATATATATATTATATATATATATATATATATATATATATATATATATATATATATATATACTATATATATATATATATACACACACGCATACAGTATATATATCATGTAATCATGTAAACAGCTGTGTCTATACAGTATTCCGCACAAACATAATCAGAGGCACAGCCAGACAAGCTAAATATAAAACATATTTACATTAGCTGTGAGTCTCTCTTGATAGTTGCCTCTTCATACTTGGAACATTTTCTAGGTCACAGAAGCAGTGCGTGTTAATTTGCTCTTTTGCTCAAAGGGTGAAAAAAAAATAATCCCCACCACTAAATGGGTCATGGGAACGAGGAGGTCTGTGGCAGCTCCACACCAATACACCATACAGAACCTTCCGGCACAGATGCACAAGAGTGCGTGGCCTTAACTCACAGAAATCACCACCTAATTATCTCAGAGGCTTTGTGATTAACGTTGTTGCCTTTGATTGCATGGGGTTGAGTACAAGAGAACAACACTCAAGTTTGCATTTTAGCAAGTACCTTAGCATCAGACTCGGGACAGGTCGAACTTCAAATTTACCCACAGTTCTCTTTAACTCTACCTTGACTTTTTAAATGTAAACAGTCAAATGCATTTTAAAATGACAAAATTATTCATTGCAGACTAACAGAAATGGGGAGAACCTTTCTTTAAATGTCTAGTTAAAACGATCATGGAAGTTTGCAGAAGATTGGCACATTTCACTCGAGTAACTCATCTGTGGTTAAGAAGTGCACTGTAAGCAGCGCTGAGACGTCTTCCATGGCTTTCCTGTCCTTTTTTTAAGGGTGCTTTATCTGATTCCGTCGTCCTCGTTTACGTAACCACATTTTATTCTTACAGGCCCCCCTGCTGTATGTGTGGGAGAGGTAATGTGCTAACCCCACTACGTGCTAATATATAAGTCAGTGCACACGCACATCACAGGCACTGCCGACAAGGTTGAACATTTGCCATCATGTCTTTGAGAATTCTAGTTACCGTCACTGCCGTCGGGTTCTGGGTTCTGTGCACGCTCTGTCTGACGCCAGCAGCATGTGAGTTCTGGAACAGAGACGATCTGTCTTTGACACTAATTTGACACTTGCTTTTGATTATGCTGATTCGTGTAGTCTGGAAAATTACTTTTGAAATTGTAACCTTGTAGAAGATTGTTTCTGCTAAGCCAAATATAGGTTTTCCTCCTCGGGTGTCACACCGCTTTAAGGTATAGTGCTAATTTAACACAGGGTTGTAACGGCTCCAGTTCTGAGAAGTTACAACCTTGCTCATGTCTGTAGAAGTTATAGTGCATGTAAGATTCAGAGATACTTTATGTCCTCTGATAGGGTGAGCTGTCTGTTTCAGATGGATAAAAAAGCCTGAATGTCACATCAGGAGCAAGCTAGCATTGTCTCCATCCACACAGTCTGGCCTAATTTTTTTTTTTTTGTGTATGTAGTCTGTTGCATACAAATGTCTTCTTTCTCTATGTTTATAATCTAAACTTTAACTATTAGTTATCTGGTCCATATTAAAACTGAATTTTAGAGCTATTTACCAGAGATCTTAAAATCATCACTGATGTTTTAACGTTCAGTGCAGTGTTAGGCTACTGTAAATATAGGTTTCCCTCACTCTAACACACCTGATCAATATTCGGCTGCGTTCATGAGTTGAATCAGAATTGCTGCTAAACTAAAATCAGTCCTGGGCAACACTGTGGACCAACGGTAAAACGCTGAAGTGTGGGATGGCATCATGACATTTGGACAGGGTTTCGTTTCCTGGAGATGTACAATGGCAGTATTGTTTGTTTGTGTGTGTGTGTGTGTGTGTGTGATGTCAGACGGACCACTGAACCATGCCTGCTGTGTGAAGTACACTCGCACGCCCCTCAGCTTGGGCATGATCAAAGGTTTCTACGAGCAGAGCTCCCGTGAGGTGTGCCGCATCAACGCCATCGTGTGAGTCACCCAACCGCACTGCACCCTCGACCCAACGCCCAAAACCAAACCCTCCGCACATCCCACAACCTCTTGCGACTCGAAATTCGAGATTAAAATGTGACAGGGGCCAACGCTTCGCGTCAGGTAATGAATCAAAACGAGTTCGCGATTAGTTACGAATAAAACATCTTCGTCTGAAAAACGTTTCAGGTTTCTCACGAAGCGCAACAAGAAAGTGTGCGCTACCATGGAGGATGAGTGGGTGAGGAAGATCATGAAACACCTGAGGTAACGTGCGACTGCTTACAGCCTCCATGACTCACCAACGCAAGAACATGTAACGTTGAACAAGAACGCAGCTTAAATTGGCGGATGTAATTATAGAAACGCTGTGTCGTTCTCAGGGTTTTGTTTACTCAGAAAAAACAGTAAACAGGAAGTGGCAGTAATCTGTTCCTGCTTTTTATTTGCAGTGATAAAATTAAAGAAATGTCAAAGCGGCAGTCCAAGCACGCGGCCATCGACACCTTCTCAGACTGGACCACCATCAGGAGCTCCTAGAACTTCTTCATGCAACATTACCATCAACAGCAGCTCATTTCATTGGTGTTTTTTTTTTTATCAAATATTTCAATTAAATACTCTTGTTAATCTTTCTACCACTTTTTTTGTTAATGTATTGAGCACAAACAGAAACCTTTTTCATTTAAAATAGTATAAAATTATACTGTAAAACTTTTAAGTTACAAACTTTTTATTTTCAAATAACAAAACTTTTTTTTACTACTATTATAATCTGTTCAGGGCATCAAACTGAAGCTCAAAGATCAATCCCTGAGTAAATAATGGATTGGACAAACTCTGTATGTGTAAACCTTAGTAACATACCTTCCAAAATGACTCTCTAAAACCACCTGAATCTTTGCTTTGCATTTGCTTTGTATTTTACACATGTAGCTGAAAAAGCTTATTCCTAAAATAATAATTAAAAAAAAGATACTACAATGTATCTGTTGGTCCACTTCCTGTCTGCTAACTGCCCACGCCCGTGAGGAGATGGTCAGAAGAGACCATAGCACATCTGCTGGAACGTGTCCATGCAGGCCACGTCGGAGATGATGTCTTGTGTCTCGGGGTCATGCTCATCTTCAGTTTCTGGAGCTCTGGGAACTGGAGAACCTAGTCTGGCATCATGCATCAGCTGAGGGAGATCCAGAGAAAGGTGGGGGTGTGGGGGAGAGGGGTGTGAGGGAGAGGGTTGTAGGGGAGAGGGGTGTGAGGGAGAGGGTTGTAGGGGAGAGGGGTGTGGGGGGAGAGGGGTGTAGGGGAGAGGGGTGTGAGGGAGAGGGGTGGGGGAGAGGGGTGTGGGGGAAGGGGAGAGGTGTGAGGGAGAGGGGTGTAGGGGAGAGGTGTGGGGGGAGAGGGGTGTGAGGGAGAGGGGTGTAGGGGAGAGGGGTGTGAGGGAGAGGGGTGTAGGGGAGAGGGGTGTGAGGGAGAGGGTTGTAGGGGAGAGGGGTGTGGGGGGAGAGGGGTGTAGGGGAGAGGGGTGTAGGGGAGAGGGGTGTTCGGCACTGTTTAGCATCGGCGGCAACATCTAATACAGATAGATAATAAAAAAGATAGAGAAATATAAAAAATGCAGCGTTCACTATAGTCAAGGTTATGCAGTTTTGTGCCTGTTGTATGTGGTGTTTGGAATGCAAGGTAACAGGGCAACCACGATCAAATACTAACCTGGAGAAACTCCTCAAAGTTAAGACAGTTATATTTATGTATATCTGCCTCTGTAAACATCGCCTTCCGCTGTTCAGGAGTGGCACTGTTCATAGTGAGGTCTACGCATGCATCGCTGACAGGGGAAATGAGAGCAAAAAAAACACTAAGAATGCAATACACGGAAACACAAAGGAAAGTTCACGCGCCGTCCGCACGAGCACACACACACACACACACACACACACACACACACACACACACACACCTGTGAGTGGTCCATTCTCTTGATCACAAAGTTTGGCTGTAGAAGGCAGCTGCTAGGCAACAGAATACTCTAAAGCAACGCAAAGAAAACCCTGCAGTCTGCTTTTCCACATAAGCTGCCCAATATTCTGAGTAGCATCTTCAGCTGTTAGCAAGACGACGCCCAATCAGAGAAGGTAACCATTCACAACAACCCCGATCATTCTGCATAAACGCACTCCCTTCACATCTGATCGTGAGACGTTTTATTCGCCGTGCTTCCTTGAATCTAAATGCACATGTATAATTCGGTTCACCTGGCAAAATATCTGTCACACCTGTTTCTGAAAACAATAACAGACTGAATGTAAAATGAGTCTGTGCTGCCACCTAGAGAACAGGCAGTTGATCTTACACGACGTTTAATCAGTCCACTCACAACTCTTTGAAATCAAGCAGTCTGTCACCATTGGCATCAAACAGTTCAAACAGATGCCAAAGGTTGAGGAGGTCAGTGGATGTCCAGCCAGGGTATGTCTTCTGGAGCTGCTGGACTGTGGTCTTCCAGTCGGTAGTGTAGTCTATAACAGGACACGTACTTCACATTTTGAATGAATTCCTTGTCTCAAAAATAAAGCCCCAATTAAGCCCTCTGTATAGAAAATTATGATCTTCAAATGTTTAGAATATGTACTGTTAGAATTGGCAATTCTAGGGTTAGGGTTAGTTGCAAAACTGATGCAAGATTATATTTAGTATTATTTACATATATCTGTTTGAACACAAAAGCAATGTTATCTTAACTGTTTATTTCGGTTCTCTCCAAATGTAATGACCACATTCTATGACCCAGGTGTAAGAAACTTTTTATTCTATAAAACCATAGTTAAACTTTCATAACACAACGTGCACACGTCTGCATGCTATTGTGGACGTTTTAATGTAATTTATTCATCACTCACCTTAGCATTTATTTTGTAGATATATTGTTAGAGACAAGGTGGTACATTGCAGATGAACTACCGTCCATAACTGTACATATTTAAAATGCATAAATATATCTAAAAGTGCATAAATAGGTCTTTAGAGTGGGTTTAGAGTGGTTGTACATGCACAGTTCCTATAAAGTGTAGGTCTAAGTGCTGGTGGAACGTTTTAATTATTGTCTTGTAGCTACAATTGTGCCAATTTATAAATGATTGACGTAATGCTAATAAATAATTAAAGTGGGTTTGCTGGTAGATGTTAGTTAACGTAACAGCTTCCTACTCACTCTGAATCTTTGATGATTCTTGGGAAGAGCGAATCCTTTGCTGTACCATGTTGTGACAGTACTTAAGATTTATTTCGTGCATTTCCAAGGCCAGGTTAATTTGGTCCGATTCTGCAGAATTAGAAAGGTATTCTAATGATATTATTTTAATATCATACTAATAGCGAAGGCAATCTTAATTTAGCTAGAGGATAAAAAAATATATCTCAGGTTACCAATTAGCTAGCTATACAGCTAACTAGCGAGGCACACCTAGCTAACTCGCCGTTAGTCAGTTGGGTCACTAACGAACCTTCATCGTATTCAGGATCATCATAAGATTCTGGTTCTTTTACCAGTGGGTAAGAAATGGACAAGCCCATATTTATTAGCCAGCTGCCTATCTAGTTATTATAATTAGAGTAATGTTTTCACAATAGATAATTATGTGATATTTATAGTTAGTAGTTAGCTAATCTGGCTAAATAATACACACGAAGCCCCTGAAGTCTAGCTGGCAAACCCAGTATCAGCTGGAGATGTTCGTGAGGTGGACAGCTAGCCAGATAACGGACAAAATTTAAAAAACGAGCATTCGTCTCCACAAGTTGTTCCACGAGTTGTCAGGAAAGATGGACTCAGCCCGTCACACACACACACACAAATAAAGTCAACATTTGAAGGAAACCACCTCTGATTTATTGCACCAGATAAAGACCACCAAATCTGTAAAATCATTACAATGTCTTCTTTTCTGGTCTCAAACATAAAGCCCTTTGTATAGAAAATTGTGGTCTTCAAATGTTTCAAGTATGTACTGCTAGGCTCTGTAATTCCAAGGACGTTATGTACTCTTGTTAAATTTTTAGTCATGGTGTAAGCCGGAATTAACTCTTCCGGCAAAACCGCTGCATATTCAACGTGCAAGGCTGAGCCCATAAAAAGGCGGAGACATATTTATTGGCTTTGGGATTTGGCTGTCGTCATGTTAGTAAATCTATCTGCTGCCTTTGAGGTTGTTTTAAGTTTTTGACCAGGCGGTGGCAGTAGAGAGCCTATTTTACTGTACAGTACACAGCAGGCCATTAGAAGCAAATGACACATGGACAAGTGCGTTTAAAATTGAATTAACCTTCGAGATTACTAACCGAAAAGCTTTTGAAGCAATGTTTTATGTAATACATGACTTCACATCGACTTGTGTTTCCAGTATAATAGGGTATATCGACAGCATTAAAAAATATTGGTTTAAATTTAAGGGTCTAACTTGCTTCATGAAGTGGCTTTATATTTATTGTCGTAGGCTATGAAAACATTTAACCGATGTAGCAGGACGCACATTTTCCGTGACGAATGAGAGTGAGAGAGAGAGAGAGAGAGAGAGAGAAACGGAGGGAGAGAAACAAGTGGTGTAGACAAGTTTTGTGTCGATTCATCGACTGGAAAAGGGTGAGTGAGTGAGAATAGAGGCATGGCAGATAGAGAAACGGACCTGAACCTGAAGACGAGAAAGTGTTTTATAAGGGGCCAAATGGCAGAATGAAGAATGACTGATGGCTTATTAAAACGTGTTGATAAGATGAAAGTGTTGAGTGACAGTATAAAATGATGAAAACATCGAGAGTGAAGATCAAAGAGGGTGAAGAATAGTGTAGTTATTGGGTCTGTTGAATTAAATCGCATGCACGGATGGATGTAGGAGATGGAACAGTCTGGAAATACAGTCACAGACATTCACAAATGGAGAGAGAAAGGTGTGTTAGGAAACACCGAACAATATAAGTGATGGAAAAAAACTGAGGATCAAAGGGGTGATGAGTAGTGGAATCGTAACACCAGAGAGATGTAGTGGATTAGACAGTCAGGGGTGAGACTGCGTTTACATCCATTGCCCTGCAGAGCTCCAACT
This sequence comes from Brachyhypopomus occidentalis, assembly GCA_020368025.1. Taxonomy (NCBI): domain Eukaryota; kingdom Metazoa; phylum Chordata; class Actinopteri; order Gymnotiformes; family Hypopomidae; genus Brachyhypopomus; species Brachyhypopomus occidentalis. The sequence goes on along the minus strand of JAGXOD010001390.1, from coordinate 3,045,751 downwards.
CTATTGCATGACCAACCCTACCAGATATTCTTAATGACTGGCAGTCATGGTCTGGTGGTTAGGGAACCGGTCTTGTGACCGGAGGGTCGTGGGTTGGATTCCCAGGCCTGAGGCCATGACTGAGGTGCCCTTGAGCAAGGCACCTAACCCCAACTGCTCCCCGGGTGCCGGGCTAGGGCTGCCCACCGCTCTGGGCACGTGTGCACCACAGCCCCCTAGTGTGTGTGTGTGTGTGTTCTGACTGCACAGATGGGTAAAATGCGGAGGACAAATTTCGATTGGGGTGAAAATCACAATTGACAATGTGGCTGACTTAACTTAAAGATTTTGAATGGCTGGGGTCTAATGGTATGCTTGGAGCTACTGTAAATCCTGAAGAGGATTAGATGTCCAAAGTTAGGCTCCCAACACCAGCTGACATGAAAGACAATGGAATGCTAAAGGTATGAGTGGAGGGCTGTGGAATCTGATTGGCTGAATAAAGTGGAGGTCTGAGGAATCTGATTGGCTGAATGAAGTGGAGGGCTATGGAATCTGATTGGCTGACTGTAGGAGGAAAACCATGAAAATGCATTCTGCTTGGAATGCGTTTTCAAAATGCATTCTCAACTGCATATTTGGTCTTATGAGCACATTCACTTTCAGGAAATGAAGAGCATTCATATTTTGTTTTGCAATCATGTGTTAACATGAGATGTTTTTGCTTTTATCCTTACATTTACCTGAATCTAATGTGGCTAGCAGGGTTATATGCACGAAAATACTTACCAACTGTTCTCATTTTTCAACAATAGTGTAAACAAATGAATTCTTCTGAATTTCTATTCTCAAATTTATACATTAATTTTTAATGTCACCTATGCAGAACTGTGCAATCATTCTTTGCTAAAGGTGCAATTTAAACATGTTCTATAACAGCCCGCTGATATTAGCCAACATTGCTTTCAGATTGTTGTGTTTCGACACACTGGCCTCCTCTGTGACCTCTGCTGAGTGTGACGGCAGTCTGAAGATATGGAAGACGAACAGTAACTACCTTCAAACCTTCCTGTTATGTTGCCTCATCTTTACTCCAGTGAAGATGGGGCTTGCAGCAACTGGTGTATGAGAGGGTTGAATCAAAAACTCTGGATCAGTCGTGGAGAATGGAACCAGCTTAGCGTAGCTGGGTACAGGGTATTAGACATTACAATAGTATTCTAGCTGTGGCCCCTGCCCCTAGTCTAATGGACCATGAAATTCATGTTGAAGTAAACTATCGAAAAGAAACTCCTGTCAGTATCACGGAGATATCAGTGAGGGAATATCAGTGTGGGGATATCAGACAGGGTCTGAAAAAGCTTTAAAAGCTGATAAAATGATTTGTGGAAAATGAAGGCCCTTAAAAAATATTAATCTAAAGTCTTAATCTAATGTTTAAGATAAATATGATTTAGGCATTACATTTTTGTTGGAATGTTAGCATAAAGCTAGCCATGGCTCATTTTATTCTTTTGACCTTTTTTCTTCCCACCATATCTGAGTATGTAAGTTAAAGATTTGTTGCTGATTACAACATAAAGGGGAGATAAGTGTCTTAAACTTTTTTGGAAGGATTTGGAAGGAAGTATCATTTCGTTACTGTACATTATATATCAGTTATTCATTACTGATTGTGTTTGTTGACTAAACTTTGCTCTTTTACTGCATTATCACAAGAATATTTTCCAGAACTTGTTATAAGACGTTATGTAGTAATCACCAAGATTTGAAATCGAATAAGCTTTTAAGGATGACGTACCCTCAGAACAGCATTCTCAGTTCCTCAGTGCTCCTGTCAGGCGTTTGTCATTATCCCAGTCACCACATGAATGACTAGATGACACAGAGAGAGAGGGAGAGAGAGAGATACAGAGAGAGGTGGAGAAACAGCACACAAACACACATGGGAAAAGAAAAGAACACTTCCTGTTAAAAATGTATTTATATAGATTTTACTTTAAAATTCAAGGAATTATAAATGTTAACTGCTTAAGTCATACAAAGTGTGAAGTATAAATAAGATAGCTCCTCCCAAAATGATAACTGGAAAAGAATAAATAATGCAAAGGCATTAGAAAAGCTAAAGTATGTTGCAACAGTGAATGGAAGGGCAAGAGATTTAATGTTCCCTTTTTGAATGTCCAGAGAGGGAGGATGCATTGGACAAGTCACACTTAAGTGTTATGATGCTGTAATAAATGCATTAAGAAAAGCATTTACTAATCTGTTGTTGGCAATTACATAGAAAAGCACATCTATATTACTGGCCAGCACAATGCATATCCTAAATAAAATGTTTTCTCATTTCCATGCTCAAAATATATCAGCGGTCCCTGATGTGAATGTGATTATGAACAGTAGCAAAAAGTAGCCAAAGCAGAATTATAGAATAATGATGTATACAATTTGCATATCTTAACAGGGCTAATGTTTCAGCTATAAAGATAGTTATCTGCTAAGGTAACACATTTCACAAAGTGTTTACAGCACATAAGATCTTTTAAAATGCTTTGGATTTGTCTTACATAATCCAGCTGCAATGTTTCTCTTGGTATATTAGTGTTTGATCATAATAACCCTCCTTATTGTCAATGCTACAGATACAGTAGATAAACATTATTGTATGACTACATTATGAATAGTCTTTGCATCAGATATTGAACAGCGGCTAAGACACAGCAAAACGGGTCATGAATGCAGAAGGTTTTATTTGTGGAAGGTGTTTATGTAGGTGTTGGGAGAGAAAGGCAAGACCTTATTTGAGTGTATGAGCAGCCAAAACACCATTAACTCAAATTTGCATTGTTAAAATGTTTTTTATTTATGTATTCATTTGTTTGTTTATACAGTTTACAATTTTGCACTTTTTAAAAACCCTAAATTTCACCAAAATATTTTTTGCATTTCATGCAGTCTAAATCCCTTTGTATAAAAATGCAAATAAATATTAATGTATAAATATATCTGCTCCTTCTAAAATTATAAATTAAATGTTATAAATAAATCATGCAGAACAATGAGTAAAACTTATGTGTTGGAAGAAACCTGGCAAAGTACAATGGGACGATGCACGGCAAAATTAAAGTCCCTGTAAAATTAAAGTCCCTGTAAAACCCATCAGTAAGACTTTAGTCAGTTGTTGTGGCTGCAGTAGTGTTCATAATTTGGCCGATTCTGTGAGAAGGAGAAACGCATACAGACATATGAGTTACAACATCACTGTTCTCTTTACTGGCTGTGCTATAAGAAACATGTTCACATTATTAAGGGTCTGAGGTGCTGGAGAACTTACTTTGCCTCCTGGAGTTTTCGGAGATCATTGATCTTTTGCCGAACCCACGTTTCTTTCCAGTGACTGCACTTAATGCCCTCTGAGGTGAAAAAGCTACAAAAAGAGAAACGTTTACGTTTAGGTGCCATGGACGCTTCCCTCCTGGACTGTTAGGAGGTATTAAAACGTGTCTCGTAAGACGAGTGTTGTCTGTACATCTCTTGTACTTACATGACAGCATTGACACATGGTAGGCGTGCCTTCTGTAGCTTGAAGCCTGTTATAGGAATGGTGATCTTCTGCGTCGAAACCTCTGTGCAGCAATTGGGATTTATAGGTTGTGCGCCTGGGAAAACGAGGAAGAGGAGTTAGGTGCTGAACGTTCACGTTAGCTGTCAAACGATCACGTTAGGTGCTGAACGTTCACGTTAGCCGCCAAAACGTTCACGTTAAGTGTGAAAGCTCACGTTAGCTGTCAAACGTTCACGTTGAGTGCTGAAAGTTCACGTTAGCTGTCAAACGTTCACGTTAAGTGTGAAGGCTCACGTTAGCTGTCAAACGTTCACGTTAAGTGTGAAGGCTCACGTTAGCTATCAAACGTTCACGTTAAGTGTGAAGGCTCACGTTAGCTGTCAAACGTTCACGTTAGGTGCTGAACGTTCGTGTTAGCTGTCCAACGTTCGTGCCAGGTGCCATGTTAGATCAGTGTTGAAGCATCAGCAAGTTCTTACCTGCCCACATGACTGAAAGGCCCACAATCACGGCGAGGAGGGCCAGGTTGCTGGCTCGTGTCAGGCTGAGGTGCATGTTGCGTTTGGTACAGGGATCTCCTCTTGTCCGGTCCTGCTGCAGACTTGGAGGGGCTGTGGCTGTGGTTGCTCATCTTCTCCAGGATGTCTTAAACGCTCCAAAAACAGGAACCTCCACAGCCTCCGGATGCTCTGACCCGCCCCTACACCACCACCTCCATTGCCACAACCGGTCCCAACCCCCTTAACCCACCCCGCACCATCTTTTTTCTAGGGTTCATTTTTGCTTTGTCAGCGAGTTTGTCTGGAAATGTACCATGATGAAATCTTGTGGTTAATGACGACAATAACAGCAGGGCTGCAAGTCGTGTCCCTAATCCGTCTAGTGAGTTCTTCTTGGAAAAAGGAAAGTATGACACCGGACACTGGTCATATGAAATGCTGTATTCAGCTTGTGAGGATACTGAATCACCAAATTTTCATTTCTCTTTATTAAGAGATTTCAAATTGTTCTTGGAAGATTTGAAAATGTGCTGTTGAATTCAGTCAGTGTGTGAGAGTGACACAGATGGGAAAGGATGAGGTGAAGTGATGACACAATTTCAACTTTAGTCAGGATTTCTTTTTATTAGGTAAAAAGTCACAATAATCGGTGTTCTGCCTGTCGGCTATAAAAGTATCGTGTGGTGGTAAAATGGTTAGAGGTAAATCATCAACAAATTTTAAGATTTTCAGAGCTGTCAGTTTAGCTGAATATTTAGTTTAGAAATGCAGTCATTGATCTGTTAATAAAGCAGATCAAACAGATCACTGCTGGCTGGATGGACCACTCTCAGCCCAACACTGACACTGACTCATGTACTCTAATGCGCTTAGTACTCTTACGCAAGCCCATCAGGTGCTACAGAGGCACTGCCGCATCAAGGTCAGTGCTGTGTTGAGAAGGGTCTGCCACACAAATGACATCTAGACGTCAAATAACATCTGGATGTCTTGTGGCAAGGAATTACGCAGTGATGAATGGGCCAGCCATAGTGGAGGTCGGCCGGGCCAATTTCTGACAACACACAGGGTAAAAGATCTGTAACCGTAACCCTTTGTAAAATGCGCTAAAAAGATGGACATACTTGCTGAAGTGGAGGAGTCTGTGAGGGAGGCGGTGTGGTCGGGTTGGTCAGGGTACACGGGCCGTGTCAGAGCAGGAAAGCAGAAAGAGGAAGAATGTGGGAACCCGCCGGCAGACTCACGTGCTGCGTCAATCATTCTGTTGCCCGGGTAACGGATGCATGACTGCACGGACGCTGTGCTCCCTCTGTGTCACAGGGTCCAGACCAAAACCAGGGAAAGAGCAACGTTCCTGCTGGCTTTCTTGCGCCGTTCTACAGGGGGCGCTTCAGAAACCTGCCGAAAACCTACTGTTGGAAACAAGCAGTGTATTGTGTGTGTGTGTGTGTGTGTGTGTGTGAGCATGTGTGTGAGTACATGGGCATGGGTGTGTGGATGAGTGACAGGACATTTGCTTGAGGAATGATGACCTCTCATGCACTTCCTTGATTTCGATCACATGTCGATCTCTAATCCTGCCACGGCCCCCCCCTCTGCCATCATCGGGCTGCGTGCCAAATCCGTGGTCATGAGACGATCTCACGGTCTTATGCAGCAGTCCTCCACCCTACGTTGCGTAAGCACTTGACCCAGTATCATCTCTGATCTTTGCCGCCGTGCATCAGAAAAAGAATGTGGATGTGGAATCCCCCCTGCCGAGCTGTGGATGTGACCCTAAAACAGCCCAGCGCTGACACAACCCGCAAATCGGATCCATATTGTTTTACGTCAGCCAGGAATCTGCTCTTCTATAACTGGACTGTTTGCCAGTGAACAGAACTGAATGTGATGTAAGCTGGATTTTCCTCTGAAAAGGGAACTGGCAATTGACTAACATTTATATGTTAGAGGGGAAGTAAAGCCACTAAGAGGAGTTTTGGTAAATGTGCCACTTGCATATAGAAAAATGGCTATAATTACCAAATGGCCAAACATGATTAGAGATCTTATGTTACTGCACTGTTAGGATTGCTGGTGTGATGAGATTCCTATTACTCTGCCTGCTGTTCCTATTGCAATCACTGGACAAAGAACTGGCCATTTTTGGGAAGCCACAATCGGAAATCCCCAGTATCCGCAAATCCGCAAAAGTGCCGAGCTCTTGCGTTTCTCTCTTGGGACTTTTGAAAGACATAGCCCAAAGATCTGAGGTGATGGTGTTGGAGTGGTGGACACAGGACAGGGTGTAGATGGTGGTGAAGTGCTGGTGGGGGTGTGGAAGTGGATAGGTGATGGTGGCAGAGTGGTGGTGTGGAGGTCGAGTGGTGGTGTGGACATACCAGAGTTTCTGTATATGTAGAAAATTATGAATTGTTTTATTCAAGCGCCCTGAAGTGACGAATGCAGCTTGAAGAGATGGGTCTTTAGTCTACATCTGAAGAGTGCTGGTATGGGCTGGCAGGTAGTTCCAGCGTCTGGGTGCTCATACAGAAAAGAGACTTGAGGCATTGGGATACAACAGCTATGCTCATGGGCAACTCACGAGTCTGCAGAAATCCATCATTCACAGTTACTTATATATGTAAATGATCAGTACATTTGATTGGATCAGTCATGCCAAGCTTATTAGGCTAACTCTAGTCATGCCAAGCTTATTAGGCTAACTCTAGTCATGCCAAGCTTATTAGGCTAACTCTAGTCATGCTAAGCTTATTAGTCTAACTCTAGTCATGCTAAGCTTATTAGGCTAACTCTAGTCATTTCTTTGCAGAGAAAACATTTATTTATTAGATTTTTTTAAGATTTGTACTAATTTAATTCTACTACTACATTGGAAAAGACACTTAATTCGATTGAAATTATTTAATTAAATGTGTACATCAACAAATAATCTCATGCACTTCTATCACATTATCATCAATGTATAAAATGAATAAAATGGAACAATATATATTTATGCTCAGATTTGAATGAAAAAAACATTTATAGTGGATTGTTGTGACACCACTAAACCATGATTCATAAAACCAAAGTTGGAAAATAGAACTGCACGTGAGCTTCAAGTTAAGAAGAACTTAGTGAGTTACGAATGGGTCTAAACACTCTAATGTTACGAACAAGTTTAAGTTGTAGGTGAGTTGTCATTGGCCTGCAGGGGTTTAGTTCCACGTGCAGGGAGGGCTGCCAAGAGGAGCACTGGGCTCCAAAATAAGATGTAGTATTGACTCGCAAATGCCACATATGTATATATATATGTATGTGTATGTGTGTGTGTATGTATGTATGTATAAATATATACAGTCCCATCCAAAAGTATTGAAGCAGCAAGGCAAATTCCTTTGCAAGCAAGGGTTATGCCATATATTTTTTTTGTTTTTCACTGAAGACATTTGGGTTTAAGATCAATGTCACATTACCGCTCCGGGCCCCTCCCCTCAGCTGCGTGTATCCGTATTCGGCGTCCATATATGTACTTCCTGTGGATGTGGTCGTCTTGTGTATGTGTTCACCCATCTTGTCAGTCTAATTTGTTACACGTATATATTGTGTGTGATAGTCTTGTCCCATGCTTGTCTTTTTGAGTCCCTAACGTGTCTCCATGTTACGTGCGTTTAGCGCTACGGTCTATAGTCACTTTCTTCGTCAATAAAGTACATGTATAAGCTATACTCGTCTCTGCATCCTGCCCCAACTCAAAAGATGAGTAGGAACCAAGAGTTCAGAATTTCAGCTTTTATCTCCTGGAATTTACATCTAGATGTGTTAAACAACGTAGGAGATATTACACCTAAGTGTTTGTATTAGACCACAGCATTTTTATGTGAGCAAAAGTATTGGAACAAATACTCTTAAAGTAAATAACATTTAATATATGGCATAACCCTTGCTTGTGATATCTGCCCCAAGCCTGCAACCCACTGACATCACCAAACTGCTGCATTCTTCATTTGTGACGCTTTTCCAGGATTTTACAGCAGCCTCTTTCAGTTCCTGTTTGTTGCAGGGGGTTTCGCCATTCGGGCTCCACTTCAGGAGGTGAAATGCAAGGTCCAAGGTCAGGTGATCAACTTGGCCAGTCTAAAACCTTCCACGTTTTTCTCTGGATATAATCCTTTGTTTTGTTGGCAGTGTGCTTTGGGTCATTGTGCTGCTGCATAATAAACTTCCTCTTGATTAGTTTGGATGTGTTTCTCCATAAATTTAGGCTAAATTAGGCTAACTCTAGTCATGCTAAGCTTATTAGGCTAACTCTAGTCATGCTAAGCTTATTAGGCTAACTCTAGTCATGTTAAGCTTATTAGGCTAACTCTAGTCATGCCAAGCTTATTAGGCTAACTCTAGTCATGCTAAGCTTATTAGGCTAACTCTAGTCATTTCTTTGCAGAGAAAACATTTATTTGATTTTTTTTAAGATTTGTACTAATTTAATTCTACTACTACATTGGAAAAGACACTTAATTTGATTGGAATTATTTAATTAAATGTGTACATCAACAAATAATCTCATGCACTTCTATCACATTATCATCACTGTTTGATGTGAACGCAATGACTAAAACCCTGGAATAAAATTTGTTCTGTACACTTCAGAATTTCTGCTACCATCTGTTCCAGAAACAGCCATGCTATATATATATATATATATATATATATATATATATATATATATATATATATATATATATATATAGGTAGTTAGTTTGGTGGTTATCCTCACTGATGAGTGGTTGATCTCACTCATGAGTGGTTAGTTTCATTCATGAGTGGTTGATCTCACTCATGAGTGGTTAGTCTCACTGATGAGTGGTTAGTTTCATTCATGAGTGGTTGATCTCACTCATGAGTGGTTAGTTTCACTGATGAGTCTCAAAAGTGTGAAGTTCCCTTCACACTGTGTGTCTGGAAATGCTCTTATTTTCACTACTGAGTTTTACTGTTGTTTTTCAATGATTTGATTTCACCAAACGTTTAAGCGATCGCGGATCATCACGATCATTCAAGAATTCTTTCCAACCACATTTCTTCCATAAAGACGATGTTTCCCAACTGTCCTTCAACGCAGTTGTTAACCTGAATTTCATCAATCTCCTTAGATGTTTTTAATCATTTCATCAGGCTCCTTACATGCTTTCTTACGCCTGTGCCGCTATGTGATACGGGGCCGCTCAGAACTCTCTACCTTCATGGTTCCCTCTGTCTCAACCAAATCTGCACACGTCTGACAAAAAAAAAAAAATTAAATATTGATGGCTCAGGGCCATCAATGATGGGAATCCGAGGTCATCAGATTAACACTTCCGCTTGTCAGTAGAAACAGTCTGTCAGGGATTCATTCATCAAGAAGACCAAAGGGGATGTGACAGACAGTGAAACTACACTCATAAAGCTTCAAGAAGAAGTCAGTCGACAATATATAAAATTGCTAAATTTAGCGAATGTTCTCATTTTAACACTTACATACATTTTTTGCAAACATGTACATTTAGTAATTAAAATATTATTTTGGCGTGTGTTGCCATGGAAACCGCGCCACCCAGGGGAGGGGCTACTGTGACAGGGGGCTTCGGTAGCTGTTCACGGCCCATCCTGCGTTCAGACTTCCTGCACTTCTTTATCCACTTGTTCTATTTATAAATGACTGCACATGTAGCTAATTGCTAGTTAGCGTACTTTACTATGCGTGTTTCCTGTTTGGCACAGCTCTCAATCACCTGTTTTCTGAAAGAAATGGGGTAGAAGTTGTCTGCCCTGTTTTTGCTCTCTATCTCTATTTCTTTCCATTCTTTCCACTTCTGAAGTCCTGATTTTGGTTTCATTTTAACCGGTTCAGAATTGCTAACTGCTCACACATATTAGCAGGAGGACCAGGCTGTGTTGCTTTTCAGGCAGGGAGTGAGGGAGATTTAAGAGATTCAAGGAAATTACACACAGATAAACAGAACTCACCATGGAATGCACAGTCTGTAATTCTTTATCTGTATAATACCATGGAGTGTAAAAATGAGGAACTAACACCAATTTGTTCAATTGGTAATTAGAGGACTTTCCATCCAGCGGGGTCTCCGGGTCACCAGGCACTGTTGCTGTTGCACTGTAGATGTTTGCCAAGGATGGCTCCTGTGCCTCCATCTACCACCATAATGGCTTTTTTGACTCATGAACTTTCTGGATCAGAGCATATTACAGTGCTGGATTATTAACCTGCAAAGTGATATTTTAGATATTCAGTGATTATAGTTTATGGAGGGTTTAAGATGCAAATTTTGTAGGCAAGCTTTAAGGGAGCGATGTTGCATCAGGCTTTGAATAAAAAATGAAGTGAATGAATCTTATTTAGCTTATAGCTCTGAATGGACATTGTGATTTATGCTGAAATGTGTAGTGAACTATTTTAAGGACACAAGCTTAAACCTTGTTGTCTTTGAGCAAAATGGATCTGGAAGTTGAAATTCTGAAAAAGAAAACTCAACCATCATTTTCCCACTTTGATTAAAGAATAAAATAACTTTGGACAAAAGAGAAATAATTAAGATTGTATCGAGAATATTTGTAATGTGCAAGAGGTGAAGTCAGCACTTCTATGTTGTTTGAAGTCTTTCTTAAGGGCAAATCATTCTTCATTGTCGGTTCTTTGAAACATGGGTCAATACACAGGCAGAAAAAAGTAAAAGACTAATTATCTGTGTGGCAAAACACAATTGTTGAAAGTAAAACAGTGTCGAGCAAGCAGACGTAACAGACTGCTTAGTGCTTCACTGATATCAGCACTGAAACACAGCTCTCTGTATGCAAATAGCCATCATTTGCATACAGGAACATGATAGGCTCTTATAATTTAGGCTGCAATAAAACTCACGTGTGTGTGTGTGTGTGTGTGTGCTTGTATGGTGCTCTGTCACTAGGGTGTGTGTGTGTGTGTGCTTGTATGTGTGTGTGTGTGCACTAGGGTGTGTGTGTGTGTGTGTGTGCTTGTATGGTGCTCTGTCACTAGGGTGTGTGTGTGTGTGTGTGCTTGTATGGTGCTCTGTCACTAGGGTGTGTGTGTGTGTGTGTGTGTGTGCTTGTATGGTGCTCTGTCACTAGGGTGTGTGTGTGTGTGTGTGTGTGTGTGTGTGTGTGTGTGTGTGTGCTTGTATGGTGCTCTGTCACTAGGGTGTGTGTGTGTGTGTGTGTGTGTGTGTGCTTGTATGGTGCTCTGTCACTAGGGTGTGTGTGTGTGTGTGCTTGTATGGTGCTCTGTCACTAGGGTGTGTGTGTGTGTGTGTGTGTGTGTGCTTGTATGGTGCTCTGTCACTAGGGTGTGTGTGCTTGTATGTGTGTGTGTGTGTGTGTGTGTGTGTATGGTGCTCTGTCACTAGGGTGTGTGTGTGTGTGTGTGTGTGCTTGTATGGTGCTCTGTCACTAGGGTGTGTCCTCTCTCCCCTTCCTGCACCTGATTCAGTCCCTGTGGGGGGGGCTGTGGATTCCGGTAGAGAGGACGCTGTGTGCAACTGGCTGCCGCTTCTTGCCGGTGTGTGATTGGACGTGTAAGACTTGTACCTGTGTTAAAATTGTAAAGTGACCTTGGGTATCTTGAAAGGCGCTATATAAATTGAACATTCATTCATTCCCCACCCAGGGACAAGAATGAGAAAGAGGAAGATGTGAGCAAAGAACTGACTCTTCTTCCTTCTGCAAAGAGAGATAAAGAGAGAACATTTTACACTCCTTTATTAAAGACATATATTAGACATTACAATTAATGATAAAGAACAATTATCGTGTTTTCATTAAACTTTTGGCAACGATTATTTTACTATTATTAAAAGTGAACAGTGCTTTGTGATATACCCTCACCTTCCCAAGGTCCTGAATTACAACATTTATATTCCACTGTTAAAAAATATTTTTATTTAATGTAATAGCAACATATTTAAGCTGTTCGTGTTGAAGATTTAGAAAGAACAAACATAGTTATACAATTTGGTCCTGAACTAAATTATGTCCTGAACTAAATCATGTCCCCCCTGTTTTTGTTTCTGGGAAGTGTCTAAAATTTTTTTTGATATGAAAGGCCTGATGAACAGCATTGTTGCATTTGTGATGTCAACTGCAAGATATCTGACACTCAAAGAAAAAGAACGGAGCTACGCCATGGAACTGTAGGACCCGACAGAATGAATGTTGTGATGTACGCATACAGTGTTTTTAATATACACTCACTCCTCATTCAAATGCAGAAACGTTTACCTTGCGCAGCTGATGGACTTATATTCAAAACATCCTGGGTTTTTTTTGGGGAAATGGGGAAACTCTGTGCACTTGACTATTTTTGAAAGATTTTGAAAACACACAATGGATTGAGAGAAGAAATGGAGAAATGGAGAGAATGTGAAAAGCTAAGCTCGTCTCAGTGGTGATAGGGGAGACACTTAGGCTCATGAGCCCTAATCTGGAGGGATCACTCCGACAGACAGCAGGAGAAACACTGAGTCACACCCTCATTCGGTGGTACAAGGCTCAAGTGTGAGCAAAGAGATGCAGGCCACCCAGTGGACAAGTGAAAGGGAGTCGAGGAAGTGAGATACTGCAGTGTGGTGGGGTCAGTCATGCAGCTGTACTAAAAACGATATTGTACACAAGCTCTTCTGAGGTTCTGGACAGTGAAACCAGTTTATGTTTAAATATTTATTATTTGTTTGCATAGCTGATGAATGACCTGTGAATTTAAAATAGCATCCTGGGAAACATTGTCTACTACGCTGCAATTCTTTCATAATACTGTCTAACGCTGTCAGAACAGTCACCCAGTTTCAATACTGTTCCCCCGAAACACATATCAACACTTCCCCAAAAACCCTTTCACCAGGGAGGCTTAAGCCATGTAACATTTTGCCTGAGCCTCTGAGAGAGAAGGAAGACAGACTTTCGCTTAACCGCAGAAACAAATGAAGTCAAATCATTTGCATCCAAGCCCCCTGTCCCTGGTGTCTCCTAACCGCCTGGGCCTCTGCACAACGACTATTTGCCGCAGCGGTTCGTCTCCAGACCAGTTTAGAAGCAGCGGTGCCTTGAAGACACGCCGCCTCGTAAGCAGCTTACCGTCAGAGCGCAGAAGAACAGTGCTGAGGGGCTCTCAGCACAAAAGGCTGGAGCTTTTGTGACCCCACGTCCAGCACCAGCATCAGCAGAGTGGGGCTTAGCTAAGCGGCACGTTCGAGACTTTCCGATCCCCAAAATTCCTGCCATTTCATGAAGATGAACATCGCATGGCATCGCATGCGAACATCACGTGAGCACATTCGAGTGGATTGCTCAAGACTGCGAACGGCCAATAATAAAATGGAAACTCCACTTATTTCCCCTCCTTACTGGCACGGCCCGGAGTAGCTTATGTTGCCATGATTGCAGAGGAGACTTTGAGTTATGGCCTAGTTTACGCTTACAGTGCGCAAAAGTATGGAGATCTATAGTACTGGGATTCCAAGGATCTATAGTATTGGGATTCCAAGGATCTATAGTATTGGGATTCCCAGGATCTATAGTATTGGGATTCCAATGATCTATAGGCATGACTAAAAGAACTGTACAACAAATGTCCTTGAGCAGTTCCTGAAGGTCATCGACAGCCTCGTCATAGCAGCCTCGTCGAGACACGCCACAGTTATTGCAGTCGAACAGTCCTCTAGAGGATATGAGTCAGGGTCAAACACCAGCACTGCCGCTGGTATGTCGGGCTGAGGTTCTGGCCCTAATCTCAGTCAGCACAGACTCCCAAGGTCTCCCACACGTTACGCAAGACGTTACTGTTATGAACAGTCCAGTGCCAACAGTGCCTCAGAGACAACTTAGAGACTATCATATCTTGGCCACTTTCCTCTGCGGTCCCAGCAGACCGCCATCGCCGACTACGTCACAGCAACAGCACAGCAACGTGCCACATAGCAACAACGGTCACACGTGTCCTCCAACCAATGCGCGGTTGCTCGCGGTCCTGAACAGAACCGGCTCTCTTCCAGCGTCGCTGTTTTGGACAGTCCCGCTGACTCGACTCGGAAGCGGACGATTAAGCGCAGCTGGCGCAGCGTAACGACGGCCCCCCTGTGTTACATCATCCAGCTGCCTGCACACGCCATGAAACATCGAGTCCCGAGGCAGGGCGGACGCCAGCCAGCTCCGTCGCTTGGATCACGTAGCCGATTGTTTACGTCCTCCCCCTGCCTCCACCCTGGCGGACTAAAGACCCCCACGCCAGATCCACCCTACTGCCTCCAGCGCTTCGGGGGCTTTTTCTCCCAGCTGCTTCTGCTTGGGTTTGTTTTGCATTGTTCGGTCACTTTTGCGGCTCTCTAAAGCGAACCTGAAACAACACCAGTGCCAGTCCTGCTCCTGGGGCTTATCGCCATTGGCTGCACACACTGATTACCCATAATCCACCCTTATAATTTCCACTCTTATTGGAAGAGATGGAGGAGTTTCTCAAATATGAATTAAGATGTCTGGGTGGCCACTTAGTATTATATAACCACGGACTATTATAGGAGCTTCATTTCAGGATGAGTGGCGTAAATGTCTGTTGGGGACATGGAATGAACGGTTTGGCAAAATATTAATAAATTGTTTGTTAAAAATCTGCACTTGGTGATGAGTATTGTGAAGGCACTGCCTATGTGCATATATGTCTTTGATATTGGACAGTGACTACTGATTACGTTATAATGGACTACGTGTTATAATGGATCTAAGAATACTAAAAATATTTCCTTAAATGAGTCAGAGCTTAAAAAAGAGGCAGTTTCATCCATGAATTTTTATTCAATATTTTAAAAGGTTTGGTACATGTGTGGTACCTCTGTGAAGCAGGGTTAGTTGGACTGATTTAGACATAATATGAAACCCAGTGATCTCTGAGACCAGTTTTTTGTTATTGTGTGTGTTGATATTTACTCCACAAATATTTACACTTAAAAAGCAGGGTCCCTCAGAAAGGTGAGTTGACCATGTAAAATAGCTTTTTAAATAATTTGCTCCTGAAATGATTTGTGAATTATAAATTTTGGTATTTGGATCAAATTAGTTAGAACAGCACAGATTTTACATTCTCATTTGGAAGGGAGAGAATTTCTTAGTACTTCTGTGCAAATATGGCAGGTTAATGGCTAAAGGTTTGATTTGCTGTGACAGTCGTGCACACATAAATGCACACATAAAAAAGCATTTATTAATTAACAAATAAATCTATGAACAAATGAATGACAGAATTAATAAATAGATAAATGTTAGTTAAGGTGGTGCAGGTGTCTTCTAAGCACATTTGCAGATAATTGTTTTTTACATAAATCATTAAAATCTAAGAATAAGGGAAATTGGTTTGGGGACATGGTGTGTGTGGGTGAATGGATTTAACCTGATGGCAAAATTGGTCGTTCTGCTCAACTGTTAAAAAACCCCCAAATTTCTGCTATTTGCAATGTAGGTGAAAATATGGCGTGAGATTTGGGAGTGCCCTAAAGCCTGAGACTCTGTGAGATCTTTATGAGAACACAGTATTGCTGCTCTCTGTGCCATGGACAGATAAATATAGCATTTTAAATGGAAAAGCAAAGTGTTTCCATTGAGTTGCATCAGACGCTCGACCCTGTCGCTCGGACCACTGTTGCCACGACAGCAGAAGCGGGAGGTCGGCAGGTGCCCCCCGCTACCCTGGCGATGGAGCAGACGCTCTCTGTTCGCTTAAAAGCCTCGTTCCCATGTCAGATGCCTGAGCAGGATCAGTCTTCATAGGCATCAGTAAGAATTTGCTGTGGGCCTTGATGGTTTGCAAGTATCTGAGACCGTATGAGAACCTTGTAGGACGTGCGGTTGAAGCCCCCTCCCCCTCCACACCTCTGCCCCTCCCGGCCTCCTGGGGGCCCCAGGCAGACGTTTGTGGTGAGCCCACACGGACTGAGTCAGTCATACCCACAGCGCTATATCCTGCCATGACGCGCCACAGATTCTGAGAGCCAGGGACTGTAGCACCGCGTTCTGACAGTAGGGGGCAGAGGAGGGCACGCTCCCTCTCAACACTTGTTTTACAGATAACTCTTGGCAGGTTATCCATGTCAGGTTGCACTTTGCTGGGAGAAAGAACACACTAACAGGACATGATGTGGGGGGTTGGGTCACTTATAACACTAACAGGACATGATGTGGGGCGTTGGGTCACTTATAACACTTACAGGACATGATGTGGGGGGTTGGGTCACTTATAACACTAACAGGACATGATGTGGGGGGTTGGGTCACTTATAACACTAACAGGACATGATGTGGGGCGTTGGGTCACTTATAACACTTACAGGACATGATGTGGGGGGTTGGGTCACTTATAACACTAAGAGGAGATGATGTGGGGGTTGGGTCACTTATAACACTAACAGGACATGATGTGGGGGGTTGGGTCACTTATAACACTTACAGGACATGATGTGGGGGGTTGGGTCACTTATAACACTAACAGGACATGATGTGGGGGGTTGGGTCACTTATAACACTTACAGGACATGATGTGGGGGGTTGGGTCACTTATAACACTAACAGGACATGATGTGGGGGGTTGGGTCCCTTATAACACTAACAGGACATGATGTGGGGGTTGGGTCACTTATAACACTAACAGGACATGATGTGGGGCGTTGGGTCACTTATAACACTAACAGGACATGATGTGGGGGGGTTGGGTCACTTATAACACTAACAGGACATGATGTGGGGGGTTGGGTCACTTATAACACTAACAGGACATGATGTGGGGGGTTGGGTCCCTTATAACACTAAGAGGACATGATGTGGGGGTTTGTAACACATCGCCCCGCCCCCCTGTCAATCATTCCCCACTTTCCCTTCGCTTCAGTGCTTTTCCATTCCCCGTCTAGGTCCAACCTTCCTGTCTGTCATGTGCTTCACCTGTTAGTAATAGATTCACCTGCTTTGAGAGAATCCATATCCCATCATACACTGGGGTTCCATGATTATCTTGAGGTCTGGGCAAAAATGTCAATTGCTCTCTATGCTTCAGATACAACTGCAGCTCCCCTGTGTAAGAGACTAAAACATTCCCACCCAGTTGCATCAGTCTTGCTGGAATCTTTCAGCCCATTGTGTGCCCAATTGTGTCCATTTGACCTTGCAGGCACCGTGACATCAAAATTCATGTCCTTTGTTATAAGACTTATAGCGCTAAAGACTGTGACAGGATGGATTCATGCTATCTGTGTTGGAAAGAAGGTTAAAGCCTCTTTAGCACCATGGCCCCCCTAGCTGAAGCTGTTTGTGATTGGCAGAACCAGGACACACCCCCATTTTGCCTTTTTTGCTCACGGAGTGCATGTTTCCCCACGCTGTCATTGGTTCAGGGAAACCTTGGTGGGCGTATTCCATGATCGTTGCTTATTGCCTGTGCTCTGTTTTTTCCACAAACGTGGCTGAGTCTCCAAAATTCAAAATGGATAATCTAAAGGTTGCCTACATATCAGGATATGCAGTCTTACTCAGTGAAAATGAGATTAACTGAGTTGACTGTTTATGAACAACCACAGACAGCAATGTCACTTATTCATAAAACACAATGAGGATGTGGTACAAAACTGGCTGCTGTTGTAACAAATACCATTAAATGAAGTCAGAGGGCCTTGTGACTGGAACCAGCTGTCAGCATGAAAATTTTGTCAAACTGCTTCAGTTAAGGACATTTGCAGAGATATAGAGCAAAATAAAAGTCCTGATTGTCCTGATTGTCCTGACTGAGGCCCGTACCCAGTGTTTGCCCCGTGCGCGAAACGGTTCTCTGGTCATTTTCTGAGTATTATATTCTGAAGTAGCGAAGGGAGACTTGATGCAAATGGACTAGACAAATGTCTTGCAGCGTGATCAGGTAGAAAAACACAGCCTCTCGTCCAATAGCAACGCAGGTGGTGTTGGCGTGGAAACCAGAGGGTGTCGCCCCGGTGATGGAGCCACATGTTATGTGCAGGGATATGCAGTAAATACGATGAGCGGCGAGTATTAGACCCTGTTGTACGCTCTTGGTTTTCACATCTCTGCTGGAGTCGAGATCCTGAGATAACGGCTGGTTTCTACACGCTCCTAAGTGTGTGCGGAAGCTGCAAGGTATATGTGAACGTGTGTGTGTGTGTGTGTGTTTTCAGTTTCACTGTGCTGTATGTGAACCCACGCAGCCTCTCTCTGCTGCACCTACGGGACTCCTCTGCCTGATCTGGCACTATATTTAGTTTACAGCCACGTCTCTTCTCAGTGACTTTCTCTTTGTGGAAGTATTTAAATGGCGTTGCTCTGTAAGGGAAAACGTGCTCGCAGTAACACTGCGAGTTGCTGTCGGCGGGGCAATCTAAAATGTCTCTTAATTCAGACAGGCTCAATCGTTTAGTCTATCTTAGGGGTGTAGTAATTGACCCCTTTTCCCACAACAGGGGAAGAATTTGGCAGGTGTGATGGTTTTCTCAAAGAGCAGAAAGTCTAGAATCACATGTTCTGTTTGCTCTGTGCCAAAGAGAAACATGCTTGCTCTCAATTGCATCACACCGTAGCCTTGCTGACATCATTCAGCCCTTTACCTCAACGCCATGTGTGTGTTCTTCCAGTGTGTGTGTGTGTTCTTCCAGTGTGTGTGTGTGTGTGTTCTTCCAGTGTGCGTGTGTGTGTGTGTGTGTGTGTGTGTGTGTGAGTTCTTCCAGTGTGTGTGTGTTCTTCAGCCTTCGGGCCGTTGCCAGTGTCACTAGGCAGCTGGTGAACACACATCCTGTGGTAAAAGCTGAAGTTTTACACCTTACTGTAGCGACAGCCGTGCTAAGGATTCACTTGACAGCTTGGTTTGTGGAATGGCTGTGTGAGACCATGGGAGCTGTGGTCAAAGCAAAGGTTTCCTCTCGACTGTGACTGTGTGCGGTGAACCCACACCAACTCCCTGTTACCCCCCACCCCCCCCCCCAAACCCTCCCCCCATCCCTTTTACCATCACTCCTCTGCATCGCGGGCTGATAGGATAATGCCCTGTTCACATACAGGCAAGTGCACAGACACTGATACGCTACTTTAATGGGAATTCACTTTTAAATGTGTTACTTATCCTCGAGACCGTGAGCTCCCGATGAGTCAGTGGTCAGACTCTGCTTCTCTGCCTGACTTCTTCTCAGGAAACCTGCAAAATAGTCGCTCTAATAAATCTCGTAGTGGAAAATGTCATCGTATTTAGACTACGACACCGTAGACTTTTTCATTAGAGATTAGCAATTTTCAGTAATCCATTTTTAGTACCCAACCTTGAAACAAATACCATTTACATATGTTTATATTATTGGCTACAATCGTGAATATCCTAACTGAACACTGTACTAATACAGTTCAGTTTTTATTCCATTCAGTCATTTATTTTACATAATAAATCAGTAATCAGGAAGGTTGTGAGACCCCGGAACATGAAATGCGATGATGAAAACAAAGCTTTGTGCATTAGTGACCTTCATTTCTGTTCCATTACTAAATATGGAGTGTAGAGGCCTGTGAAGGACAAAAGACCAATAGATGCTGACTGTGTACATTTGAAATGCAGCGGCGTCACACAGAGTCCATAAGACTATGATCAAAGCCACTCATACACACACACACACACACACACATTCACAATGGTGTACTTTCCCTTTGCTAAACAAGACTTCAAAACTGAGGGGGTTTTATACACCCCAGCAGATACTCATCGGGGTCTCCAGCGTTTTACTCTGTGGTTGGGAAAGAAGAGAAGCACAGTGTGACCTAGAAACCAAGGAAACCAATAAACCCTGAGGGTGCAGAAACGTTGTGCGCATCTCCAATAACGCCAGCGTACTCTTTAGATGCATCAGGCTTCGTTCCGTGTTGTTTATTCTCCTCAGCTTGCGCTTCTCCCCAGATCAGCTCCATGGACGTGTTGATCTATATGTAATTTTTGGAGTTATGGAGCCAAACACACCAGCTAAACATAAATAACTCAAACAGACTTTGAGTTTGAGTTAGTCTAGCTTAAGGCCTTTGCGTGACAGGCTGGGGTCTTGGGGCCAGTGTAATCTATTACTAGCACAAAAACCTCACCGCTGTTCCACTTGTGGTTTTGAATAATCTTGATTTCAGTGCAAAAGAAAGTTGGTGGTAATCTCGACTGCGCCGTGGGAGGAACCTGCCCTCTTTCTGTTCCCCCGGATTCGGCTTAAAAATGCAGCCCCTCGGAGAAGCTTCAGATTGCTGGAGATAACGCGGCCTGAGAAGATGAACGCCACGTCCGCTCTGCGCTGCTCGTCCGCCCTGTTGCTGCTACTGCTGCTCTCTTCGTCCATGCTGAACGGTACGCACCCCCCCCCCCGTCCCCACCCTGCTGGTACACCATCCTGCCTGGGCTTTGGTGGCAGTAGTTGTTTTTGCCCCCAGATATGGCTGGCGGGGTCACGCAGGTCACCCGGGTCACCAGACTGCTCAGCTGACCGCTCTTCTCTCCTCCGCAGGTAGCGACGCTCATCCAGCAAGATGCTGTTTGAAAACAAGCGAAACGAAGATACAGCTGAAACTTCTCAAGAGATACGTTCTCCAAGAGAATGCGCTGTGTCATGTGAGGGCAATCAGGTAAGCCGTCGAGAGCTCTGCACAAACAAGACGCCATTCGTACAGCTCAAGATTTCACAAATTCAAATTCACAAATTTGGAAAAATGTTCTTAGGTTTATCACCGTGAAGGAGACCACAATCTGCTCAGACCCGTCCTCACGATGGGCCATCAAGGCGAAGGAGTACTTGGACAGGAAGTGGCGAGTAGAAGCTTTACTCCAGAGATCCACTGAGAGACCCAAACAGCAGAGGTTCAGCGCCGTCACCAACAGAACCCGCCTCCAAGTTTGATTCGACAAGCAACTGAACCGACCAGCTACTGAGCTGTTAAAGCACTTTATTAATGGAAAGTTTGTACTTCATTAATGGACCAGTTCGTTTGTACTATTACTTTTAAGCTTTATTATCAATATCATTATATTATTTTATTATTATATTTAATTTCAGAAACATCCTTATATTGTGTTGATTTTTATATTAGATTTTTGTACAGTATATTTGTAAAATTGCTGAAATAATCATTTGTCAGATATGAAAAACTTTGACTATTTCTTTTAATATCCAATTCTGTATTTCTGTTTCTGGAATGCAAAGCGCTTGTTTTATGTTGCCTTAAATAAATGACCTTCAGTCACCACATCTGTTCTTTGTATTCACAATTGTGTTATTTTGTATTCACATCACAACTGTGTTTTTTTATTTTAATACAAAACACAAAGAACCCTACTTTGGAGGAAAAACCTTCAAACAGCTTCAACCAGCCAAGGTCACTGACAGAAGAAGGTATGACAGGGGTCTGTAGATTCTTTGATAGCAGAGCCTGCATGATCCAAAGAGACCTTCAGTCCTCCAGAATAGTATTATGGATTAAAATAAGATTAGAATATGCATCACAACAGGATTATGAGCTCTTGCAGTAAGTTTAAAAGTGGAGCTAACCTACCTTGTGTCACGGTGCGTAAAGACTTTCAATGCCTCTCGCTGCCTATATGCCATTACATCTTACCATAAAACAACAATAAACAAACAATACCCAATACAATAAATACTGACACAAGTCATTTCAGATTTGCAAAGGATTGTAACGTTTATTAAATGTTGCAGAGGTTTTGCAAAACTTTAATGACTTCTTCTGTTAACAGATGAGACAAAAGCCAGTACTCAACACCGGTATCGGTGTTGTAGTGAAACACCACATATACAACATTGTACATAACAGTATTTGGTATCGTGCTCAATCACTACAGATACAACATTATACTTAGCAGTACTTGTTGTTGAAGTCAAACACCACAAATACAGCATTGTACATAACAGTATTTGGTATCGTGCTCAAACATTACAGATGCAACACTGTGGCCAAACGCCAAAGCCTCGGACCCACTGTGAAGCATTCTGTGCTGCACAAGTGACTCTTGCTGTCATTTCTTTGTGGTCGTCG
The DNA here is from genome assembly GCA_020368025.1 of Brachyhypopomus occidentalis. Taxonomy (NCBI): domain Eukaryota; kingdom Metazoa; phylum Chordata; class Actinopteri; order Gymnotiformes; family Hypopomidae; genus Brachyhypopomus; species Brachyhypopomus occidentalis. Next base: position 3,023,614 of record JAGXOD010001390.1, on the reverse strand, counting down.
TCTGTCCTCGCGTCTGGACATTTTCCGTCAGTGTCGGGGGGGGGGGGGGGGTTAAACTGGAATTCGTATACTCAGACGGCCTTTTATCCAGTCTCGTTTTCTCTGGTAAGTGCCGTGTGCCCTATTTTCTCTCGTGTAGTTCCGTCACATGACCACTGTGTTCCACTGAGCAGAGCTGCTTCTGAGGAAGAGGAGCGAAGCTTCCGCTGGCCTGGTTGTGTTTGAGGAGGTGTGTAAAAGTGACCTTGATTCGTCAGCGCACCAAACGCAGGTTTGTCACACAAGCTGTGGGCGGAGTCGAACGGAAGGGTAAAACGGGGTCACGACCTCCTCACGACCTCCTCACTCTCCGCCATGATGGCGTTCAGAGCCTGCTTGACTCCTGATTGGCTCCTGCCTGGCAAAGCGGAGCACTTCCTGTGCTGACAGGAAGCATTTATTCATGTGCAGTATTTTTGCGAATGTTCATGTCATTCTGTAATATTTTGTATATAATAGTCTTATTAATATGTCTACTCTGATCTGCATATGAATGTTATCCATATACGCGCCTGTGCAGATATTCATACGTCTCTTAGGACCCCTAATTTCCCCTAGTTAGATACCTGTTAACAGTCAGGGGGTTTCCCCATCGAGAATAAATGACATCTGAACAAACAACATTTTTAACAGACATGTCCTACTCCTGCTGCTTTGCATATTCTAATAATTTACTAAACAGAAATAGGCTTTGTGTTTTTCCCTATCTAAAGGTCACAGGCAAATGATGTTGCTGGTGGGGGTTGTAGAGTTTTTGTTTGCCCGATCCTGTGGAGACATGGCAGGTGTGGATAAAGACTGCTCTACATTACGACCAGACAGTGACAAGAAATAGCCTACAGATGGGAAGGGTCCGAGGAGGCCTCCTGTGGGCTGGAATAAGGCGGACGATCGGCGCTGTTTCATGATTGTACAAGAGATAAAAAAAAGAAAGAATCTGGTCACCTGCTAACATCCCTATGAAAGAGCTCTTTCAAAAGCTGAATCACTGATCAAAGAGTCTTTATCAGTCATCTCTAAAGAATACGTTCCGCCTCGCCACAGGCACAAACGATACACACACGCTTGTGAGCAGGTTAAAGTATTTCAGCAAGGGCAAGGATATGAGGTCCAGAAAGAGCAGCGTTACAGGGAGCGCCTGAGACATCACTGCATTAGACCGTCACTGGATCTCAGGTGCGCTTAATGTGTGGGTCCGTGACCCGTGATCTTCTATTCTGAACTTTGGTCCTTCTAAAAGCCACTTCCTCTCTCGTTTGCACCCCTTGAATTTTCCCTCCATTGTTTATGTTTTTTTCCGTCTCAAAGGTGAGCGCTTGTGCAGGTCCCTCCCATCACCACGATAAGAGTGGTGGGTCAGGGGTGGTCTCCTCCACTGTGCGTCCTGTCACGATGAAGCCGTACTTTGCCGTGTGGGTCCTGGCTGCCGCTACCGTGTTCTCTGCCGTCCGCACTCGTAAGTTCTCTGTTTTGTGGTCGTTTTGTGGTTTTGTGGATTTGTCAGGTCAATGGCGCGAAGCACATATTACGCTAACCTGTGGCTTTGAAACTGGGCTCCAGTGACCTGAGCGTCTACGTAGCCTGTCACTATCTGCGAGACCACAAATTTGTGTTGGAAACGATTGGTGTTAAGCATGGTGTTGGCATGGTGTTGGCATGGTGTTGTTGCGTGGCATCATTAGATGACTCTTTTCATTCACAGAGAATGGACCGGCGGCAAGATGCTGTCTCCGCGTGTCAAAGACCACGGTGCAATTGGACATGGTTCTGAACTACAGATGGCAGCGGAAGGGACTGTGTCCGGTCAAAGCAGTCGTGTAAGTGTCCCAGTATCAGTACCAGAGACAGTACGGTAACTCTGAACGTAGAGCAAGTGTCTGTCGTTTTAGTGATGCTTGTTGCATCTGTAAAGTTATCATCGAAAACCATCGAAGATGCAGTAATAAAGATATGCAGCACAGTGGAGATGAGATGAAGATCAGATTGAGATAAAAACCATCAGTACTCTTGTGGTCTGAGTTCTAACTGGTTCCCAGATGAGTATGTGAGCAGTAGTATGTGATCTAGCGTGGAAGGTGTTTGTAAGGGAGAATTAATGCACCCCGTGTTTGCTCAGAAATTGTAACATGGCTCATGCTTGTTATTTATTATATTCTTCTCTATATGAATGAATGGGAGAAAAGGTAGAAAGAATATAAGGAATATCAGCCTAAACTACATTTTACATTTGTAAATGTAAATGCTAATAAATGCCTTTTATCATATCAATTTTCTGTCATTTAAATAATTCAGCATAATAATGCTCTGCATTGAAAATTTCTTTATCTTACAAACTTCTAAAGTACATTAAAAAGTCTGTTGCTCCTGTCCACAGGGTTTACATTAATGAAGGGAAAACACTGTGCTCTGATCCCAACATGAAATGGACCAGAAGGGCCATAAGAAAGATAGACGCTGAAAGGAAGAGAAAAGATGCAGAAAAAACGAGCACGCACGGAGTGTTGCAGGAGAGTAGCAGACGAGTGGCGCCCCCTCTGGCAGGAACCGAGATAGCACCAAACAGCAGGTGGCTTCAAGGCACTGCAGTCACAGTATCCCCTACAGAGCGACGCGGAAAAGCACCACAGTGCTCTAAAGCACAGAAGAAGAGAAAGAGAAAATTGATTAAAAAAAAATCGAAAAGGCTGTAACACTTTTTGGGATATATATATATATATATATATATATATATATATATATATATATATATAGTTTCTGATATTTTTTTTTCAGAAAATATCTTCAAAAAATGAATTAAGAATGTATGAATTTTCTATGCTAAACAATTATGACATTAAAACAATTACATTTAAACATTTTCAATAATAATGGCAACAATGATACAATTATTATGGTTGTCGGTATTTTTGCTGTTATTGTTTAGTTTTAAATGTCATTGTAAATGCCTATAATATAGTGTCATTGTAGTATTACAACATAAGAGCTTTGGTGATTCAAACCAGTAGTGCGACATTACAAATAAAACTTTGCCATTTCCATTAAATGTGTTTGATTTAATAATAAAATCCCAGTTAGCAGTAAGTTTAACTCAAATGTTTAGCATTGTATCATAAATGTGAAATTTGTATTGTGGATGACTGTTCCCAGAAAATGGAAAAACAGAAGAACAGAAGAAAAACAAAAGAAGCCATAGAAGTCTTACTGTAGCATTACTGTTAGCTTCTCACTGTAGGAGTCTTACTGTAGCATTACTGTTAGCTTCTCACTGTAGGAGTCTTACTGTAGCGTTACTGTTAGCTTCTCACTGTAGGAGTCTTACTGTAGCGTTACTGTTAGCTTCTCACTGTAGGAGTCTTACTGTAGCGTTACTGTTAGCTTCTCACTGTAGGAGTCTTACTGTAGCGTTACTGTTAGCTTCTCACTGTAGGAGTCTTACTGTAGCGTTACTGTTAGCTTCTCACTGTAGGAGTCTTACTGTAGCGTTACTGTTACGTGCATGGATGGCACGTTGTGGCTTGTTCTTCCTGTCATTATCAAGTGAATTCATTGCAGCTAATTAAAGTCAGGATGTACAAGATTAACATCACTGCGTTCCACCAATCAGGTTGCGGCATGTCTACACCTATCCACCAATTGGGCGCTTCAGGAGGCGGGCCTTCGTTGATAAAAAATGGATAAGTGTACAGACTAGAGACAGACACCTGACCGACATTTGGCCGATACATACCTGTTTAAAGGAGATGGGGGAGAAACGTAGTCTGTGCGTGTGTGAACTTAATAGTCGGTGTGTGTGATGTTTTATTCTGTGCACATGGAGGTGGGGGACATGCTAATTGTGCATATTGTTGAGGTTTACTGTACTGGAGGCTGTGGTGGAGCAGGCTAGTCCCTTTCCTGTATAGCGTAGCCTACTTCCTTTGCATAGGTACTAGGAAAGGGGGCGGCCGTCACCACTGTATGTTTTTGTTAGGATTAGTGATTTGATAGGTAGGGTAGAGGTTTTCTTGCTTTGTCGCCACCTGTATTCCACCGTAGGCCATTACATGTGTATGTGGGACGTCTATCAGCTGTTACATACAACCTGTTGAGCTTTTATAACTTTCACCAGCTTTTATCGTCCTGTTAAACTTGTTTTATCGCATAGTTTTGGACCGTTCTCTGGCTGTCAGTAAATATTGATTTATGGTCGCCATCAGATTTGTGGTCTTGTGCCTTTTATCCCATGACATTTTATACCCAGTAACAACAACACAGGGTTCATATTACGTCTGTAGGTCCCACTTTGTTACAGGAGGCGCTGGTATCTGATGGTGGTGTTTTGCCTGTACAGGTGGCAGGTGATGTCGGCCCCGTTTGGTCTGATGTACAGTGGGTTACGTCAGGAGGTCCAGAGGTAAGACCAAAAACGGGGATGTAAATGTTGATACTAACACAAGACACTGACAGGAGACACCTGGGGCGCAGGTGGGGGGGGGCGTGGCTAATGTGGAGCACATGACCAAGCCAAACAGGAAGCACAGCACATGGCAGGAAAGAGGTCAGAGGGCAAGGCATCGCCACGACAATCATTTTATTGTCAGTCCTTGTTGTAGTCATAACGGCACAACCTGAGAAGTTACTCTCGTGTTGCTATGGTGGAACGGCAAACTACTTGCTTTTGAGTTTTAACCATGGCCTATATTTTTAGAAGGAGAGGGAAAATGCTCAGATAAATGTTTTTTATGTGGTCTGACGCTGCATCATTTGTACCGTCTGCATCTACACCTGATCTGTCACATGTTCACGTCACAGGAAACTAAAGTTCAAAGGTCATTGCGAACTGATGACGTTATACCTGACAAAACAATGTCCAGTTATAACCAAAGGCACCCTGTTGCCGTGCATCCTAATCGAAATCTGAATATCTGAAAGGTAATCCTAATCCTTTTAAACATTTGTTCGTGTCTACTGTTTTTCATGACCTTCCATATAATGTCACATCCGTAGATTGTCAAATACGGACATCTTCACATTTGAGATTTGGAAACGTTTGCAAGATTCTCGCTAGTGCTACTGGCTTTATTAAAGTTAACGATGTTGTAAATGCCTCTCGAGCCCTTGTTGTCAAAGACAATTAAATGTTTATGATGTTTACTGTCAAATCTCTTTGGCTGTTAAATAGCTCTCTGGCATCAGGCGGGCGGCTGTCCAGCGGGGACCGTGTCAGTGTCCACTCGCTGTGATTCTTTTGGCTGGGACTCAATCTGACTTGTCCTCAGAGTCCCAGACTGAGATGCACAAATGGACCCAGGAAACCAGCAGTGACGTCTGTCATTTCTCCCAGGAAGCCCACGACTCTCAGAATGGTAAACGTGTCCGCTGGCATCACTCGTGTGTCACATCACTTGCTATGTCTGGTTTTAACGCTGTGTTCTGCTTCTGCCGCTTCTCGTCAGCTCAAACCAGAACCACTGATATCAGGAAAAAAAAGGCTTCAACTGAAGCCTCAGCTTGATCTTACAAAAACGGTATCTGTGATCTGTGCCGAGGCTAAAAATGGTTGAAACCCTGTTGTTATTTTAACAATGAGGTCCCTTGGCCAGTGAGTTCTCTGAGGATGAGTGACATGATCATTCATCACTACTTACACAAGTGGGAGAGGGAACTAGTGAAGTAAATAAAAAGGAACGTAAAAAATGAGCAGGTGCAGTTGATGCAGTGAGCTGTTCCTGGGTGTCTGACCTCAACTTTGACCTCCAGCGCACTCCATACACCCTAGACAGCTCCAGACGTGTTGAGGCATGTCAATGTGCGCCAGGTGCACAGCCTGATGGACACGCCCAGTGCCACACACACACACACACACACACACACACACACACACAGGTCCCAGTCCACTGATTACTGATTGCTTTCATCTGATCCTTGTTTGCTCTTCCATTCCTCTATCTCATTGCTCCATCTCTCATCTGACTGTTCCTCACTGCTGTGTGGAAGGCCCAAGTCCCACTGCCACACACACACACACACACACACACACACACGCGCGCTGCTCTGAGTCCCACTGCTGCTCTGCTGCATCTCAACGCCTCGGGTGGTGCTGACGGTGCTTTTGATTTTCATTGGCTGTTCCTTGTTTTGACTTGCAATGGAGAATAAAGGCACTACAAGCCCCTTCCTGCCCCTGTCACACAGCATGCCTATACAGTCTTAATCCGAACAGTCTTAATCTTCCTGGATTATCGACACACGATGCTCTAATGTTTCGCAGTCTAATATTTGACAGTTGATAGTTTATTATTCGTGATCTTCATATAGAACATCAGATTGTGTGCGATCGCTCTGATCCACTCAGAGCAAAACGCTTCTGATTCTGGCTATCTGGCCACGAAAAGGTGCGCCTCCACAAAGGGGCACTGTGCCCCTTGCAGGCTCCTCCCATGTGACCTCTTTAACGCGGCCCATGCGGTGCAGAAGCAGCATGTGGGTGAGCTGGAGATGCTGAGCTGCAGAATGTGTGTGTGTGTGTGTGTGTGTGTGTGTGTTGTCATGAACATGCTCAGAAAATAAGGTATTACTCAATCCCAGCATCCCACCCGGGGTTTCCCCAACGCTGTGACAGAATGTGTGTATGTGTGTGTGTGTGTGTGTGTCTGCGACACACACCTCTGCTGCCGACCACACCTGCGTTATTTCCAAGCCACCTACAATATCACCCGAAAATGTGTTATTCTTAAACAAAAGTGCAAAAACTTTGTGACTGAGATATGATGTGATTACATTTACATTTGGAGTATTTAGCAGACGCTCTTATCCAGAGCGACTTACAAAGCGCTTCGCGTCTGTTCACAGAATATCAGACGTGCTATCTACGTCAATATCTGTCACATCAGTTACGTTGCTTGTGTTATGTTAATAACCTGGAACTCCGTCCATAATAGTGTTTTTGTGGTGTTTTTTTTTTTTATTTTCATTTTCGATATTTCCTTCGGCCGTGGAAGTATGGCGCAGACGAACCATAACCGCATCCTAGATTAAGATCTTTTGTATAAAGAAGTACAGTAGCTCCGGAACTGCAGCGGAAGTGTCACGTGCGCGTGAGCCGTGTGAGTCGTGAGGGCTCCTGGTTGAGGTGCTGCTTTGTGATGCAAGAAGAGAAAAAGACGACGCACACTCCTCCCGTCTCTGCGGCGACGCACGTTCCATTCGTGCAGCACCTCGAGCTGACCCCCCCCCCCCCCCCATTTCCTCTCCCCACACGTTGCCGAGCGTGTCTGCAAGTCTCCCATCAGCCCCAAATGCACTTCAGCGCAGCCCGGCGGAACACTGCACGCGGATTGTGTAACGCTGCCCACACTCCTCTTTTGCACACACGAGGTGATGACAGTGGACGAATCCTTTGTGAGTGGACAACGAGGCTTTCCGAACTAGTTCAAATTGCACAGGCATATTTCACAAAGCCTTGTGGGCTTTTGTGAAACAAAGTATAGTAGAGCAATTACACGCTGTGTCCACCAGGGGGCTAGGCAGGTGCTCCAGGACAACGCAGGAGTCCAGCATCACCACGGCAGCAGTCCTGCTGTGTCCTGCTCAGTTCTGACTTCCTGAACATGCTCCATGTGCCTTGTTATTGGGTTTAGATTAATCTCTGTTCGTCTTACAGCAGGTCAACTATGTCCTGTTTTTTAATTTGTTAGTTAGTTTATTTGTTAGCAGTGATCTCCCCCACTGCCACCAGCAGCAAACACACTCAGTCTGGGCTGAACTCGGTGAGCCAGTTCCTGGTGGAAGAGGAGAATGGTAATGTTTCAGTAATGTCATTACCCAGAGGAAACAGGGAACGAAACATCTGATAAACCCTTCATTCGCCTGAAGAATGGTGTGGTTAAAAGCACCAACACTTAACACCAAGGCTCACTAAAGGCACTTTGCAACCGCCAATCCGACCAGCCATCGGATCAGTGCAGATTAAAGAGTCTGGTCTCTCAGACTGGCTGTGTAGTGAGACGAAAGGACACAAGACACCAGCGTAACTGCAGCCGTTATGGAGGTGACGAAAGAGCAGGAGCAGGACAACGACGATGCATGTTTCCATGTTTTCCAGTGTGTAATTGTCCTTACATAGTTACATACTGGAGTGGGTCTTTTGTTTACTTTGTTTTCACTAGTGTTTTCTATGTGTTTAATCCTATTAACACAATGCTAACTTACTTAGTTCTGTTTACGTAGTCTAGTATGTCTTACTTTGTTTTTATTACGTATTTACTCCTGTTTACATTGTGTTTACTCCTGTTTACATGGTGTTTCCTAGGGCCTCGTGGTTACCAGCCTTTGCTGAAGATGAGGACGGTAACACGTGCTTCCTCCATGTCACGTGTGAGCTGTGGCTCTAGCACCACCGCACCGACGTTGGTAAGAGAGTGTGAACCATTCCCCACCACACAGAGAGCCTGGCAGACATCGCAATTCACCCCCTGGGGAGAGGGGACCTCGCTCGTCCCCCACTAGCCCACCCACCGAGGAAGATCTCACTCATCCCCACTCACCCCCCCGGGGAGAGAGGACCTCACTCGTCTCCTGCTCCCCATGAGAGCATGGCTTACTGTGACCTGCAGGGCACAGGATGTGACATCACTGGCATCTTTTAACAGTGCAGAGTGTGATCAGCGGTCGCAGACGGGTTATGATAAATCCTACGACAACGAGGCAACGAACTGCTAAGACTTGTTTAGACACTTAAAGGGCAAACGGTCTTGTTTTAAAGATCTAAACTCTCTTGTTTTTTTTGAATGAACCAATTACAGTGAGGCAGCGACAGGCATGGCTGACCCACAGTAGCTGGTGCTGAGCAGCTCTTGGTTCATGATCCATGAACTTGCATAACGACCAGCAGGGGGAGTGCTGGAGCTTGATATCAGTCCTCGTGGGGGAAGGTATCAGGCCAGCGGACCAAGCGCTTGGCACTGAGCCGGGACATGATTAATCCTTTCGTTTACGTTCCCTTGCATGGCGCTGACTGAATAGCGAGCCTCTGTGTCATGAATCCATTACCACCATGTTGCACTATGAAGATGAGAGAAAAGAAATACATTATTGAAAAACAATTCGGGAACTAATTAAACTGTATTTGAAAATTGCTATTGTGTGTGTGCGCTTGTGTGTGTGTGTGTGAGATCAGTGCATTTGCAGTGTTTTCTCATTCTAATTTAAAAGTTTATTTAAAATGCATATTATCACTATTTTTTTCTACTCAGTGGTCAGTAAAGTGCTTTAAAGCTATTAAGTGCTTTAATATTACGACTGAAAAACTAGAGATTCACGTGAACTGGAAACAATTAACAAGCAAACAAACAAACAAACAAACAACGGTACGTGGCAGCAACAGGTGGGTTTATGTGAGTTTGTACATTAGCATTTGTTTATGCATACGCAACTACAAATATCTGTCATGATTACACTTCCATTCCTGGGCACAAGAAAACACCTTTCAACAAATTATGCTAAATTTTCCTTTGAAAGTGGTTTTAAGGTGTAAACCGCCTTACTGAATTTGCGCACCGTAGTATATTTATGATTAATTTAGATTTTAGTAAAAACGTGTTTACGTGTGCAGCAGTAATGCTGCGATGATGCCAAAGACAGAAACGAGGACCCACGTGGTCCCATACGGACAACAGCTGGACGAAAGTCTCCCTGGAGACATGGACAATCAGGCAACACCAGACAAAAAGGTTTTAACAAATGACAATAAAAACCTAAACAGTCTTATAGTGTGCAATAAAAGCGGCCTGGTCTTCAGAAGCACACAGCAGCGTAACATCAGCAGTGATCTCCCCCGCTGCCACCAGCAGCAAACACACTCAGTCTGGGCTGAACTCGGTGACCCAGTTCCTGGTGGAAGAGGAGAATGGTAATGTTTCAGTAATGTCATTACCCAGAGGAAACAGGCGTCATTAACAGGGAACGAAACATCTGATAAACCCTTCATTCGCCTGAAGAATGGTGTGGTTAAAAGCACCAACACTTAACACCAAGGCTCACTAAAGGCACTTTGCAACCGCCAATCCGACCAGCCATCGGATCAGTGCAGATTAAAGAGTCTGGTCTCTCAGACTGGCTGTGTAGTGAGACGAAAGGACACAAGACACCAGCGTAACTGCAGCCGTTATGGAGGTGACGAAAGAGCAGGAGCAGGACAACGACGATCAGACTGAGTGTAGGAGAAGAAGAAAACACCCATGGACCCGGATGTGAATATTGGCCATGGACCCGGATGTGAATATTGGCCATGGACCCGGATGTGAATATTGGCCATGGACCCGGATGTGAAGTTGAGTCAGTTTGAATTCATCTACTGTGAATGAAAGGAATTCCTGAAGTGTGCGGGTGAAGGTGAAATTTTATGTTTAAAATTAATCGAGTGAATATGGCAGTTTAAAAGGACAGAAATTACAAGTTGCCCGTATTAAAGGTCTGAAAAATCACAAAAACGAAATAAGCGTGTTTCCAGTTTAACTACCATAAAATGGCAGTGGAGCTCACAGCACAACCACTCCCCCCCAACCCCCCTCCATCCCCCTTGACCTCACCTGCCCGCCAGGCCAACCGCCACCCGGACTCTAAACTTTAATTGACCTTAACAACTTCCATCAGGAACTCCACTTATCATAAACCAGAACCCCATACAAGGTACTGGCACGTCTGAGCTGTTTTAAATTTTTATAAAAGAAGGGTTTACGACTCTTGCAAGGACTCAACGTTTATGGCTCCATGACATCTCCTGAATCTCTTGATGGATTTAGAGTCGTTAAACCCCCCACTTGGAAGTTGGAAGTGTATTCACATTCTAGACAGATTCTAGTGTCAGATTTGTGATACTTATTAAAAGTCCATATTCCCGAATGACTATCTAACCTTCCACAAAAGGATCTAGTTTTCCTATTTCCGACAATATAAATTTTGACTACTTTCGAAGGATCGAACGGTTACGTATTTTACTGCTTTGAGCTCTGGATCCACAGTGCCACCTAGTGACTGTAATAAGACTCACAAGCCAAACAAGTGACCTGCCCAACATCACTGGAACAATATACCTCATGCTGTGATTAACCATGAGCAAGAACCAACTCGTCATAATTACAGTTGGACCGTGGCTTTCTCTGTATCAGCTTTCTGTTCTCTGTATTAGTATGCCATGTACCCTATGGAAATGATTATGACACCCATGTTGTCCCACTATAAATGTAGGACATGTGTAGTGATATGTGGGCAGTTGTTATTAAGAAGTTGTTGCCTCCTCTAACTGAGTTTGGTTTCAGCTGTTTATGAATTTGAGGCTTTATGGTTCATTCACTTCCTCCCTCTGTATGTTGAGAGGATTCTTGGCTTTGCACACCTGAACCACATCTGTCTGTGTCCCACCCGGATCTCTAATGCCGAACGTTTCCCGATGTCGATGAATCGATAAACTCTGCATTTATTAATTGAATATTGATCAGTGTGGACAGTATATATTAAACCAAAGGTATTAGGTCACTGCATACATTTGAACTCTATTTTCAGAATGATGTATTGTTAATTAACCTTTAGTAATTGTAATTATTGTAATTTATCGTTAATCAAAAATCTGAATTAAGACGGTGGCCTGTTGTCGATAAGTTATCAATTGAAGCGCATATCACTACAAAATGCATTCTTAATATGAGCAGACAGCATGTCTCGCCTCAGCTGGGTGGATGTAGAAATGTTGACCAAGCCCTTTGTGGAACAGAAAATGAGATTTTCATAGTAGGTCAAAGTGACACCTAGTAAGTCATTTCCAGAATGGAGAAACACACATTTTCAATGATGAATGAACCATCTGCAACACTATTTCTCTGCCTCCACCCACTACCTCCATGTCATCATTGTACTCTCTAGGGAGCCGGGTGGCATTTTAAACCTTAATTCACTGAGAATTACATATACGTAACATTCCTTGTATGTATGCATTTCTTAGGTCTGAGCACCTATCTATCTTTCTGCATGTGACATTTACAAATCATACATAACACTTTACCAATTACAAATTTTGTTTGGCTGTTGTTTTTGTTCGGCTGTTCTTGTTCAGCTGTTCTGTTCTTGTTCAAGCTGTTCTGTTCTTGTTCAGCTGTTCTGTTCTTGTTCAGCTGTTCTGTTCTTGTTCCGCTGTTCTGTTCTTGTTCAAGCTGTTCTGTTCTTGTTCAGCTGTTCAGTTCTTGTTCCTCTGTTCTGTTCTTGTTCAGCTGTTCTGTTCTTGTTCCGCTGTTCTGTTCTTGTTTGGCTGTTCTGTTCTCGTTCGACTGTTCTGCTCGTGTTCAGCTGTTCTTGTTCGGCTGTTCTGCTCGCTGCTCGTTTCACTGTACAGTCTCTATTTTTCTACCTTTGTGTGACGGGCAGAGAGTGCGAACTAAAAGGAAGCGATCACGCCAAGTCTCAGGGAAATAGAATGGTTTATGTGCGCAACCAAAAACCCGTGCACTTCTCCAAATTAAGGAAACAATAACCAGTCAACTGGTACAGGGGAGCCTCCCGTACTGTAACACTTTGCTATTCTCACCATCACATTTTCACACCATCGCTGACCTCTGCTGCAGCACAAAGTGAAAAGTCTTCTCCATACTGAAGGAAGGTAAGTTATTCACTTATAAATTACAATATAGTACTGTACAGTTAAATGGCAGTCTTAGTGAAACTTATTACTGTTTTTTTTTCCATATTGTTAGTCTAGGGGCCTAGTTTGCACAGTCTGTTACTTTACTGTTTTAGCAGTTAGCAAGCAGTGCAACTGGCTTTTGTATGTTTGAATGTCACCATGGTCAAATAGTCCTCATCGCCTGTACCATAAAACATCTATATGAAAATCTGTAAAGGATTCTTCCTCTGCAGTTTTTCAACATAACTAACTGCGATGCGTTAAGTGACCCGTTACGCGTGGAGCCCAGGGTTCTGCGGCGGGAGGTCGTGGGGGCAGGGTGGTGCGTGGGCGGCGCGTGCATGTGCACTGGGGTGTCTGGGGTTTTAGCACCTTCAGCATCATGGTCCTCCCCCCTGTGTGTCAGCTCAGTACACTGCCTCTGCTTTGGTTAACCAGCATGGTTGGCTAACACAACATGTCCCACCGGCTCTCACAACACGGACCAATCATTTCGCGAGCGTGCTCACAGTGAACGTTCAGAGGCGTGTCGTCTACCACCCACTAGACACGCCCACCCACACAACCTCACATCTCTCTCCAGCCACGTAATCCAGTCTGAGCCACGCTAATTACAATGTTTAATTTATATAACACAACATGACACATACGTCAACGCGTCAAAATCAGAACAATGATCAGAACTTGGAGAACCATCAGAACTTGGAGAAGGACCTTTTTAGCAATATATACAGTACATATATATATATATATATATATATATATATATATATATATATATATTATATTATATGTTAATACTTAATACTTATAATTTCTAATAGATATGGCAAATCGTATAGGTGTTAATACTTAATACTTATTGTCATAGTACAGCCCCTCCCCTTGGGCGTGTGTAGGTGTATGTCCATGGTCCATTAGCGTCTGGTTATGTCCATGTATGTATTTCCTTTGTGTGTGGTCCAGTGTGAGTGTGTTCATCCGTCTCACCTGTGCCTCATCATCACTTGTGTCTCATTTATTTCAAGGTATATAATGTGCGTCAACCTTCTCATTCCGTGCTCATCTTTGTCAGAGTCTATTCTCATCTCATGTGTTCAGTGTTCTATGTGTTTGTAGATGCTACTTGTACAGCTGCTAATAAAGCTAATAAAGCTAATTGTATGTACACCTTATTTCGACATCCTGCCTTTCCCTCACTGTAACACCTATAAGTTATGAGAGCTATAACATATCTTATGGTTGTTAATACTTCTAAGTTATAAGAGATACAGCATATCTTATAGGTGTTAATGCTTGTAAGTCATAAGAGATACAGCATATCTTATAGGTGTTAATACTTGTAAGTCATAAGAGATACAGCATATCTTATAGGTGTTTTTAGTGTCTTACAAATGTCTCATAACAGTGTTTCTCAATGTCACTCTGCCTTTTTAAACAGTGTGCTGGAAGGTTTCAGTTTATTCTGTAAAGCCACATGCTGCACTCGGGTTGTGGTTAAACATGTGACACAGGCCCCAGATCAGTAACATCAGTGAACCTGTGGACCATTAATGAAACATTTACAAAATAAGACAAACGCTAACTCTGTATGATACTCTATATGATACTCTATATGATATATCTCTATATGATACTCTATATGATACTCTATATGATATATCTCTATATGATACTCTATATGATACTCTATATGATATATATGATACTCTATGATATATCTCTATATGATACTCTATATGATATATCTCTATATGATACTCTATATGATATATCTCTATATGATACTCTATATGATACTCTATATGATATATCTCTATATGATACTCTATATGATACTCTATATGATACTCTATGTGTCTCTTTAAGAAGCTTCAGCTACAACAGCCCTGAATCATTTCACTGTGGTGGAACTTGAAGTAACAATCAGCTTTGAGTGATTATGAAAGTGTGTAGCTTGTGTAGTCTTTGAAACAGAGCGCGTTAGATTAGATTATATTATATTATCGAGACTTTATAGTTGTTTTTTCCTTCACAGAAGGTCAGTTTAATGCTTAGCAAGTAAATTAACAAATCGTTATCAGTTTTGTCCAAGAAAGATTTCTTTTTTATTGTGTTATTGTTAATATTGATTCATATCAGTGTTTGCAAAGCGATGTGCTTATGTGCAAAGATGCAGATCAGGTGAGGGCCACAATCTTCTGAATACGAATCGACTATTCACACTCTCAGTAGTTCTATGTACAAAATGTCAAGAAATCTTTAATGGTTCTTAATACTTAATAACTATCATTAATACTATAACTAAAGCACCTTATACATCAAAGTAAAGCAAATCCTTGTATGCGTAGTTCATTTTTTTTCTCAGAACATCTTTAATTAAATTTGTCTGTTCAGATTTATTGACACAATGCTTTTTTGATATCTCACAGTGCATTTGTTGACATTTATAGTATTTTGTGTTCAAACTGCCAGTTCACATGAGCACATTAACTTTCAGTAAACCTATTCTGGCCTGTGGTTGAGATGGCACGCACAGTTCTGTTCCGTTTTAAGGGCAGGAACTGTCTGATGGAACTGAAAGACCTTCCTGCTCCCCTTTTAGGCTTGAAGATGCCTCTGCAGTGCAGTCCACGGTGAGCCACTGGACGAGATGCAGCCGTGTCTTATTCCTGGGCTGTTATTTGCCGGTCTTGTGTTTCTGTCCGCTGCAGAAGTGTGTGAGTTTTAATGTTTGTCTCTTCGGCTGAGTTAGCTCAGTGGCGAACACTGCGGTCTGGCCGGTTTGTTTTGCTGTATGTGAAATTTAGAAATCATGCTGGTGATATTGTAGAGAGAAACTGTGTGTGTCTTGTGTGTCAGGGCAGGGGGTAGGGGGTAACAAGATAAAAAAGAGCTGATTTGTCTTTTTCAATCTTGGGATTGAAAATCCCATATCATACCGCCTGAAGACAACATACCACAGATATGGTGTGTTTCAGACAGAGAAAGTGTGTGTTCTCATGTCAGTGTGCATGGTATCCAGGAAAATAATATCTGAAAGGTTTTTTGGAGCCACTATTGCTTTACAGACAACAAGCAAAACAATGAGCATGTTTGTTTTCAGCAGTTAAACATCCAGTATCATGCTGCCTGAGGACAACAGACAGAAAGATTCGGGTGTCTGAAATCGCTCGATATGTACATCAGGATTCACCATGGTGTCCCATCAAAGCTGTAAGGTAAGTTGTATTCATGACATCCTGTAATGTGTGAAGAACTTTAGAGCATGAGGACTTTAGGAAGACATAGATCATAAACACATAGACATAGATCAATCAGTTCAATGGTTATAACCAAGTGTGTCAATTCACAGGTTAATTACCTGGAGTAAGGCTGTGATATGTTCTGATCCAACGAGTTTGTGGGCCGTAAAGGCCATTAAGGAGGTGGACAAAAGAAAAAACACCACCGCAGTACCAGAGGACAGGACGACACGACTCACCACCACAGTACAAGAGGACAGGACGACACGACTCACCACCACAGTACCAGAGGACAGGACGACACGACTCACCACCACAGTACAAGAGGACAGGATGACACGACTCACCACCACAGTACCAGAGGACAGGACGACACGACTCACCACCACAGTACCAGAGGACAGGACGACACGACTCACCACCACAGTACAAGAGGACAGGACGACACGACTCACCACCACAGTACCAGAGGACAGGACGACACGACTCACCACCACAGTACAAGAGGACAGGATGACACGACTCACCACCACAGTACCAGAGGACAGGACGACACGACTCACCACTCTACCAAGGCCCATCACTCTGCCTTGGTCTACAGTGACGTGGATCACTCTGGGCTTAACAACTACAAACTGGAAGGGGCCATTTGTGACAAGTCCATCTATACCAGTGACACGTAAAAATACGGAGGGCATTGGTGTGACCACCAATGGACCATCAACTACAGATAAATCAACAACATACACAAAATATCCAACAATAACATCAAAGGAAGCAACCGGCATAGCAACAAAAACATTGAAAACAACAACAAGGGCATCTACTCAGGATCCAAGCACGACGACTTCAGTGGCCTGTGAACCTTCAGATATAACAAACGTCAAACGCACATCATCTCCAATAAAGGAACCACCTGGGAGAACCACAGAGCTACAGCCGAGGAGACTCCCAACGGGTGAGTGAGAATACGACGTCTTGGTTGATTTAGAGTCATTAAAAAGCTCTGGGGATCCTTGGTTCCTTTTCTTTGTGTTTAAATTAAAAGTTCCTGATGGTGATGTGATATTATTCTGATAACAACAAAGATTTGCTTGGATGAAATAACATGCTAATCCATGTTTTGACTTTCTCACAAATGGACCTACAGAATATGAAGCTCTGCCAGACCCACAGGTTATGACACAGACACCGTCCTCCACGATTCTGACTTTAACCCAGATACATAAACACAGTGGGGGCACAAAAATGGTCAAAACGCAAGAAGAAAATGGTGGAACCTCAGAAACAACCACAGAGGCACCTGGAGAAAAGAATAAAACAACAGCAGAACAGTTTTGTGCCCTGTCTGTGTGACCCCCATGTGTCTGACCCCTGTGTGTGTGACCCCTGTCTGTGTGACCCCCATCTGTGTGACCCCTGTCTGTGTGACCCCTGTGTGTGACCCCTGTGTGTGTATCCCCCGTCTGTGTGACCCCCGTCTGTGTGACCCCCGTCTGTCTGACTCCTGTCTGTCTGACCCCTGTGTGTCTGACCCCTGTGTGTGTGACCTTCATTTTGCAGGTCTTCATTTTGTGTCAGTATGTTTGGTGTCTTTATTATGCCAAAAGTTTGCAAGGCAAAAACTTGAGCAGCGGTTTGTGTTCACTGAGACTGAGATGTATTTCCAGAACATTTTAGCTTTTAAACTTCAGTCATGTTGCTTAAATCATATTGCTTATTTGCATTAATTTTTTTTGCATTTTCTTTGTTGCACTAGGAATTATTTCTGAAATAATTTATTTCAGCCAAGATGCTTTTCCAGTACTAGATATAACATTATGTATGGATTAGATTTATCTACTACTCATTCTGTCTCTATGTAGGTCACAAATATGTCCTATTAAAATAGTCAAATGTTAATTTCACAATGGCCTGTATGTGTTTTGTACTTTAAAACATGTATGTTAGACATGTTGAATCATTTTTCACTATATTTGTCTATTTGACTCTTTCAACTTTAAGGACATTAACAAATCGTTAACGCTCACAGACGAGTGAGTTGAATGCCATCTACTGAGTGTGTGGTCATGTTCATTCACGTGTTCATGGTGGTGAATGCCATCTACTGAGTGTGTGGTCATGTTCATTCACGTGTTCATGGTGGTGAATGCCATCTACTGAGTGTGTGGTCATGTTCATTCACGTGTTCATGGTGGTGAATGCCATCTACTGAGTGTGTGGTCATGTTCATTCACGTGTTCATGGTGGTGAATGCCATCTACTGAGTGTGTGGTCATGTTCATTCACGTGTTCATGGTGATGAATGCCATCTACTGAGTGTGTGGTCATGTTCATTCACGTGTTCATGGTGATGAATGCCGTCTACTGAGTGTGTGGTCATGTTCATTCACGTGTTCATGGTGGTGAATGCCATCTACTGAGTGTGTGGTCATGTTCATTCACATGTTCATGGTGGTGAATGCCATCTACTGAGTGTGTGGTCAGGTTCATTCATGTGTTCATGGTGCAGCAGCAACATGGGAGAAGAGACACGACACATGTGATCATCGCGCTGAAGTTTCAAAATAAGGGGAGAGTTCTCAACAGAAAAAACACACACAATGAGGGTAGACATTTCTATCACGCTCATTTAACTAAGACAGGACTAATGGAACCACACACACACACACACACAACCCAGCACTTCAGCAAACACATGAAACATTCCTTTAAACTAAATTGCGCTGAGATTCTCATAGCATTCTGGGAGTCCTTATTGTGCTCTTCCGTGCTCTCCTATTGGCTCAGACCATGTGTTTAGGTCATTGGCTATGATCCTATTGGCTCAGACCATGTGTTTAGGTGGCTGGCTATGATCCTATTGGCTCAGACCATGTATTTAGGTGACTGGCTATGATCCTATTGGCTCTGCCCATGTGTTTAGGTGACTGGCTATGATCCTATTGGCTCAGACCATGTATTTAGGTGACTGGCTATGATCCTATTGGCTCTGCGCATGTGTTTAGGTGACTGGCTATGATCCTATTGGCTCAGACCATGTGTTTAGGTGACTGGCTATGATCCTATTGGCTCAGACCATGTCTTTAGGTGATTGGCTATGATTTGAGGATGAAGAACTTTGTCACTTTTGTCTGGTGTTCACAGTAACTTTTATGGTGTGGTAGGCTAACAGTGATGCAGTAGTTTGCAGCATTGTGTGGGAGGATGTGTGTGTGTGTGTGTGTGTGTTTGCACAAGTGTTGGTGTGTGTATGTGGGAGGATGTGGGTATTTGCGTGTGTGTTTGCATTTGTGTGCGTGGGAGGTGTGTGTATACATGTGTACATGTATGCATGCACATTTGTGTGTGTGTGGGTGTGGGTGGGTGTATACATGTGTACATTCATGCTTGCACATCTGTGTGCGTGTGTACATAAATACATGTCTGGGTTCATAGCACATTGAACAATATGTACCAGTATCTGTTGTGTCTAGAATTTCAACCAGACATACAACCATGTATTTAGTTAATCAAGCACCACAACCGAACACAAAGTTTCCATCTTTCTCAACATTTTCACTCATCCATGAGCGCAATCCATCACCTCTGGAAATTCACGAGTTTATTGCAGTTCCCAGATGATGAGCTCCCGTGTGGGAAGGTGGAGTGAGGAGATCCAGCAGAACACCTGAGTCTCAGTGATGAAGAGCTTCCTACACCCACAGGCTGAAGAAGGGACGGAGTTCTCCATCACAACCACGGCTGTAATGGAGATGAGTCAACACACCTCAGAAACACAATGACCATCAGGACACCTGAAGGAAACATTAGCGCATTAGATCACTGAGTGCAGTTAATGAGTGGAATTAAGGACTGAGTTAAAGGTTTTAATTCACTGTTGATCAGTGAGCAATCGTGTGAACATGTAGGATCAGCCATATTTGTTACAACAGCATTGTAAATGTTAATGTTACCACAGATGAACACAAGATTGGAGTTTGCATGGCTATCAAAAATGAAATAGACTACAGGGCAGTACCAACTTAATACTTAGAGATATAGCATATAGGTGTAATACTTATAAGTTATAAGAGATATAGCACATTTATAGGTGTTATTACTTATAAGTTATAAGATATATAACACATTTATAGGTGTTATTACTTATAAGTTATAAGAGATATAGCATGTCTCATAGGTGTTATTAGTGTTTTATGAATGTCTCATAACAGTGTTTCTCAATGATACTCTGCCTTTTTAAACAGTGTGCTGGAAGGTTTCAGTTTATTCTGTAAAGCCACATGCTGCACTCAGGTTGTGGTTAAACAGGTAAACATGTGACACAGGCCCCAGATCAGTAACATCAGTGAACCTGTGGACCATTAATGAAACATTTACAAAATAAGACAAACGCTAACTCTGGTGCTATCTGCATCGTGACACCTCAAAAAAAACATTGGTGTATTAGATCACTGAGTACAATTAATGACTGGAATAAATTAATGCAAGGTTTTATTTTAGCAACAGTGAGTAACCATCTAAATCTGTAGGATCAGTCGTATTTGTGAGGTCTCGGTGAGATTCTAAACAAAGTTGAACGACGTTGCATGACTTCAGGTATGATTGAGTGAACTATTAAAAATCTTCTAGAAACTTCTCAAAGTGAATTTATGGTGATTTTATGATGTTATGATGATGGGCATTTAAAGTCTGGTGGAGAGCAGGACTGTGAAGCAGCTCATTGGCTCGAGGCTTTGGTCTGTATTTAAACCTGCGGGACTGCGCTTCCTTTATCGGGAACATCCCTAATGATCCACCAATGCCTCCGTGATCTCGTTACATTTGGACAGTGTACGTTTCACTCCAGTTTGGCGAGTGTGTGTCCTTGTCTGCTAAGTGAAGTACTGTAACGTGTGTTGATAACTCACCACCACGCTGCAAAGGGTGAAGTGTGTCTCTTTTGTGGTGTAGATAGCTTGTACATCGTTACCACACCCTTGTTTACGAACTATGAGAAGCAACATGATTCCACTATGGACTGGTGAGTAGAATTAGCATGCACTCTGTTATTTCACTACTTTATTAATATTGTTTTTTTGTTACATATGCAGAATATGTACTTAAAAATATTAGCATGACCACTTGATAATGTGACTTAATTGGATAATGGGATAATGCTAATGTAATAGTTAGATATTAAAGGGATAATGCTAATGTAATAGTTAGATATTAAAGGAATAATGCTAATGCTAATGAAAGCTAATGTAATGCTCTCCTTGTAGATAATGCAGATGTATTTGCAAGATTTCTGTGCACTTGCGCATGCTTGTTTCTGGCACCGTGATTCCAGAGAGTTGTGAACAATAGACTCCAAATCCCAGAAGCCATTGCAACTTGTCTTATCTCTTATCCTGCCTTAAGACTTTTATAGCCGCATTGCCTTTTGTAACCACGTAAATGTAGTTCAAAGATCCCACACACATATCCCAACACACCCCCTTCCTGCACACACACATAGGGGTTTCCATGGCTGCAGTGCTGCGTACAACCTCGGTGTTCCTTCCTGCGTAAGAATAATTTGTGCAGGAGCTCTTGTCGCCGTGGTTTCCTATCATCAAAGTCAACCAGAGTGCATGCGTAGCTCAGGGCATGCACGGCGGTGTGCTGCATGCCTCTCAGACAGAGGAAGTACACGCACCAGCATGTATACTGGTATGAACAGCACATGCCACCAGTCAGCTTTCTTTCGGTTTGCATTTGTGTTTTAGTGGTGGTCAGACTTTCAGTTTGATTCGTCCATGTCTCAGTTTTCATCAGCTGGAAAAAAGCCTCGGCGTATTCACTGGTCCCAGCCTCTGCGGAGGTGCAGATGAGTGTACCACTCACACTGTGGCTTTGACCTCACAGGTCAGAGGCAACGGCTGGATTTTCCAAGCCGGTATCACACCATTCATCCTGCTGAAGGCAAAAAGGAACCTTCTACACCTACAAACACACTTAATTACTTCTGAAACTTACACATTTGCTTAGTGAGCTTCTGGCCAAAAGCTAATAATAGTTTAACAGCAGGATGTAGGTGTTGTTGACATTTATAGAATATGTATATATTATGAATATGTATTTTTCAGAATATATGCATATGTGATATAATACATATGAATATGCATCATGCCAATGCGTGCATATGTATTTATATACCTATAAAAGTTCATCTTACCTGAACAAAACAGCTGCAAAAAGATTCTGAGAAGTGGGCATATCTAGAAAAAGACATTCGATCTACAAATTATTATTCAGCGTACAAAGTTTTTAATATATTTCAAGAAATCCTGACTTGTATTAGCATATTAA
This sequence comes from Brachyhypopomus occidentalis, assembly GCA_020368025.1. Classification (NCBI taxonomy): domain Eukaryota; kingdom Metazoa; phylum Chordata; class Actinopteri; order Gymnotiformes; family Hypopomidae; genus Brachyhypopomus; species Brachyhypopomus occidentalis. The sequence continues at coordinate 3,001,345 of JAGXOD010001390.1, read as the reverse complement.
CTGCCACGTTTGCGTTGTTCACCTAGGTGACCTCTTTTACAGCACGATTTAAAGTGTGTTGTGCTCAACCGTGTTTAACCAAATGGCTTCATTAGCTGCCGAAAGTGCGCGACTCGTTAATCTAATTATAGTGAGGATGCCTTCAATACAATGGTTGCCATTATTATTAAAACAAGAAAAGCTCTCTTGTTTAGACTTCATCAGGCTTGGGTCTCTCGGTTCAATGGTCTGATAATGTAGATATTCCATTGACTCCATTCATTCCATAAGCATCTGGGTTGCTATCTGAGGTGAACAGGTCGTCATACAGAAGAGTTATGGTGGCCTAGTGACCATGTTGAAGAGACCTCATACGCTCCATCACCCCCCCCCCCCCTTCTACCACATAATTGGGTGGGGGCTTCTGTGTGTTTCTCTCTGTGTCTACAGAGGTGTGAGAGTTGGTTTCACTCACGTCTTCCATTCTACACTCATCTTTTCCTGTGTGTGTGAGGTTTGAGTGGGTCTAGGTTACAGAGAGGGGAGGAGGGGTTAGGGGTTTCTGGGCCTGTGGGCTCAAAGACCTCCCCTCAACTAAGACCCTCGAGTACAATCGTGGCTACATCCTTCATTATGCAACAGGACAAGATGAAGCAGCACCTCTATCTATACAAATGCTTGTTAGTGTTCTTCCTGCAATGGATGTGCGGGGCATCATTAGGTGAGTTGTTAAAGTGTCTCTTCAACTCTGTTCAGTAGTCAGTACTCTGTTCAGTAGTGAGCTCTGTGGTCTTGCCTCGGTTTCCTTTTCTTGGTATGAAATATAGCGTGTGTGGTGACGGCATGGTGGGTTTCAGAGAGAGAAAGTGTGTGTTCTCATGTCAGTGTGCATGGTATCCAGGAAAATAATATCTGAAAGGTTTTTTGGAGCCATTATTGCTTTACAGACAACAAGTAAAACAATGAGCATGTTTGTTTTTCAACATTTAAACATCCAGTATCATGCTGCCTGAGGACAACAGACAGAAAGATTCGGGTGTCTGAAATCGCTCGATATGTACATCAGGATTTACCACTGTGTCCCATCAAAGCTGTAAGGTAAGTTGTATTCATGACATCCTGTAAGGTGTGAAGAACTTTAGAGCATGAGGACTTTAGGAAGACATAGATCATAAACACATAGACATAGATCAATCAGTTCAATGGTTATAACCAAGTGTGTCAATTCACAGGTTAATTACCTGGAGTAAGGCTGTGATATGTTCTGATCCAACGAGTTTGTGGGCCAAAAAGGCCATGAAGGAGGTGGACAAAAGAAAAAACACCAACACAGTATCAGAGGACAGAACAAAACTCACCACCACAGTACCAGAGGACAGGACGACACGACTCACCACCACAGTACCAGAGGACAGGACGACACGACTCACCACCACAGTACCAGAGGACAGGGCGACACGACTACCACCACAGACAAGGGACAGGGCGACGACTCACCACCACAGTACCAGAGGACAGGACACCACTCACCACTCTACCAAGGCCCATCACTCTGCCTTGGTCTACAGTGACGTGGATCACTCTGGGCTTAACAACTACAAACTGGAAGGGGCCATTTGTGACAAGTCCATCTATACCAGTGACACGTAAAAATACGGAGGGCATTGGTGTGACCACCAATGGACCATCAACTACAGATAAATCAACAACATACACAAAATATCCAACAATAACATCAAAGGAAGCAACCGGCATAGCAACAAAAACATTGAAAACAACAACAAGGGCATCTACTCAGGATCCAAGCACGACGACTTCAGTGGCCTGTGAACCTTCAGATATAACAAACGTCAAATGCACATCATCTCCAATGAAGGAACCACCTGGGAGAACCACAGAGCTACAGCCGAGGAGACTCCCAACGGGGGCCACTAAACGGGCGTCTCCCATGGACACAAGTGTGAGGACGTCTGCGGTGTCCCAAACACCAGAAATGAAAGTTGAAACCCACAGAACTGGTGTGAGGAGTCACACCACTGCGCCTTCGCGGAAAACGACCATTAAGGAAACATTAGGCCCACCAGCTCAAGAGACATTCACAACGACAGTTAAGCTGCCTTCAACACGTATCACAGCCACGCCTCGCAAGCCAATGGAAAAACCGACTGTTACCGCCATGGAAACAACCCCAACTTCCAAGGTAACGCGATTGCCATGGATACACAGGCGAAAGATAAAGAAAAAAAAGACGGCTTTGAGGCGGGTACAGAAGAAAGGCTAACAACAGTTTGTAGACGTTTTATGGACACAGCGTTTTTGTTTTGTTTAGATAAAGCTCTAAAGGTTAAAGCAGTATCGGGGGGTTTCGCATGCATGGTTATTGCTGCAGCTGTACACACAGTAAAACTTCCTGTGGTGACATTTTACCCTCATTCTATTTGTGCCATTGAGGGCTGCATGACAGGTACTTTCATTGTACGTCGAGTAATCTGGTCTGAGATTAGTATTGTTAAAACTTGAGAAACATCTAGTTGAACTAGGCAATGGATGCATGTCTCATTTAATGCTCGTGACCAATAATCAAGTACAGTTTGGCTCATGAAGAATAATTCAGCTGTACAATTGTAATGGTTTTTTTGTTTATGTGTTTTTGTATTTGGTTCTGGGGTTCTGGGCTATACTGTATGAATGTAAGTGTTTAGTCAACACTACTTTTTACTTAATTCCAAAAGGCTAAAGTGCTTTTTTTTAAAAAAAACAAAAGTTATTTTAGGCTGTGATGTGCAATATACATTTTCACAACCATTCATTCTAATGTAATGTACCGTGGATTCTTAGATTTCTGGGCCCCAATTTGTGGTGAATACATATATTACCTATTTATAACTGTCATCTAATATTTCTACTATATTGTATTACTATTTCTTTTATAATAAAATAAACTACCCTATTAAATATTGTAACTTATCAATTGAGCTATGGAAGCATGTATTATCAACTATTACATTACCAATATTACACTACATGTTACTAGCTATTTCAGCATCTTATTTACGCCAGTTCTCTTTGTTAATTGTGTTTCAGAGTTTCCTTTGGACTGGTTACGGTACATTTGTCCACGAGTCAAACTGATACTATGATGTGGTGGAAAGTGATATTCCACAGGCAGCACAGAATCACAGTGACGTTCCTGCAGTGTCACACGTTTACCACAGGGAGGCGCACTCAGCCAGCGCACGTCTAACTGTGCTCTCCACTCAAGCGTTTTCTTACACGTGGTCCTGAGAATAACACCAAAGATCATCACATTACTCAGAAGCCCTGGGCAAAAAGATATTCGTCTGAACTATTGAGTCGGGTTACAGAGACCTTCCCTACACGCCTAACTTTGGCCACGTTGTGTGCTTATGTGTGTGTTTGCATGTCTGTGTGTGTGTGTGTGTGTGTGTGTGTGTGTGTGTGTGTGTGTGTGTGTATAGAGAGTGTATGTTATAGAGTGCCTCAAGGTTTTTCTGTCTGTTCAAGTTTGGTTCATTATGCAATAATCATGAAACTTTTGTCAAACATGATTGGACACATTTTAATGAAGGCTGGAATATTTAAATGAAAGGTTCTGAGATTTCATATCAGACGTACTGGTGATGTAACTTTAGCTTAATCGGTGGAGGTTGTATAGGAACAGCAGAAGAACATGGATAATAACGGGACTACTGGGGATTTCATCTTTCTTAACACAGAAGACACCCGCTGTTAGATGATGCCACCTGCTCTTTGCAATGGGAAGCACATTAAATTCCAAGCCTGCATCTTTAGCCCACATATGGTGTCTGTACCCCACACACTGTCTCTGGAGCTCTGGAAATAGTGATAGTGTGATGGTGATGTGGTGGCTCATTGCTAAAGCGCAGAGCTAAATGTTAACCCACCATGACCAAGTCGAATGTCAGACACAGGAGGCTTTGCTTTTTGTCTTTCATTTCTTTGTGGACTTTTCCATCAGCTCTTCACGTTGGCTAGCAAGGCTGGGCCACTAATTCTGTGGCAGATAGAAATTAGATTCTTAATAAAGCTTGTGATTGGATAGAACGTTGCAGGAAATTACGATCAATACTCAGCCTCATATCCTCATCCGATATCGACCCCCCCCCCCCAAAAAAAAAACACACACACACACACATATACACACACACATTTTTTTTGATGAAAAACACATTGTATAATCCAAGGGAGAGGGAGAGCCTTGTGGGTACTGAGGAGAAACAAACAGGCCTGTTCTGTTATCGAGCCTCAAGATTCCCCCGATAAACAAGCGAATGACTTTCATTTAGACCCCGAAGAAAAGAGGCCAAAACATAACAATTTCACTGATTCAGATCCTATCGTTCCAGCGTCAAGATCTGGCTCCGCCTGATTTCCGATTACGACGTACGCTGGCTACGGGGCATCCGACGAAAGTGGGTATTTTTTCCCTAGTGGAAACACAAGGGGGGAAGAATGGTGAAGAATGCTTCAGAAAAGGTAAGGGTCGATGTCATATAAGTCGCTATTTCTAAGTTCTATTTCTCACAGAAATGTGCGAGTGTTTACTGCCACTGTAAGTCCGGTCGATCTCGCGACGTACAGTGACACGTGCAGCCGTTTTTCCCCTCGCAATTTTTTCCTCTTTTCCCCTTTTATGACTGGGCTGAGCTGGGGTAGGCTTCTCATAAATCTGCAGAGGGGAAATAAATGGCGTCAGCCCTGTGCCTGAGCCGACCAGGCGAAAATGACGAGAATAAAACCGGCTTAATAGGATGGAGCTGGTAATTACCTTCTCTGGCCTACTCGTCCGTGAAATATGATAATATAACACATTAGTAATAAGAAAGACCTGGGCTACCAATATCCTGGCTGTGAATTCTGGGTGCATGAGCCACAACATATAAAACACACACACACACACACACACACACATCCGGCAACTTTATTAGAAACATCTTTTACCTGCACACCACTTTACTATAAACCCTTAGTACATCATATATGCATTTTAGAAGTGTGTCATTACATACTGTACAATTACTTCTTGTTCACCTGTTGACATGCAATTTCTTTAGCTATCCTCTACACCGGTAATCAAGTTTTTGATATTCTAAACAAGGATCGTGTTATTTACGAGTAGCACTGATCTCAACATAGCAGCGAGACTGATCTTTTAACAGGACAGCTGTGGGTGTGGAATTAGTAGAAGGGGTTTTTCTGCTGGGGTTTTAACCGATGCATTTATCACTGCTGAGGAGTGAAATATACTGTGATCAAGCGAGTGGGCTACGGAGGGTGGGGAACTTAAACTGTGTATGACAGCAGATGACTTAGAGACCCTAACTGTGCACTTGTGAGGTACAGTACATCTGAGGAACTGATGCTTCTGAGCTTAGAGAGAGCGCAAAGCTCATGTAATTTACTTAACTAAAATTAAACTCTTGGTTTGAACTCTTGGTTGTAAGAGGTTTCGGAGAACAAAATATGCCAGTTAGCCAGAATTAAGTGAGATTAACTCAAGTCAAAAATCATCAGCGGTCAATAAGGTAGTGGTCAATTCATGGCTAAACGTTATGTTAAATCTTAATAAAAACCTGTTTAGTCTGATTTATTTATTGTGTTTCTGTATGAACTGGTGTGTGTGTGCGTGTGTGTGTGTGTGGGTGTGAGGGTGTTCTTTCAAAAAGCCAAATTTCCCAGTTGGACAGATAAACAGAAGTCAAGGCTGACTGACAGGACACAGGAGGTGTTGCCACATCACCTCCTGAGATGTTTAATAATTAACCAATGAGTTGAACCAGGTGTTTTTTTTAATCAGTGAAAACCCCACAATGCTCTAGGCTGGAGGATTGCAGTCAGACGCTGCCAGTGTTGATGTTTGATTAAGATACATGTCTTATGCTCACTGGAGGTCAGTAATAGGCTATTTATGGGTTAAGCATCACTACATCCTTACAATGCGGGTTCATGACTGGTGTGAAAAGTCATTTCACAGTAGGTAACTGTTGTCAACAAATCGTTCAGATTACTGTATATTAGAGCGCCCCCTGTTGAGCCACCATGATAATAACACTCCTGGTTACATGTGGTCTATTGACTAATCTAGCACAGCAATAACATATGAAACAATCTGGGTCATAGTTGTATCATTTAAATGAGGGAAAAAAATAGCTTTTAAAAATCAGAACCAGGGCTTTTCCTGTAGCAAACAGCAGCAAAGAAGATCCAAGAGAATATCAAAATAGGAGAAAGAGAGAGAGAGAGAGAGAGAGAAGGTGAGGCTGAACTCATAGCCTGGTGAATGAATCGATTATGTCTGACACAGGGAGATTACATTCAGTGACCCACCTGCACTGCACAAGGACATAGGCAATCAAAGAGCCTCCCCAGCTGAATACTTTGACAACTGAATCATTCTGAGTGTCCCAGAATCCTTTACTACAGTTATGATGACAATACGAAAAAACATATGTATTACGGCACGTTATATCAATAACGCATTTCAGTCATGTGTTGTAAAGAAAATAGACCCGGGTCACTGGAAACAGTGCTACATGACTGTGGTGCTACAAGGATAACTGTCCCCCAGGAAGTAGCTAGTGACTCAGGGACTGTAGTTGGAATAATGCTACTGTTGGTGGTGATGAAATGAAACACCTCGTGACTCTTATCTCTGAAAATAGGTCCACCACTACAGTGGTACAAGGATAAAATCAGACCTTCACTGATTCTAAGACTGCAAAGGTGAAGCAGCTACACAACTACAGCGCTGCAAGGACAACGGAGCTCCCAGGAAGTAGAGACGTGTGAGCACTGATGCTGCAGTTGATGGCACCTGATCAGTTCACTCTTCACCGTTCACTCTTCACCGTTCACTTCACTCTTCACAGTTCACTCACCACAGTTCACTCTTCACAGTTCACTCACCACAGTTCATTCACCACAGTTCACTCATCACAGTTCACTCTTCACAGTTCACTCACCACAGTTCATTCACCACAGTTCACTCACCACAGTTCACTCTTCACAGTTCACTCACCACAGTTCACTCACCACAGTTCACTCATCACAGTTCACTCTTCACAGTTCACTCACCACAGTTCATTCACCACAGTTCACTCACCACAGTTCACTCTTCACAGTTCACTCACCACAGTTCACTCACCTGTTAATAAAGTTCACTCACCACAGTTCATTCACCACAGTTCACTCATCACAGTTCACTCTTCACAGTTCACTCACCACGGTTCATTCACCACAGTTCACTCTTCACAGTTCACTCTTCACAGTTCACTCACACAGTTCACTCACCACAGTTCATTCACCACAGTTCACTCACCACAGTTCACTCACCACGGTTCATTCACCACAGTTCACTCATCACAGTTCACTCACCACGGTTCATTCACCACAGTTCACTCATCACAGTTCACTCACCACAGTTCATTCACCACAGTTCACTCATCATACAGTTCACTCATCACAGTTCACTCTTCACAGTTCACTCACCACAGTTCACTCACCACAGTTCACTCTTCACAGTTCACTCACCACGGTTCATTCACCACAGTTCACTCTTCACAGTTCACTCACCACAGTTCATTCACCACAGTTCACTCATCACAGTTCACTCACCACGGTTCATTCACCACAGTTCACTCACCACAGTTCACTCTTCACAGTTCACTCATCACAGTTCATTCACCACAGTTCACTCATCACAGTTCACTCACCACGGTTCATTCACCACAGTTCACTCATCACAGTTCACTCTTCACAGTTCACTCATCACAGTTCACTCATCACTGTTAATAAAACTTCAGAACGTTCTATACCAACGTAATCATACACCTTGAAGCTCTTAACGGGGTGGCTTGAGCAGCTAAAGTCTTCTAGGAAAAGCATCATGCTCTCCTGTGCTGGAATCCTCAGCCGTGGTTTAGTTCAACGCTGATTATACAGTATAATGTAAGGTTTGTTTACATGCTTGGTAACCAGTGTGTCAAGCACAGGAATACTGCTTTAGTTAAAGACCTTCAGGTTATTAACGAAATAGAAGAGTTAAAACCAAAGTCTCTTATCAGTGTGGGTCCATTACCTTCCTAATACCACCCTAACCATCATGATGGGAAAACATCAGGCACTCACTCCCAAAGTGAAAACAGCTCAGGAAAGCACAGCAAAAGACGAACGTCGTCCCGCCGTAGCCTGCGTAGCTCGAGAAATCTCCGTCACACCGGGAGAAGGTTAAAACAAGGCTGGCTGGTTTCATGGCTGAGGGAATGAGGCAGTAAATGCCACCTTGTCATGAGGAAAATGACCATCTGAAATGCACTTCCTGTCGGACCCAAACAGGAGCACTCAGGATCCTGTAGTAGGGTCCTTGTGTTGCAAGATCCTTGTGAATTCCTTGTCAAGTCTTCAGTGAAAAGCACCAAAACACTGCTAGGCACCAATAGAGATATAGCTTATGATAACTTGTGATTTCTTTAGATACGTATCTTCAAAGCTGTGCTCTCGGGCAGGGATTCCCACCTTTTAAGCCACTTATCACTCCCTCTTTCTTTCAGGTCAGGATTTCTCGATGTATTGGCCTCTGGGAAATGAAGTTTTCTCGTGTAGGGTTTTGCACATCTTCACTTTCTCTGTTCATCTTGTTCTCCTTTGGTCAATAACGCAGGAATCCCTGGGAGACAGGGTTAAGAATAACCCATAATAATGGATTTTCCACTCTTTTAATCGATACCCTGTCTCGCCCGTTTTGTTAAATGGTGGATTTGCTCAGATAAGGCCCCTGCACCCCTAACTGCGTGCCGCGTTTAGCAATTCGCTTTGAACAAATTTAATATGTAAGGTGTGTGATCTTAAGGTCTTGGAGCATTTTTGTTAATGTGGCCTAGTGTGGGAATAAGAGCTCCCTCTCTCTCTCTCTCTGTCTTTCTCTCTCTCTCTCTCTCTCTCTCTCTCTCTCTGTGTGTGCCTGTGTGTCTGCAGTGTGTCTCGGTGTGTGATGTTGGCTATAGGGTAGTTAATAAATATTTTTTTAGAAAATATGTAGACAAATTTAGCATGTAGCTACATGATGACGACCACACATCTCCTCAGGATTTCTACTAAGAAGCAAACATAAATCTTTAAAACTAGGACCAGCCTTTCCGAAACCCTGACTGCTTTACAAAAAGCACCTTGTTCACACTGTTACAGTTTTCTACAGTCAAAACACCCCCAAAACTGGTACTTATAGCACAATTATGGGAACCACTAACTCATGTAGCCCATCTACTGACCTGGTGCTGTCATGATACAGCCCGGAGCCTTTCGGGCGTGTGAGGGCGTCTCTATTCCTCGGTCCTATTGAGTTCTTTTCGGCATGGAGGTGGTCGCCAACCCCCACAACCGCATGTCCCATCTCCAGACGACGGAGGAAGCTTGTGGTGAGCATGCCAGGGATGGGTACATCACTCCAGAAGATACTTCTCCTTCCCCCGTCTGGCCAGAGAAGAAATCGGCTGTGATGTCGATGAGATTTTGTAGCCAGACCCAAATACAAGCCAAGATGGCCCCTAATTTTGTACGTCGAAATTACAATTATTTTCCATGTATTACAGTATATCCAGCATGTGTTCCAGAACTGCTCATGCAAAAAATAAACATTCATAATTGTGTTTTACTTGCAAAATAACCAGAAAAAATATTTGTGAAGATATATGTATATGTGAGTACTATGACAGCTCATCTGCTATTTGTGTTTAGAGCTTGAATGCAAAAAGACAATTTTGTCAAGAGCTGAAAGAGTTTCGGCTTGAAAAAGTGCGTGACGTTTGGCGTGTTGTGCGTGTGTCTTTGGTGTCTGTTGTGACAAAAGGAGACATAGTTTCAGATATTGGGTCTTAGTGACCTGAAAAAAAACTGTAACTGAGCATGCTCGGTGATAGCGGGTCTGACATGCACGGGGAGGGGGGGGGCGGGGTTAACCAAGTAGCTGTCAGGTGTGGCGCAGTGAGGGCTTCAGTCATGGACGTTAGTGAGCAACCATGCTAGCCCCGAAAACGCTGCAGTGCCATCGTTAACTGACCTCCAGACAGGCTGTGTGTGTGTGTGTGTGTGTGTGTGTGTGTGTGTGTGTGTGTGTGTGTGTGTGTGTGTGTGTGAAAGTAGCATATCGGTATTAGTCATCATTCTTTTCATTCGAGCAGACATGTCCTGATGAGGACAGGGATATTTACCGCCATGGTGAACAGGAACCTCACCACAAATGAGGCTTTTTGGGAGCAGAGCTGTCTGTCATGTTCCATCTGACAGAAGGGTGAATACAGAGCATGAGCCAATTACCTTTCAGCACTGGGCCATAGAAATTACACTGCCCCCAGACTCCCCCCCCCCCCCCAGCCCGCCGTCCAATCCCGTCCAGCGTACAGAAACCTGCGCTCGGAGATGAAAGCGCGGCGGACTGGTCAGCCTGTCTCCAAGGAGACGCAGAAAGGTCATCTTCCATCACAGGACGGAAAACTCAGCCGCCGTTCTTCCATGTTCCACAACGGTGCCTCTCGCGAACCGACGCTTGGACCGCTCTCTCCAGCCGCTGATCCGTAAAGCTGTCTCTTCCTCCACCTTAATCCTCATCCCATTTTCTTTATCTCCGCTCTTTTCTTTGTTTTCGTTATCGAGATATCTGATTGGACGGCCACACAGGACCTGAAACCACCCAGATAGGCTGAGAGCATCTCCCCTGTCTCTCCTCAGCCATCCCACGTTCTGCCCAGGAACCTGCAGGCTAGGGAAACTGACGTTAATGACTTCTCAAGAGCCGGTTTAGCTAGTTTTCATTACTCGTCATTATTCATGACTTTCTGTTGAATTATTTTTAAATATTACTAAGAATCCTCGTTCCTGAATCCTGAATCCTGAATCCTTTTATCCCTCTTAGAATAGATTCGATATCAGTTGATTGTTATACATCATACGGATCACTTATTTCAGACCTTTACTGAAGTTTCCTGTTACACCTAAATATGGGGAGTGCGTCTGTGCTGCTGAAATGATTCTCTTTATCTCACTATCAGCACTGGCGCAAAATCAGAATAAATGTTACAGAAAAACCTAATGGCTTCAACCAGCATCCAAGCGCTCCATCCAAGTGGTCTCTAGTTATGGTCCGGAAACCCCCAAAAGGCCAAAAAGACACACAGCCAATGAGTGGCTAGGTTGCGCCCTCTGGTTCCTCCTGGTTTCACGGGTCATCGATCCTAAAGGACGCAGATGAACTAGAAGTGATCAGTTTAGACGCCAGATTCTCCTGCTTCATTAGTTTGTCGCCGGGTCACTGTTCATGCTATGTGGACTCTTCCATATTCAATCAGAATTGATCGTTGCTGGGGAGATGGACAACAGCTGCTGTTTGTCCTTCTGTCTTAACTGGAGAAGCCCGTCAGGCCACACGGTGACCCTTCACCCCACGTGCCGTCCTCTTTTTTTAAGTGAAAACTCTTGTTTTTGTTCTCGTAAGTCCAAGACATATTGATATGTCTTGGCCAAAATGATTGAAAAAACCATTAATAAAGTTGCATGTAATACTATTATGTTATTTGAACTGAATCTCTCTCTCTCTCTCTCTCTCTTTCAGGCCTCCGCAAGGTTAAATGAGGTCAGAATCAAAGGGCTTTGCTCTGAAAGAGAGGGCCCCTCTGTTGGGCCGGATTAAGCCGAGGCCCCCGGCCCGCTCATGACAAGCCGTGGGCTTGTGTTTGGAAACACTTGCTGTAACTGTGTCCTGCAACCACAGCGGGGGGCCTGTGGGAGGCCTGCGGGTGGCCCCGGGTGGCCCCTGGTGGCCCCGGGGGGCCCCTGGCCTTGTGGCTGGGTCAGGAGTTCAGGGAGGACCGGTTAACCTAATGACCATCGCAGGTCTTTTGCCGGAACCATGCACAAGTGTTCCCTTCATCGTGGGCCAGGCATCGTGGTTTCAGCTAAGGACTTTCCTTTTCCTTTTCGTACCTCAGAGGACGTTTGTGCGATCACAGTGCATCTAATGCACAACTCATAACAAGGTCTGTCCCCAGTCTGGGTTAGTAATTCTCCATCTCTTCACCAGAACACACAACAGCCTTAATAAAATATTGCTGGCCTCTTCTCTCCTCTCCTCCCCTCCCCTCTCCTCCCCTCTCCTCTCCTCCCTCTCCTCTCCTCCCCCCCTCCCCTCTCCTCCCCTCTCCTCTCCTTCCCTCCCCTCTCCTCTCCTCTCCTCCTCTCTCTTCTTCTCCTCTCCTCTACACTTCACTGCTGGTGTAACAGCATGTCTTGCACTGTCTGTTGAACACCGAGGCCCTTAGGATATGCAGTGTTTTCTCAGCAAAACACAGAACACCAGAGAAGCCTGAGATTGGTCCCCGTCAGTCCCACCACCACAGGTAACGCAATAAGCACAGAGAAAGAGGACTGTGTTTCTAAATCAGAGACAGAATAGGACACACACACATACACACACACGCACACACACATTGCACACAGCATCGAAGAGGTGATCTCCTGCATTAGACCTGACTCTGATCTGATTAAGGTCTGATAATGTGAGTTAGATTCACTCTCTCACAATGTGCCTTAATGGTTTTCACATCTCTGGTTCTCTGTCATTGCTAACCTCATTACTGAAGTTTAAACTCTTTATGTGCCAAACTCTATCACCAGACTGAAATATCTAGTTATACACCAAAACAAAAGCAACCGTTATTTCTTGTAAACAGAAGATGAACAGCAACACTTCTGGTCTTCAACACAACAGGCTGATAAAACCGGCAAGTTTGGTTATACAGTAATAACCTGCCGGTCAGAGCGAGGCTACAGTTCGTCTTGTCCAGGGCATTGTGTCCAGCGCATTGTTCAATGGAAAACACTGCTGTGTATTTCAATGTTGAGTTCACTTCACTCAAATGTCTTTCCGATCAGGAGGAGTCATAAACGTAAGACTGCACTGCTGAGTTGAGCCAGATTTCACTTTTGGTCTTTTGGTGACTTGTGTGAGCTTGTATTGCCCTGATCTGGGAGTGTCTCCGTAATGTCATTTAAAGGTGTCTGCGCGCTGATAGATCCTAATGCACGTTCGGGGGGGGTGATTCCAGACGTCTGGCCGTGGCTTCGTCCGTAGGGAGGCAGGTGGCGGGGGAGGGGGGGCGAGGTAAACGCGTTACTCTGTGCATTCATCACGGCCTTGGAAGTAAGTGTCGGTAGCCATTACGCGGGGCCGTCTTTATCTCTCTCCGTCTGGACGTAATGCGCGGGGCTAATTTGCTTAGTGCGCGCGGCATGTCCATTAGGGACGGGTCGGATAGGAAAACCGCGACAAATCACGCACGAGCTCCTTCCGCCTTTCTGTCAGATGACTGCTGAGACTGAATGGAGAGAGAGAGAGAGAGAGAGAGAGAGAGAGAGAGAGAGAGAGAGAGCAGGAGGTCAGTAGGTTCCCTGTCCCGCTCGTGAACACGTCTGGTCTGAATAATAGGTGTAAATGCGTCCTGATGGGAGGCAGGTCGGTGTACTCCATCATTAGTGCATTACTGCTAGTGGACATGCATCTCCATCTACTACCACACAGACGCCGTAATGACCGTCAGGGGAAAGTGGGGGTGGTTCATGTTCTTTGTTGCGTCTCCAACATGGATGCCCAAATAAACACGCGGTCATTTCTGACCGAGGTTACGTGCGTTCTGAAGGGCACTTCCTGTCTTTCTCACTTACCAATATAATATAAACTCTAACTGCAGGAGATAAAGGGCGGGAGCCGTCGTTTCACTCAATTAGCATCTTGCTAACGGTAAACGAAAGTTAACCAGGTTATCCACAGCGTCAGTTGTGTGGCCAGGTCATTCCTCGTAATGACTTACTCACTTTCTTCAACCTGCTAACAGTTTAACTTGTAATGTGATGTAGGGCTGGTGGATCAGTGCTTTATGTCAAGTCCTAGCCAGTCCGGGAGGGGTGTGTGTGTGTGTGTGTGTGTGTGGGAGGGGGGTTAGGGGGGTGTGGAGGGGTGTGTGTGTGTGTGTGTGTGTGTGTGGGGGGGGGGGGGGGGGGGGGGGGGGTGTGTGTGTGTGTGTGTGTGTGGGGGGGGGGGGGGGGGGTTAGGGGGTGGAGGGGTGTGTGTGTGTGTGTGTGTGTGTGTGGGAGGGGGGGTTAGGGGGGTGTGGAGGGGTGTATGTGTGTGTGTGTGTGTGTGTGGGTTAGGGGGGTGTGGAGGGGTGTGATACAGTGATGACAACTGCCTGCCTGCATTTCTTTCCTTCCGCATTAACTATTGCAGAAACATACATTATTGATTGAAATGGACCATACCTAATATATATCAGACAGAATGTAATATATGTAATAGATCAGATATTATGCAGCATATTATACATATACACGTCAGTTTTCTGGCGTGTGTGTGTGTGGGGGGGTCTCTGGGGGTCTCTGCGATTGTATAAGGGTGGGTCCTCCCTGGGGTCCACCCTGGGGGCCACCCTGGGGTCCACCCTGTCCCCTGCTTGGCGGTGGCCCTGTTCAAGAGGGACTCAAGATACCAGCCTTGACACGTAGCGCTGGGGTTACAGCTTAGACAGAGGCCACTAACCATGCAGGAAATTACAACTGTTTCCTGTAGTCGACCCGGATTTCAAGCTATTTGTCTTAGATCTAGTCAAATAAGCAACGCGGACACAAATATCCTGTTTGGTACGTTTTATCACAGAGGGGTCGAGACGAAGCCGCTGGTGGCGGGGGCACTGAAAGCATAATTGCACCTGCCGCGAACACCGCCCGAGGCGGAGATTCTCTTCGAACTGTCATTAGTTTCCTGGCCCAGTGATTTTCTAAGAAAGCAAGAAAAGAGGTGGGATTAAAACGAGCCCCAGGACTCGCCGGAGACGCATGTGAGAGATGGTGGAGAGATTGAGACAAATTAGAGCGATTCTCTTTGAAGCTCATCAGTGTCATGGACCACACCAAACCTGCCCGTGGAGGTAATTGAGATAAGAGAGGGAGGAGAGGAGGAGGAAGAGGAGCAGGGAGGAAGGCTTAGGCCTATTTCGATGTCTCTCTGTCTGGTGGATAGGGCTGAAAATCTGAAAGCAAACTGGTGAACTGTGTTTGGAAGGTGTCTACATGACCGCAGGAGAGAGAGAGAAACAGAGAGAGAGAGAGAGACAGGGAGAGAGAGAAATATGGAGATGGAGAGAGATAAGACATCACCAAGAGAGGAGAGAGAGTCAAAGAGAGACAGAAAAAGTGTGGGAGAAAGAGTTAAAAAGAAAGTTGGAGGGAGACATCGAGATTGGGGAGTCTTCCCCACTACCCCTCCAGTGTGCTCCGACTCTGAGTCATCCTGTTCCAAGGGTGACGGACATCTTGCATCACATGCTGATCTGGCACTCACCAAAGCAGAGGGGACGCTGTCTTTCCCCCTGACACACCCCTCAACTACGACCTGGGCCTATCACTACACCCCCCGCCTCCATAATTTCCACTGGCCCCTCCCCCGTGCCCATCTCAAACCCCAAAGCCGTCCTCTTCTGGTCACGCTCTCCCTCCTGACCCCGCCCCTTTCAAGCTCCAAAGGCACCCTCCCACCTCTATAATATGCAGAGGGTCCTCCTTCACCCCACCCCCATACGAAAGCCCCTCCCCCTCCTCACTGCAGCGCCTGAGATGCCCACCACCAAACATTTGGCCCGCCACAATGGAGACATAATCACACGAGTGAGCGACTCCAAAAGGCCAGAAGGAGGATGGAACGGGCAGACGAGCTGAGCATGGCCGCCGAGACTCCGCTGGCAAAACGACAGCCTTCTCAAGCCTGACCATCACAGACGGGGGAACTAAGTGTCGCTGTTTGAATCCCCCCCCGGGGGCAAGAGCTCCTCAGCCACAGCACACACGGAGAGGTTTAGAGAGGGCAGCAAAGCAACTCTTTGACTTTCCTTGCTAGGCAAGCGTGGACTGTTGTGTCCTGAAAGGAAAAAAAAACAAACAAAAAAACGCATTTGTGGCCTTTCAAATTCGGATTGACACGTTTGCTACGGCAGCTCCAAACACCGAAAGCCCACAAGACTGGGGTTGTGCACCCAGACCCCCTGTGGTGAGAACCTGCTCTGAGAACGCAGGCCAATCCGGAGTGAGAGGGGCAGGGATCTGGGGCGCTGTCTGAACTGGGAGCGTAATGTGGGCATCAGTCCTCTCCTGGAAGTGTAGGAATCGCAGGAGAGTGAGAGATCTGTTTCAGTGCCCCCCCCCCCACACACACACACACACACACAAGTCTTTATGGTCATATACTACCAGTATGTGAAGCTGCTATGTGTATGTGTTTGTTTATATAGCTGCTCTGTTTACACAAGGACTGGTTGATAGACAGGAACACAAGAAACATCTGAGGATCACAAAAACTTCTCATGGATAAACGGTAGTAGTTTAACATACAGATTAAGACGATTTATGAGAATGCACATGTATTTGTGTGTGTTTGTGACTTCGAAATGGCATTAGCTTAAAGTGCACACAGCTCTGAAGCTGACCATCATCCTCTAACGGTCATATGACCATCATCCATCGACCCCCGCAAAACGGTCCGTGCTGACCGTATGTACAGCCAGCAGATTATATGGAATGGCTATAACATGCTCGGAAAAGCAGCCCTTTCTGTCCTCCGTCCACTCTGTGGGGAAATTAGGTCATGAGTGTGCGGCCTGCATGCGCTATAAATCGCCGTCTTAATTGGACACTTAGCAAATCCCAGGGTGAGGAAATGCAGGTTTCTTAAATGTGTAAATAAAGTTACGAACAAACTAGTCTGAAGGAGATAAACACGTTGCATATAAAATAGAAGTAATTACATGCAGGACAAATGGAGGGTTACTTTGTTTTTACCTGTTATTTTGCAAAATGGAGGGCGTCCCTGTACCGGCCGTTGATTGTCTTAACACAGCCTGTAACTGAACGTCGCTGGGCGCTTTTACAAATCGTGGTATGGTATAGCAAGCCTTTTAATGTGAGTAAACTAATTAAAGAATAAGAGATACGTGTCTCTGGAAAACTGCCCGGATTACATATGAATATAAATATAGAGACATGCATGTTTTTATTCATTTCTCACTTATTTGTTGACTCTTCGTTTTGTTGTTGTCAAACATTGTGTCTATGCAGTCGTCATTCCAAGGCGCTTGTTAATCTGATATCCGGTCTGAATTTGAATGTAAGGCATTCAGTCATAGCCCACTTAGTAAAACATTTTACACTTCGTATCAGCATCCAATGGTTTTTTTTATTTCCGTGCCGAAACAGTCAAAGTCCAAGGTCTTTGACCTTTGTGGAAGCCAAGAACGAACGTGCCTCACTTTGCGCCGCGCGTGTAGACGATCAGACTGCGAATTTCATAAAGGTGAATTTAGGTTACGTGCGGGAGCTGATATCTTTATCGCGCGTGTTGCTTTAAAAGCGCGAATACGCGCCTAAGCCGCTGGGTCCCCATTCCTCCGTTTCCCTGGCAGCCTGCGGATGATTGACACACAAGACTGGGCACGGACCCTCCCTCCCATCGCCTCGCGCTCCGCTCCTTACTTCGCTCTTGTGAAGAGGCACAGTAACTTTGTGCGGAGAGGTATGCAGCGGGCGCTACGGGCTGCCTGAAAAATGGCACTCGTTTGGATTTATCCATCCCTTCTTTTTTTCATCTTTCCCAGCCTTAAACCGAGTCGGGCTTTAAGGAATTATCCCGAGAATGAAGGTAAGTGTTTTGCGTTTATCGGTTTTGGAATTGGATTAATTCATTTAGGAGGTTTGTGGTGCAGGACTCCCAGGTTTCTTCAGTTCACCGAAATGCAGCCGGGATTCGGTCCAAATGAAACATGCATGGGGCAAAACGGGAAAGCAGACGGAGAAACGTTACCGCGATTTCGTCTGTGTTTCTACTTCGTTATTAAACACAAGCACATGCTTTGCTGATAACCTCGGACTCCGATTCCGTGCGTCGAGTCTTGGGAACTGAGTTATCCACGTTTCCCCCCAAGTGCATTTGTTGCGGAATTTTTAACGTTTGCCGTGATGGGCGCATTTAACGTAAGGTAAACGATGACGTTGGTAAAATGATGTGTAGGGTACAGTAAATGTGTTGTGAAATATGGCAAGACTGGCATGACCCGAGCTCTGCGCTTTTCTGGCGCATAACGTACATTTGCTGTGGGAATTTCTTGAGTTTCTGGCATTGCGCGTTTGCGCATTTCTTCATTTGCCTCCGGCCAAATCCTCAAGTTCGGGACATGTTGGTAGTCCACCTTAGCCGCTACACCACACATCTGCTTTCGAAGAGTGCGAATCGCTGCACTCAGATAGAAACGGATTTATTTTTATATTGTATTCAGTTCGTACCTAAATTTATATTCCTAGAGTTAAAAACTAAAATGATCCAAAAAAATCTCTAATTAACAATACTTTCTTCTGACAGGGCAAAATAATATTCTTGCGTTTTAAAGATATGAAGCATTGTGTATGAATCTTTGTGATTCTTTTAAAATGAATTCTAAAGGTAAATATAACAAGTTTAACGTAAGCAAACATCAAGATGGAAGAAATTAAGTATAATTAATTGTGCGTGTGGTAAGTGTGTTTGCATGAGACACGGTCGTACCTTACGAGGAGTGAATACGCATCTCTGTGCAGCACACAAAACAACGTAGCCCGTAGTTTTGGGAACGGCAAATATCAGGGCCTCTCAACCAAAAGGCAGGACGCCCCACAGGACTGCAGAACTGCTGTGTCTGCCCCTTACCCCCAGAATACAGCAGTCAGCCCATGGACGGATTTGCCATCCTGGAGTCTTGGTCTCGTATAATAGTATATATATATATGAAGGGCAAGTCACCTTGCCTTGGTGAAAAAGGGCAACTGGCTCTGGGCTTGGGGACATGGAGAACAGCCCATGGAACAGCCCAGGGAACAGCCCAGGGAACAGCCCAGGGACCAGCCCAGGGATCAGCCCAGGGATCATCCCAGGGACCAGCCCAGGGACCTGCATAAGGAAGAGTACGCGATGAGCTCAGACAGGAGCACATGGAACCACAGCTGTAGCCCCGTTGGAGAAGGACACCATCTCTCCTCTCCTCGCTCCGCCTCTCCGTCCTCCACTTTGACTGGTGGGTCCGGCCTCACGATTGATGTGTTAAGCCGCCCAGGCGCTCAGAGCGTCAGTCACACTCAGGGTTTGTGTCCTGGCCGCAGAGTTAAACTGTATTGTGTGTGTAAAGCACTGGTGCTGCTGTCTTTGTAGAGGTCCCAGTGTCCCAGTGTAACACTGCTGACCATTTGCAGTGGGCTTTCTGAACGAATCGTGGGATTACCCAAACCTAGCTGAGAAAGGCTTTAATAATAATGTGCTTCTGAGGAAACTGTTCCCCTCGTGCTCTTCAAATGGCGCACGTGTCAGTTTGGGCTTTTGGGGGGAGGTTGGACTTCAGCCTTTTTTCAGTTGTTTTTGTAAAAATTTCTTAATTTCTAAAACAAACTGAATATTCTCATTTTAATAGACTTTTCTTTTATTGAATGAATTTGAGCAATATATAGCTTTTTAAACTATAGCCTGGAAGTTTTTAATATGGCTCAAATCCTGCCTTTAAAACCCTATAAACAATTAATTATAGAAAGGGGTTCACCTTTAAAGCAGTTACCATTCTGGCCAGCAGAGGGAGCCATCGAACACCTGCTTCCGTTTGCTTAAGCTTTGTAACCAGAACGCTCAGATAAGAACCGTTTAAATCATATTTTCCCTAAATTGAACTTTATGACTATTTTATTTATTTACTATCCTTGAAGAATGTAAAAAGACTTGTAGGTATTTCTTCACCTAGTACCGCTGTCAAATGATCTTACTAGGCCAGTGGGAAAATAACAAATAATATTCCCACTCTGTTCTGTTATGTATTCACTGGAGAAAATGGACCTAAATATATTATGCCACTCTTCATCTGCCCCTTGCAGCGTGGCACTAGTGGGTTCATACCTCCCCTGTTAAAGCAGATTAGATCGAGGCCGATCCTGGTTGGCGAGCTTAATTCAGTTTCAAGTCTTGTGACAAGTGACGTCAAGGTCAAAGCCCCACATTTAACGCGCGGCTGGAAGCCACTGCGGAGAGGAAAAGCCACTCGCTTCCATTCCAATGTCCTTAATCAGTTTCTGCTCCTCGGCCCGCCTGGTTCTGCTGGTTCTGCTGGTTCTGCTGGTTCTGCTGGGCTCCAGCCGCACGTCTTCTGGTCGGCGGGTGAGGCTGATTTTGGAAATCCCAGTGGTCTCCGCCCGCTGACACACTCCGCCCGCTGTCTTCTGCAGGCATTTAGATGGGGATGGGTCCTGCGCCACCCCCTTTCTCCACCCTTCCTCCACCCCTCCACTATGACTCCGTCATCACTCCACCACCACCCTGTATCCTCGCCTGACAGGTGGAAGGCCACCGTTTTTTATTCGCACGGAATCCTTAATCGCCACACTCGCAGACAGACGCTTGATTGGTGGGGGCGATCGCTCAAGGAGATGTAATTAACTAGGTTTTGCCTTTGACCTTGAATGGGATAGGACATTGATTGGGTCACTCTTAGCACTGGGCTTCACCTCTATTACTGGGATTACTGCTGGGTATGCACTGGGAATTGTGGTTCATTGAGCAATGTTTAATTATAAAAGAGACCTCGGAGAGGTTATTAATACTCCCGATATGCCATTATTACCTTACACATGTCTGGGTTGTGGGGTAGATCAGGGGTCACATGCTTTATCTAGGCATGAGTCATTGATGGTAACGGTTACATGTAATGTAAAGGTTAAATTATAGATACTGGTACCAGCTGGATGGTAAAGGACAGGCAATGAGCTTATTGAGTGCTCGTGGAGCAAACAACCCCGGCCAGAACAGTTATTCTCCTCGGATGCTGCGGTGTGATCGAGGAGATGGCCAGAGAAGACGCCTGGTGAGAGACGCAGCACTTTAAATGCACTTCAGTCGCTTGTTTGGGTTGTGTCCTTTCCTCGTGTGAAGCAACACTTCCTTTGACACGCAGGGTTAGCAACCCGCTCTGACTGGCCTGCCTTCTGTAGCGCGACAACAAAACGCTCCGTTGGCCAAAGGCCTTGTCTTTTCTTGCTAACGAGCAGCTCGCTGTTTCTCAGCCCTCTTTCCCCCTCTCTACCCTCTCACTCTCTCTCTCTCTCTCTCTCTCACTCTCTCTCTCTCTCTCTCTCTCTTTTACAAATGAGTGCCTCTCACACACTTCTGTTCTTGGCTTGCGCGCTTATGCTCTGTTGTCGGCCCAGTGGCGGGAAGCTCGTTAGCAAGCT
>JAGXOD010001390.1:2945000-2975000 GCA_020368025.1 Brachyhypopomus occidentalis | reverse complement strand
AGAGAGAGAGAGAGAGAGAGATCATGTTCTACCCACTGGCTACATTTCCATGTTAAATATTTGCCTTGCCCTCATTGGTAATTCTGAACTGAATGAATTCTGAAGCAGAATTAAGTTTCACTAAATTACTGGCAAAATTCCCTGCATTCTCTCACTTATTCCTTCATTCATTCAGCATGTGGGTCATATGAGCTTCATGGCGATTATGCAGCAGACTCCACCACAGAGTGTGTTAAGGCGAAACAGCCAGCGTTTTGTCTGCCTAAACAGATCCTAACTCACGCGGGGAAACGGCCCATGTGTGCCGAGGGGTTCGTTTCCTCAGAAGGTTCCTCGGGGCGGATTCAGCAGATGATCGCGAGAACGTTCCTGGACCTTCGTGTCAAGGGTTGGGAGCATGCGGGAAGTGTGCTAGGCTAAGCGTCTGGCTAAGGCTGCAGTCAGATCACTCCGCCTGTGTCTCTCCAGCTGTCTCACTCCACCTGTCTCACTCCGCCTGTCTCACTCCAAGACTGGATTCAGTTATAATGTCTGGATTCGTTTTGGAGCTGGAAACCATAAAACTGGAACCATTGGCATCCACTGGTGTGAAGAGCTTAAGGTAGCTCTTCTGTTTGAGAGTCAGATCGTGTGTGCACACAGATCACAGGGTGAACCATGCATTCTGCATAACACACACACACACCCCTCACCTACACACACACACACAAATACACCTCCCCACACACAAACATATGCGTTCTGTAAACATGGCTGAGCACTTCCATGCGTTCAGTGTTGCTGTGAGTTTTCGGACTCCGTGCCAGACCGGAACTCAACCTCCGGGATTTCTCTCGAGCTCACCAGGTACAGAACTGTGGACGCCATGAAGGAAACTGTTTATGAAACATGATTCACCACTCATTAATCTTTTACAAACAGACCGCTGTCATTATAAATCAAACCAGTGCACCACACACACACACACACACACATTCCTTCAGTTCCACAGTATATCCTGTAGTAAATGTAATTGTTCATTCGTTCCTGGTACGTTCTCGCGTTCCTGGTATGTTCTCACGTTCCTGGTATGTTCTCACGGTCCTGCTACGTTCTCATGTTTCTGCTACGTTCTCACGTCCCTGCTACGTTCTCACGTGCCTGGTTCATTCTCACGTCCCTGGTACATTCTCACGTGCCTGGTTCTTTCTCACGTGCCTGGTTCTTTCTCACATGCCTGGTTCGTTCTCACGTGCCTGCTACGTTCTGACGTTCCTGCTATGCTCTCGCGTTCCTGGTATTCCAGTCCGTCAGTTTCCCGTCATGTCTCACCATCCTTTCACCTAAAGAACATTAAGTGCTCGCGTCCCGCACCGATCTGACATTACAGTAAAACACTTAACAACGCAAATACATTATTACCTCCTGACATGCAGGGAGTCCTGAGCAGTTTAAGAGGAAGGCCTGAGGTCAGCAGTGTTTCTCAGCATTTCTGGAGTTCATTTCCTGAAGTATGTGTGCACATTTTCGTGTGTGTGCACCTGTACGTGTGTGTGTGTGTGTGTGTGTCTCCTATCACTGTGAATGCATGCTAACGCTGAAGTCAGAGCGATAACCCAGAGAAGACGCTTGGCTAGTGGAGGAATGTGAGGCCAGTCTCTCTCTCCGCAGAGCAAAACGTCAGATGTTCAGAGTGCAGCCAGACTGGACGTGTGTGTGTGTGTGTGTGTGTGTGTGTGTGTGTGTGTGTGTGTGTGTGTGTGTGTGTGTGTGTGCGTGTGTGTGTGTGTGTGTGTGTGTGTGTGTGTGTATTTTATTTATATAGCGCTTTTTACAACACATGTTGTCACAAAGCGGCTTTACAAATTGCGTGGGTCCAGATCCCTAATGAGCAAGCCAAAGGCGACAGTGGCAAGGAAAAACTCCCTAAGATGGCAGGAATTTAGGAAGAAACCTTTGGGAGGACCAAGACTCAAAAGGGAACCCATCCTCCATTGGGTGGCCCGCTAGCAATGTCCACATTCACAGTTATAGTCCACAGTTATAGTCCAGATATAATCCTGTAGTTATGATTCTACTTCCAGGCCGAGTAGTCACAGTCCCTTCAGAGTAGATGTTCAGGTGGGAGTTGGCATCAGCACGGCCTCTTGCGATAATGGCACATCCAACCACGGCATCGGCACATCCACTGGCAAGCCAGACCATCTCCTAGATGCTTGTATGGGGTGTTGTAACGGGAAAGGCTCATCTTTCCTTGTCCCGGTATTTCTCGGGCAGCCATTGGGAAGAAGAGGGACAATTAGTTCTATATGGAATATGTTAGACAAAGTAAATGTAAACATTTCTGGAGTGTGGCAGCGACTCCGGCAATTAAATTATTACAGCCTAGCTAAAGGGCAGAACCAGAAGGTAACACAGACTTGGGAGCATCCTGAGACACTGGCATCCATCCACTACACCGTCGACAAACTTGAGTGACCGCGTGCAGTGATAGGATGACAGCACCAGCGCGCAGTTTGCGGTAAAAACCCTTTGCCCATGAACCCCTGGATCTGTTACCTTATCTAAAGGGGCACATTAATTACCAAATGCTAGATCAAACAAGTAAGTTTTCAACCTAGACTTAAAGATTGAGACTGTGCCAGAGTCCCGGACACATTCTGGATTCATGTGTATGTATGCGTGCACGTGTGTTTGTGTGTGTGTGTCCATGTGTGCGCATACGTGTTTCTGTGTGTACTGTATGTGTATGCATGTATGTGGGTGTACACACGTGTGTGTGTGTGTGTGTGTGTGTGTGTGAGGGCTGTAGCCGCAGCCAGACCTGCAGTGCGGTGTCTGTTGTGCTCTGGGTCTGAGTGTGAAGGCACCATCTGCAGATGGGCCATAATTAAAAATTAAAGTCTAGTGGTGCTGAGACCTTCATTAGCCTGGTACAGAGTGCAGACTGCAGTAACCCCAGGACAAGCAGGAAGTGCGGAACCTCCTGCCTCTAAACCCTCTTCAGACAAAGACACACTGTCCTTGCCGTCTCCTCCCCGCACGCGCGTCCTTACGTGACCCTCAACGCGGTCGTGTCATGCGTGCCTTCGGGACGGTGCCCACACGCGGTGAGGGGGTTGGGTTCCGTGGATGGCCAGGTCCAATCAGATGCGGTCTGGGGTCCTGAGTGGCCACCACTGGCCAGCAATTCACCACAAGCCAAAAGCATGGGGAAATTCAGATGTTTAGAACTGCCGAGTGTCCCTGGCAAACTGTCCCCAGGATGTCTAAGATAACCCTCTAAGTCAATCTTTCTCTCTCTGTGCCTGTCTCTGTCTCTAGTTACGCTGCTGGACTCGATGTCTGCTCTGGGAGACCTTGGCTGGGAAGCGTATCCACCAGAAGGGGTAGGTAACGACCGAGCGCGGCCACGAGCGCGGCCTAACACCTAGCCCGCGGCTAACGCTAGCCTGTCTGGGAATCCAGTTGAGTCAGAGGTTTGGCCCACAGAGTTACACGAACCTCAAGCAGGTCTCCATCCGCATGTTCACATCAGTATGTCTGTCGGAGTCCCTCAGCCATGCAGGAAACCCGAATTGCACGTCGTTAAGACTAAATGACTCTTTTCCTCCAGCCCCAGACGACTGTTTCTGCCTTTCGTACGAGACTGGCCTGTTGTTTCGGGGTTTTTTTTCCATGCATAATCGCAGCAGAAAATGCATCCCGTCCGTTCAAAAACAGTGGGACGTCCGGCTCCACCTGTTCATGAATATTTATGAGCAGAGAGTTCTCTAGCTCGTGTGTGTGTGTGTGTGTGGGTGGGAAATAGAGTAAAGGTGTGCTTTCCATGGATGCCACGTTTTCATGTTGTTTTCCAGCTAAGAGCTGTTTTGCGTTAGAGGAACAGGCTTTTTTTGAGGAGTAGAACGAGATTAAGAGCCCAGATTAGGAATATAATCCAGAGTGGCAAAATGACATGCCTATTGGAGGAGAGAGAGAGAGAAGGAGAGAGGCCTAAAAATAATCCGGTTAGTGAAAGTCACTAGGCTCAATCTTAAGGATTTTATAGATGCCTTTTTAATGATTTAATAGAACCATCAGAGGCCAGATCAGATCCCCACACTCATACGGCTCGCAAAAACACTAGCGCTCAAGACAGGTCCTGCCGAATCCGAGGATGCTGGCAAAACTTGATGCTTCTGCGGCACTGGAAATGTTTTGACACTCAGCGCGACGCACTCTCCCTCCGAGGGTCTTACATAACGCCACGTTACGCGAGCGGCTGATCCTTCGGTGAGAACTCATTTCCCAGACAAACCAGGAGGCGCGCGGTGACATTTACCGAGCGGCGTGGCTGAGTCTGCCCTGCGCGCTCTCAGATCTCCACTTACCCCGGTCTCGGGGAGCTGCTCCCGCGCCGGTAGGGAGACGCGGATAAGCGGGGTTTAGCGTTTACATCACCCCCCAGGAAGCCCTCTACATGTACACGCATGAGATTTAACAGCAAGATTGTCTGGGAGAGCAGATTACTCTGTGGCGGTCGGAGGGGGAGGGGTGACTGGGATCGGTCTTCGCCAAGCTGAGCTGATCCCGCACGATCCCACTCTCTTAGAGGGACGGTCAAAGGTAGCGCAGCTGTAGCAGATTAAAAATGAAATGGGATATTCAAGACATATTCAGTTTCCCTCTGTCAGCAGCACTGTATGAATAAGGAACATTAACATATAAAATACCATATCTGATGTTTATAATAACTTACCACTTTTCATTGAAATATTCTAATTTATATTTTAAATGCGTACTTTCACAGTGTACTTTTGTAGAGATAAGAGACTTGATGAGAGTAACTGTATTGTTATAAAATATAGCAAAAGGTCTCTGAAGCACAGAAGGGTTTTGTTGTGGTGTTTACTTCCTTCATAATCCACCCTAGTTCTTCTTAATCCACCCTAGTTCTTCATAATCCACCCTAGTCCTTCTTAGTCGCACATCCTCCCAGATCCTCTCCGACTCTCCAAAACCCCTCTGTCCCCAGACCTAGACTTCCTTGACCAATCACAGGGCTTGGCGCTATTGACCAATCACAAGCGACCACGTCGTATCAACCCCTTATCTTCGTGAAACTTCAGAAGTGGAGGTAGATGAACAAACTTCATTTACCAGAGTCTGGCCTCCTCAAGTAAACAAGGTGGTTCCGATGGTGGAGGTTCTTCCGAGCGCAGTTCTACTGTCGGACTGGTGCCGTGTGGTCCCGGGCGGGTACAGGTGCCTTACCCCGTGAAGAACGTTCACGTTCAGGTCGGCGTATCCAGCCTGCCCAGAGGCTCAGACAGGTCCTCCTGTTTCCCATTGCGGTGGTTATTTAAAGGTGCCGAGGTTACAGGGCCCATAGGGGCCTCACTGCTGACGTTCGGGTCGCATGCATGGGGATTAGCGCCCTGACCCCGTGACCTGCGGCAGTAGCAGCGGCACTGCGTTCGGAGGGCTCGGAGGCGAGACGGATCATTACCCATGGGTCCCTGCGCTCGGCTTTGATGGGTGTTTACCTTGCTGACTCAATCGCCTGCCTCTTGGCCCTGACAGGTCAAAGTTAATACCATCAGCCCCCAGCCAGATGTTCAGGCTTGAATGAAGAGACTTGGTCCAATATTGCTTCACTGTGTGTGTATACATGTGTGTGTGTGTGTGTGTGTGTGTGTGTGTGTGTGTGTGTTGTGTCTGAAACACAGCAGGCACGGTTTTCGTAGGATGATAGAAAACGGGCAAACATAATGATGTGTCTATCAAAACTAATCCCCCCCCATGACCAGACGTTCTTTTTGGGCATTTGAGGTCAATTACACACATAAGTGTCTTAAACTATCAGATGGTGGGACAAGAGGGAAGTTGCTGAGGGGGGCAGACAGGAGCCGTGATTGGACCCGTTTCACGGCTACCACACGCAGCAGGAGGGGGCGGGCGAAATATCCGTGTTTCTGTTGAGGCGGTAAAACTCTTTGCATGCGTGTTTGTTACTGTCTGGGCCATAGGCAGGGCTTGATGGTAAGGCTGATAGGGCTGTGGTGGAGGGGGTAGTGTTGTCAGTTTCGATTTAGATACGTTAGCATTACGTCAATATTATGAAAGACATGGCAGAGAAATAGCCTAGTCCTTAACATGGCCAGAGTACGCACATTTAAATGTTAACATACCGCTGCCTTTAATCCAGACGCTGTAACAAGGTTTCAACGTTTCTTACAGTTAATGACACAACGATCATTGCTTTGCACGCTGCATGACAGTTTACACACAAGCGACCTGTTGCCGCCAACACGCGCACATCGCAACTGCTGCCAGCGGAAGCGCGGGTGATGCAAGGGGTTGCGCTCGCGCCCTCTTCACACAGCGGACGCTACGCACGTCAACACTGAACTCAGCGCGCGAGGGGAAGTTGGCAGACGCTCATGTTTTATCCAGTTTTTTTTTTTTATCCAAAACATTTTATACAAAAAAGGTTTTATTTTTAGCTCTTAAAAATTGACTTCATGGGCAGGGTAATAATCCTGTTTTTGATTTTGAAACTTTTAATTTTAGGAGTGTCCTTCAGTAAATTCTACCTTACAGGCTATGCAAATATCTTGTCAGATGTAGATGCAATTCGAAAATGAAGGTCCTCCCTGCCAAAATATAGGCTAGGTTTGAGGGTTAACAGACAAAACGCTAGCCTAAACTCTTCCTGGTAAAAAAAGCCTGTTTGATCTGAAACGGTGGCACTGTAACATAATCGGCCATGCCCCCCCCCCCAAAAAAAAAACAAGTAATTAAAAATATTCGTACGAAATAAATACCCATAAAACTCACTTGTGCTTTTCTCGATACCGAACTCGGAACACTCCACCCGTGTACGTCTGTGTGTGTGAATGTGTTTCTCTTTTGTGGGTGGGAGTCTGCTGACTATTATGGTAATTGCATGTAGTTTATATTCAAAGAGTGGGTTCATATGACATGGAAACTGGCATGGCGTGGAAATGATCACGTTATGTGCGTTATATATGTACACCACAGACCCATTCAAAAACGTTTTGAGACCATTCCTACAGTGTTAAACACATTCTAACTCTACGGCTTCCATTGGGGTGTCAAAAAATGCTTCGATGGAGTAAAACTGTTGGAATTTAGTGTAGGGTTATATTTCGAAAATAAATCAACAGCTACGCGCAAACCTGCCTTTATCGCTGTGTAAATATTTCCCTGGATGTCATAATTACTGCACGTCAGGGTAAAAGCTGAAGTTTTCTCTCGGTCCCTCCATGGACATGTGGCTTTGATCTGCAATGTCCGTGTACGGCTGCACAAGGTACGGCGCTATACACGCACGCACGCACGCACGCACATGGCTCTGTTTAAAATACTTGTAATTGGCCCTCATGCTTCGGTTCATTTTTTTTTTTACTACGCCATTGGCAACGGGATGTTGATTCAATCGAGTCGTTGGAGCTCGTGACATCATGGCAGGTTGCAGCCACCGCCTTTTCCTAGTCAACCGGAGGGCCCATGGACGAGCCTTCTGGAACGTTCTCTGGCCCTGATGTAGGGAACTGATGTCTCCCAGATCTCTTCCTTTCTCCTCATGCTAGGCGCTTCCAAACTGCGCTCCTGCGGTAAAAAGCCCGATTTGCCTTTTAAAGCCTGCCGGATTCTTAACGTGCCACCTCAAAACTGTGCCAAGTTGTTAGCCGGAAACTGGGTTGCTGTCTTTCCTAATAAATGGTCCAGGTAGAAATGAACAGTTGCTATGGTTCTCCCTGGGCTAGTTCCTAACGCCACACTGTACGCTACTTATTTACATCGCGAGTGCGGATGTGTCCTTGGGTTGTTGCTTTTTGCAGTAGTGATTCTGAATCCAGTACTGAATGCAGGTTCAGGACTGAGCCTTTATCGCTTCCACGGCAACAGTCACGGGCGTTCTGCATCTGGTTCAGGGGGAAATGGAGGGGTGGTTGGGGGGGGGGTGTCTTTTGAGGAGCAGGTCTGGGGGGTTTCCTGTGTGCTCAGAGGAACCAGTGTATACTCATTCCTCAGAAGGAGCCTGAAATAGCTCCCTTTGGCTCTCAGCTGAGACAGTCCGTGAGACGGTGTCCGTGAGACCATCTCCACTCTGCAGTGTTTTTGGGAATGTCCCGTTTGAGGGATTGCAGCAGGCCCACTACTTTATTTCCCTTCTCTTTAAGGCACAGAAGTGCTTTCTTACTCATGCGAGAAGTGTCCTCAATTACAGAAACATCACAAGTGGAAACAGATGGTCCAAGATGATGGGCAATAAAGTCTCTGTCTTACTTAATATTAACCATGCATGCACGTACACACACTGTCAACCACCCCCACATACACACAACGACCCATATTCACACACACACACACACACACACACACACACACACACACGATTCAACCATAAAAGACTTACATAGGCTGGCACACTAACATGCACATACACACACACACACACACACACGCATGCACACACCACGACCCCGTCACACTTACACAAAACCACAGTTTTACTCTCTTTGAAAGGACCACATGTCTCCATAATATTAGGAAAACTCTGACATTTTGGGGACATCACAGCTTCCCATGAGGAATAATGCAGCTTTCATGTAATAAAACCTGATTTTCATTTTGGCTGCTGACATGAAGGTTAGGATTGGGGGTTTGGCTTAGGCACGGAAGTGTTGAGCAACAGTGGTCCATATGTAAGAGGAAAACCCTATAGGTAGAAACACAAGACGAACACCCGAGTTAGCCAATCCGTAGCCCTGTTCCCTAACTCCCGCCTCCTTTCCCCCCCCCCCCTTGCAGTGGGAGGAGATCAGCGTGATGGACGAGCGGAACACGCCCATGCGCTCCTACCAGGTGTGCAACGTGATGGAGGCCAACCAGAACAACTGGCTCCGCACGCGCCACATCGCACGCGACGGCGCCCAGCGCGTCTACGTGGAGATCAAGTTCACACTGCGCGACTGCAACAGTTTGCCGGGCGTGCCGGGCACCTGCAAGGAGACCTTCAACATGTACTACTACGAGTCCAACAACCCTAGCCTGTGGTTCATCAAGGAGAGCCAGTACATGAAGATCGACACCATCGCCGCCGACGAGAGCTTCACCCAGACGGACGTGGGCGACCGCGTCATGAAGCTCAACACGGAGGTGCGCGACATCGGCAACCTCAGCAAGAAGGGCTTCTACCTGGCCTTCCAGGATGTGGGCGCCTGCATCGCGCTGGTGAGCGTGCGCGTCTTCTACAAGCGCTGCCCCGCCGCCGTGCTGAACCTGGCGCGCTTCCCCGACACGGTGACGGGCGGAGACTCGGCGCTGGTGGAGGTGCACGGCGCGTGCGTGGACGACTCGGAGGAGGTGGAGGCCCCGCGCATGTACTGCAGCGCAGACGGCGGGTGGCTGGTGCCCATCGGACGGTGCGCCTGCAAGCCGGGGTTCGAGGAAAGCAAGGACCACTGCCAGCGTGAGTGACCTCCGACCCTCGCCCCCTTCCCGTCCCTCTCTCACGCACCCTTACAGCTCACCTGGGTTCACAATCGCAGCTCCGCGTGGCTTCGAGTCTCCCCTGGTCCAGCCCGTCACCCCGTGAGCCGTTTGCAGGCCGACTGACAGGGCTGACAGTATGGCTGATTAAGGCCCAGGGTGGGTTATGTTCAGGGCACGACTGCTTGAGGTTTGGTTTGAGGCTCCGTGTGGAAAAAGGCTTGTGCCTTCCCCCTGGTGTCCGATGGGGTTTGATTGGACACCGTCCTCTGTTTGTGACCAAGCGTTGGGCCTGAGCATGAGATGAGGGTCGTGGCTCCACGGAGCTTTCAGCCTGGGTAGTTTGTGGGTGATATGAACTAGCTGTGTGTTCAACACTGCAGATGATACGCCTGTAAGGTCGATGCTGACTGCTGCTGTTCCAGAGTGAGCTGCAGCAGTGCGTGTCTGTAAGTGTGTGTGTGTGTGTGTGTGTGTGTGTGTGTGTGGTGAAAATTGCTTAAGGCAGTGGTGAATCACACCTATTCATTCAGCGCCCTTCCCCCGCTGGTAAGGAGGGTGGCTCTACATCAGGATGCAAGGTATTTAGATGTAACTTTCTTCAAAGCACCTGTTCTGTTTTTTTATGACTCTCTCCTTAAAGCCAGACTTCTACAGCAGACGGTTTAGTGTGTGTGTGTGTGTCTCTTTGTGTGTGTGTGTGTGTACATTACTCTTCAGTTTCCCCAGGTTTCACTCCTGAATCCAGCCATATTCTCCATCACTGCACCTTCTCTCCTTGCCTCGTTTAGCTGAGCCGAAGGACACCGCCTCCCTGCTCCGATAACGCCCCCCCCCTCCCCCACCTCCCCTCTGATCTCCATGCCGCCTTAATTCGCCTGCATGTCAAGGCCGCGCTCGCGCCGGACGGACGCTGCCCCGCCGAGCGCGAGAACAGGCCCCTTCCATCTCACGCACACCTCTCGTTCCTTCTTGGCTTGCGTGCCCGATCTGATTTTGAGAGTAATTTGAGTAATTTTGAGTGCAATTTGAGGGCAATCAGCACAATTTCCTTCGCAACCCCCTTCCGTCCTTTACACCACGGCGGCTTGCGCCGCGCTCTGCGTGTGTGCGCGGAAATCCGTCGCTCTCCAGCGGAGTTTGTCGGGTTAAAATAAGAGGTGTTCGGCGAGCGGTTCGCGGGACGATGAAGCGGGTCATCGTGGGTGTGGGGGGGCCGGACTAACCCCTTTCTCCTCCGGAGGCATTTTCACTAATGGGTGCAGAGTGGCTTCGTGTTGCTTGGTAATGGGCAGGGCGGGAGGAACGGCTGATGAGCTAATGACAGTGCACGGTGTTGGTGGCATTTTGGTGTGTAGTCTGCAAGTGTGTGTGTGTGTGTGTGTGTGTGTGTGTGTGTGTGTGTGCATGTGCGTAGATCTTTGGTGTGACTGACTGCAGCAGAAATTACAGTTGTGCGGATACACGGCGAGAGATGTCAGACGTGTTGGAGATACCACGGCTGGTCTCCTCCTCGCCGTGCGTTGCGGACAGGACGGAGAAGTCCGAGTCCCTCTTCTCAGCGCCGTGGCTGGGAGCCGACAGCAGACGGGACAACGGCGGAGCTCTTTACCCATCGGAGCTTGTTTCACGTATGCGGCGCACGTCCCCGTCTTATCGCCGTCCCCGATGAACGTTGAACTGCGTCATGAATGCCGCCTGGATATTTCATTCACTCGGCTCGAAGACGTCTTATCAACTGGCACATGGCACCATGACATCATTCTAATACATTCAGTCCCTACCGAGCAGCCCTGTCAGCCGTTCTTTATGCTTCGGTTGGGGGAACTGGAGGAATTATTACTGCCATAAATCCTCATTTGAGACAGTGTCAGTGTGCTTTTCAACATGTCTCAGTCTCTGTCAGGGATGTTAGGTATGTTTTATTGGTCTGTTTTATTTTTCGCCAGAGAAACTTGCTCGTGCTTTGCGGTTGTGTATGTAAAATCAGCGACCAGGTCAGATTGGCTTCTGTGAAGCTGTCAGAGGGACTTGTGAGAACATTTCCTAATGCTTCTGTAAGGTGCAAATGACATTAGGCTGATTCCTGCCTGGTGGTGACCCAGAACATTGCATGAGTTTGTGTGTGTGTGTGTGTGTGTGTGTGTCTGTGATTGCATTATCATGGGTACATATTGATATATTGATGTGACCTACTGTATGAGTGAGTGAGTGTGTGTGTGTGTGTGTGTGTGCGTGTGTGTGCCCGCCCCTTTGTTTATCCTGGATGTTGCCTTCCTTTACACCATCCACTCGCATTGCATTCCTGTATATTTGCACACGACACTGAAGAACACCTGAACACCTGATGTCAGCACTCCTCCACGTGGTTTACTGTTACTGCCGTTCTGTATGTGTCAAGCATCAAACCCCTCCCCCCTGAACAGCCCCACCCCCTACCCCAGCCCCTCCCCCCTGCCCCGCCCCTTCCCTCTGCCCAGCCCATTACTCGTCCCCACAGGCCTGCTATGAGGGCGCAGCACATCCTCCACACACGTCTTTGCCCCCGTGCAGCCCGACAGGTGTGGGACAGCTCGCGATCGAAATCGCTAATCCTCGCTATATCCGTGAGAGGGACATTGCGAGCGTCTTGCGTTCGTTATCGTTCGTTAATGGAAGCATTGGTGGATGCACCCCCCCCCCCCCCACCCCCACCCCCACCGATT
Source organism: Brachyhypopomus occidentalis (assembly GCA_020368025.1). Lineage (NCBI taxonomy): Eukaryota > Metazoa > Chordata > Actinopteri > Gymnotiformes > Hypopomidae > Brachyhypopomus > Brachyhypopomus occidentalis. The sequence continues at coordinate 2,962,812 of JAGXOD010001390.1, read as the reverse complement.
GTGGAGTGCGTTCTTGACGACTGCAGAGGAATTCGCAGATCCTACATGTGGCCGTTGGAACCGTTTGGGTGTCGTTTCATTGTCATCTTGATCCATCCATTAACACGCACGGTCGAGGTGCAGATTTCCAGATTTTCCATTGTCTGCTGCAAACCTCGCGCTAACATTTCATATATGGACTCTGTCCAACCGTACTTCAGCCGGAATACATTTACACCTTTCATAAAAATGTGTCTGCTGTCTGACCTGAAAGAAATCAGAGAACGGACCTCCATTTTGGATTCCCCCCAGAAACTGTAATCATGGTTTCTATCGGTTATTATCAGTATATTATGTGCTGTCAAATATTGGCAGAAACCAGACGAGATGGTCGTGGAGTCTTCATCAGGGGCGGCGAGGAAGAGGCCCAGCTTGTGTTTCTGCGGTCAGTCTTACGGCGGGCGAATGTTCTTCGCTTAGACAGTTCTGCTTTATTTTACACGTCTCGAATGTGGTCAGAATCCGTCCCTGATCATCCCCGAACGTGGCCCTAGGGATCTGGCCGCGGTCCAATCGCTGTGCGCGTCCCTGGATCCCGTCCTGGGTCCCAGTGTGCCTCCCTGGACCTTTTGATGCCCCCGTCGGTGGTCTGGTCCCGATCCGATCACTGAAGGTATGCGGTAAAGGTAATAGGAGGCGTTTAAGGGACCCCAGACTCCTCACGAGCACATCTGTTCCTGAGGGTGGGGTTTTTCCTGAGGGTGGGGTTTTTCACAGGAATCTCTAAAGCTCTCAAGTGCCTCTCCCACCCAGATCGTCTGACGAGAGCTACAAACTTGATTTATGTTTTTCCCTCCAGGAAAACCATGGGCCCTGCGTGCTTTGGGAGCTCGGCAAGTGAGAGGTCAGAGACCACCGACAGTGTGGTGACCGTGGCGTGGTTCTTGTTCTCCCGCTGAAGCGTTTCGGCGAGTCTCTCCCCCGTCTCTCCCCCCGTCTCTCCCCCGTCCGCTTCTCTCCGTCTCCGGAGCCGCTAACGGACTCGTCAGTTTGGGTCGCACACGCGGCAAAATGGCCGCCAGCCCTAATTGCCAGTGTTTTCCACAGAGCCGGTTTTGTAATGTCACATGTCTTTTCTTTTTTTTTTTTTTTTTTATGTGAGTGTTTTATGTGAGTGTATTTTTTTTCTTGCCGGTGTTTTTCTTGCTGGTCTTCGGTAATGGTCCCCCCCCCCCCCCTCATACACTCCACCCCCCCACCCCCACCCACGTCTTTCCCCTGCAGACCTTGGTCTTGCACTCCGGACCACTCCAGAGGCTCGGGGGGCGATGCAGCTGGACTCGTGGTTAAATATTCATAAAGCAGCATGGATCCCCTGTCTCGCTGCGACACAACCAAAAAAGGCTAAGTGCCTTCATTAAAGAAGGCAAACAAATAATGGAAAATGATGAAATTCAATTAGGTTTGGCTACTTGCCGCGTGTCCCCGCTCCTCATTTGGAAGTCAGCGAGGCTGGGCATTTGAATGCTGAGTAGTGTGTGTGTGTGTGTGTGTGTGTGTGTGTGCGTGTGTGTGAAAGAGAGAGAGAGAAAGAGTGAGAAAGAGATATTTCAGGCAGGTTTGCATAAATGTGTTTGAGTAAGCAATGTGTGTGTGTGTGTGTGTGTGTGTGTGTGCTGGGCCAGCGAGTCAGGCGTTTGCTCTTGCATCGCAGCGTTCCCCAGTCCCTGTGACGCATACGCCTTCTCCCCCAGCAGATGAAATATTCATAAGGCACCACGAGCTTTTGTGCTCGTAGCTATGCTCGCCTCTTCCTTTCAGCTAGAACTCAATTTACTCGGAGCGCTGTGACTTCTCAGTGACACCGCAAGCGATGATGTAGGCCACCCGACTCAGAGGCAGGAACCTGCCCAGATATCAGACTCCCTTGTAGAAGTATTTCATATAAGAAGACTGATAGTGGTATTGATTTTGGCCCGAGCTGCTTTTGCTGGGCAACGGGAGTTTAATTATAGTGTATAAAAAAAAAAAAAGGTATTGTGGTAAAAAAGTTCCTGGAACCTTCCCTCAGTCCTCTTACAGGAAGGACACACGTCAGTTGATCTACGCGGGGGAGCGGTCAGGCTTCTCGGCGGCTGTGCCGGACCGCCGTGATGTTGGATAATGACCGGCTGTAAAAATCCGGACGGCGGTCCCGAGGCTGGTGTTGCGTTCGCGGCAACGGCCGGGTGATGCGTGTCTGCTCGTTTCATTATCGGTCACTTAATGTGCCTTCTGGCCAATCGTCAGCCGTCTGGGGCGTCGCCGGCTGTGCTGTCTGGGCTACTACACGGCTGCAATGGCCAGTCACCCGTCACAGACAGTCTTAGCCTGGTTTTGTTGCGGGCTTGATACCTCTGGAAGTCACCTGTCGTGTGTGTGTGTGTGTGTGTGTGTGTGAGTGTCTGCGTGACCGCCTTCTCGAGATTGTAATTACGGTCATGGAAAGCCAGACTCAGGCCGGAGAGAAGCAGTTTCTGACCAAGACGTGTACACACTTGCGTGACCGTGTCAGGGAAGCTCTCCTCAGCTTCTTTCCGTCTGCCGCAGTGACACGGTCTGATCAGAACCGCCTGTCCGCAGGTCAGCGGCTGTGTGAAGCTCTCTCCCTCTGCAGCCTGATCTCTCTCTGGCTGTCTCTCTTCAGGATGTTGGAGGGAGAAGGTGCGATAGGTTCTCAGCACTTGGGGAGAACCTGTGTGGCCTGCAGAGACTCATGTTTCGTCGCCTACTGTCTGATATGAGACGTAGACATGTTTTCATTCACGGCTGCGTCGGGTCTGATTCGCGCCTGCTCGCCGTCTGATTCATGATCTGATTGATGGCCGCCGCACAAGGGTTGCGATGTGTTGTTCGATTACAGCGAGGTTTACACTGGGAGACTGTGGTCTGATACGCTTTCAGCCATAAATCAACTAGACATGATTCGTCCAGAGGTCATTTCCCGCCTGTCGCCGTTACGGGAAGCGGCTGCCCTAATCGGCATGAGCGGCGACAGGATCGCAGCTCTGAGTGGCAGTCATTCACGCAACGCGGATCGCGGCGTCTGTGGAGCAAGCCCCCCCCCCACACACACACACACACACACACACACACACACACACAAAGCTGACCACTCCACATCTGATCGGGATTGTCGGAGTGCTTATGTAACTGTGGTACGGTTCTGCTGACACAACGCACGCTCACACATCGGCCGGGGATCTCTCTCCATCTCACTGCCGTTTCGTATGGGTGGACTCTGCACTTCTCTCCACTCGTGTCACTTTCTCTCTCTCTCTCTCTCTCTCTCTCTCTCTCTTTCTCTCTCTTTCTCTCTCTCTTTTTCTCTGTTTCTCTCCAGGTTCTGAGTTTCTGGGTTTTTGTCTTTGCATTTCTCTCCAGGGGCTGAAACAGGCCATTCATGCTGTCTGTGTCAATTACAGACCCAGCACAGACACACAGAGACCAGAACAGCTTAGACACCTGTCATCTATCTCTCTCTCTCTCTCTCTCTTTGTTTCTCTTATTGATTTAAGGCCTCCCTGTCATTTGCTTTCTCTTACTTTCTCCCCTAACTCCCATACCCTCTCTCCTCACTCCCTGCTCTCTCCCTCTCTCACTCCCTCTCATCTCTCTCTCCGTCTCTCTCTATTTCACTCCATCTCTCTCATCTCTTGTCTCTCTCTGTCTTTCTCTCCATCTCTCACTCTCCATCTCTCCCCTCTTTCTCTCTCCATCTCCCCCCCTCCCTCTCTCTCTCTCTCTCCTTCCTTCTCTCTCAGTCTCTGCATTCCTCTCACCATTCCCCCTACACCATCGCTCGTTCCTTCATATTTACTTACTTTTATTTACATACTTTTGTAAGTCGCTCTGGATAAGAGCGTCTGCGAAATGCCGTAAATGTAAATGTAAATGTAAATTTAAGTTATGTAATGTGTCCTCCTCATACTCCAAGAACCGGTATGAATACATTTTTTTTCTGGAGAAAAAAAAAACAAAGACGTTTATATCAGATTTATTCCTGTCTCTAAAAGCGGCTCAGAGGTAATCCAGCCCCCCCCCCCAAAACCCCCCACTCTCATCAGGTTCTGAGAGAGCTAACCTGGGAACAGGCCAGTTAAACACAGACACTTACTCCGTAGCCATACACCTCCGTCTGAAGCATTGGAATTCAAGACGCGCGTTATGACGATGTTTGTTTTGTATTATGTATCGTGATATGAGATCACGATAAGATGAGACAAGATAGAGAAAGGTAACGTTAGGGTTGTCTTAAATTCATACTTAATCTAGGATTATTTTTTATCCTTTCAGATCAAGAAACATTTTTAAAAGACACTTATGTTTTTTTTCCCTTCATTGACCATAGCAGTGTTATTTACAGGAAATCTAGATCAAGATACACAGATGTGTTCATAGATTGACATCGTTTAATCCTTATTCTCACTGGCAGGACTGGGAACAGTGTTTCCCAGGTATATGACAGAACGTGAAACCTGTCTTTGGGCCGCCGATCTCTGCTCCTGCCGGCTGACTGGGTGGAGGTCGCGACCGCGTGTTTGCGTCCAGGCCACAGGATGGAGAAGCGGTGTCACGCTCTCCCTGGACCGTAATCTCCGCCGCGGGCCTGCGACGGGCGACACTGGGCTACACCGAGCCCCGCAGGGCCCCGTCGATCAGATAAGGGCTTGAAGGGACAACTACAGGGCTCCTGTTTCTGGGTGATGGAGATAGCAAGAAAACAAAGAACAACAAATAGCTTCTGCCAAAGCTGAAAATGTTTCGGGAAGAACCTGAGAGGCCACGACCGTGTTGCAATGACATAAAACGAGGATTTCTCAGACGGCGAAAAACGGGAACGTCAGTAAATCTTTCGGGGTTGATGTTTTGGAGTCGGGGTTAAAAAAAAATATTCTATAATATATTATATAATATAATATATTACACCCGCTAGATGGAAGAAACAGCATTGTTGTGAAAAGTAAAATGTTTTTGTTGAGGGAAATAAAAAAGTTCTAAGTATCCTAATATAGAAAACATAGAGTGTATAAAAACACACCCTTTATACCCAAGGCCTAGATTTGAAAAACTGTGTTTGCTCCAGAAAGGAGAGTTAAGATGGAGGGACAAGCAGAACAAGCAATGATTTAGGTTCAGTTTACACATTTCCTAATCCTCCCATGCAGCAATACATTCAGTGGAAATGTATTTCTATTCCGGCCGTTACGTTTTGACCGAGCCTAGCCACGAGACCTGATTAATCTCTCTGTAGTGATGAGGAGAAACACAGCTTCCTTCTTTAAAACAGGCACTTTGTAATGTAGTGATATATGAACGTATCAGGAGTTAAAACAGATGTCAGGAAAGGTTAATCATCAAACCTGCAAAAGACGTTTTCCTCATTTGGCGAGCTCTTTTTAGCTTTCCTCGGGGAAATCATGTCTATTTTACAGCATTTCAAACACCCCCCCCCCTCTTGCCTCTCTCAAATCTCGCATGTCATATTTCAGCGGAGGAAACGCGTGTGTGCGGGAGTGGCGGTGTTTCGGCGGCAGGAGAGCGCGCTGATGTCAGGCAGGTCCCACCTGATCTCTTTTAAGTTCTAAGCTGGAAAGGAAAATAAATAAATCAAATCAAATCACATAAAAAAAGTAGGTGCTTTGAAGGTCAAGTACTTCCCAAGAAAGTACATTATTCCAGGGTTACACTCTCTCTCTCTCTCTCTCTGTCTGTCTCGGTGTCACTATCTATCTATGTCTCTCACTCACCATCTCTCTCTCACTCTCTATCACTCTAGCCTTCTCTCTCTCTCTCTCTTTCTCTCTCCGTCACTGTCTATCTGTGTCTCCCTCCCTCTCCATCTCTCTCGTCTCTATCGCTCCCTCCTTCTTCCACCCTGTCTCTCCCGATGTCCCTGGCAGGAGGTGGAGGTTTTGCAAACAGCAGCTCTGCTCTCCCAGACCTGTTGGTACAGCAGAGCGTCGGTGCCTGGCGTCTGTTCTCTGTGGGGGTCCTGACGGGAAAACATACGAGCTGAATATCGAACCCCCCCCCCTCCCCCTGCGACCAATCCCCCCTCCCCCCCAAAGCCACAAAGGCCCCCCCCGCATACACACATCCTCCGCCCTCATTTTCGGCCCGAAATCACCTTCTCTCCTCTTTCTCACCAGCACCTCTCTCTCCCTCTCTCTCTCAATTCCCTCCCTTTCTTTCTCAGACGCAAAATGGATGAATTTTGCTCCAACTATTTCGAGACCATAGGGAAAGGGGGGGGGGGGGAAAACAACGAAAACAAGGACAAGGAACAGGGAAGGCCACTCGCGGTAAATGGATGTTCTGTTGAAGCACCTCCCGGCCAAATATAGATCCTGCGTTCCCCGCGGACCGAGGGAGCCGGAGGGAGCCGGAGGGAGATAGCGTGGCGAGCGCCGTGCGAGAGCGCGCGACTGTGCGCAAAGGTTTAGTACATATTTTACCCTAATTGGACACGTCGGAGCACGCGGAGGACGGCGCGCGCCTCTTTGCGTTTTGCCGAGTTAAGTGATGATGTGATTTAATGCGCAGTTACCGAACTGTACAATTGGAGGGGGGGGGTGTGAAAAGGATGAGTGTATAGAAAACACGACCGGAGCTGACAGCATAGAGAGATCAGCAGAGCAGAGGAAGGAAGGAAGGAATAAAAGAAAAAAAGAATAGAGCAGCATATGAACTAGATGTATGAACTAGGTCTCGCGTGCGGGAGCGTCTCCGACACGTAGAGAATCGGACATCTGCTTCGTCTGTTAGCTTAAAGTAACACGTTACAGGCGGGGGGGGGAAGGTGACACCAGCATAGCATGACGACGGGTTACAGATGTGTGAGGGGTTGCTGGAATAACAGCCGCGTCGCCATGCCACCCGACGCTCCACCCACCCTGGGCTCTCCGCCTCCAAAAGGTTCGCATGTGTTGTTCTTCTGTTTTTTTGGCCCGCGGTCTTCGCCGCCGCCGCCGCCGCCCTCCCGCCCTCCCTCCGACTGAGCTGCCTTTCGGAGGGATTTTGGCATCGCCGCCGTGCTAGGCGCGAGGCTCGCAGTGCTGTGAAGCGTCCCGCTGAGCAGCGACTGAAGGTCCCGCGCTGTCTGGTCCTGCGCTGGCTGCTGGCCCAGCGCGTCCACAGGCTGCGAGCGTTACGGCACGCGCCTTAATCAAGGAACGGCACTGTGCGCCATTATCATACTAACCCCGCCCACCCCACCCCCTCCACCAATAGCCTTCATGCTCTGCTAGCCATGCTAATGCTTCGAGGTGAAATACTGCTTTACATGAAAGGAGTCTTGGTGCTTATGCACGATCCTGCTTTGGAGGATCCTGGACCACGTGTCCAGGAGAGAGCGGGTGATAAGCTTCACTCTGCAGTCATCGGTCTGTCTGAGGGGGGCGACGTCGGCCAAATAATCGCCCACCACCAACGCGCTACCTACACGTTTCACTACAGGTGGAGGAAAGCTTGGCAAAAAAGAATTCACACCCTGTCCTGAGCTTTATTTGACAGACTGCCAGGGCATTTTGCTCTGACCTCATTCACAGTTGTTAACTCGTGCACAAGACCCATGATTAATGCCTAACCCTGCAGGATGATGATACCATAACAACAGGGCAGGAAAAGTGAGACTGTGGGTAACATGGCCACTGAAATAATGAAACAGACAAACGTCAATTGTGAGAGCTCTGTGGAAATATGGCGGGCGAGCCACTTCGCCGCCCGCGAGCTTTGCATCATTAGCATCAGCTTGTTTTTGATAATGTCACCAGGTGGCTTAAATCTTTAGGCAGCTAAGCTAGTTGAGGTCTACGTATGTCAGGAGCAGTGGGAATGGAGTGTGGGGCAACGTTAGCGGTCATTAGCGCATGGTGTTTGTACAGCGGCAAGCTATTCGTCGCTAATCATGACCGGGCAGGTTCCGCTCGCTGTTGCCGGATGTCACAATGCCAGGAGGCCTGTCATCATTCGTTTTTGACAGAGTGCCAAGGCCGCTGGCTTATACTTCTCTGCAGAGTTGGCACTGGCTTATACTACTTCTCTGCGAAGCTATGCGTGCAGCATGCTAACTAGCCTGCTAGTAAAAGAAAACAACTGAAAAAAGGTAAACTACCAAAAAATGGTGTATTCCCTCTGCTTTGTCTGGGACAGCAGGGCAGAGGAGGTGGGGCAACCCAACAGGAGGGAAGTAAATGGAGCAGATATGGAGGGAACAGGGCCAGAAAGAGAATGGCAGATATTACCAAAACAACAACAAAATAACCCCAGGAAGCAGTCGGAGTGGCCCTTTGGTCTGAGCGCCTCCGGGTTGTCCACCTCTTCCTTTCGGTTCATCTTCCTGAATAATTCAGAACTCGGGCCGCAGCAACATGCAGTGACATGGACTGAGTGTGATGCCTCGTGTTCTGGAACCCTCTAAGCAAGGTTCTGCAATATCACCTCAGCAAATGTAATCAGAAAACACCCCCCTTTTTAAACATGGTATTCAAGATACGTTATATATCAGCTAGTATATAACAAACTTCAGTTAGTACGGTCTGGTCCTATTAATGAGTCATGCACTGGTATGGGATAATCATTGCCAAAGCAGTGTACCATGTCCCTAATTCTGCTCCACTCATGTTCATCTAGATGTCTACTAAACTGTGTTTCCCACCATGCCTCTGGATTCCTGTTTGATATGAATATATGTAAAGCTATGAATGGCAGTAACCATAACAGTGCTCAGAGCACACTGGCCAACACCACCTCTGTTCCATGGGATTAATTCTGACTCTTCCGTTGTAGGACCGCATACCAACTAAATGGGTTGTGGCAAAGCCGATTAGACCGGAGTTAAGTGCGAGGCCTATCGGAGCGAGCCGTTCACGTTTAAACGGCTGCGATTTCCCGAATGACCCGATTTCTGCCTCAGATACAACTGTGGTCTCGGGGCTCTTGTTGTCGAGGTAAAACTGCGCATGTGGCAGAAACATTTGCTATTTTGTTTTGTTGGGTTAGGGTTAGGGTTTTTTTTTTGAGAAACTGGACATGTCTTTATGTGCCTGTTTGAAGTGGTGAAAACACCGTGCTGGACTCGCACTCTGTGCTAAGAGCAGCTCGACGAGGCAGCGGAGCAAAAGCGCTGTTTTAAGCCAAAATGGGTTCAAAAATACCGTCGCACTCGCGGACATTTTAAATGTCACACCCCCTGTTGCGCCTCTCCACCCACCTTGTTTCAAGTGCGTTTATTTCTGTCCACCAAAATAACAAATGGCGCAAAAGATTGCACGCGACCTATAAAGTTAGTAAAATGCGGCGCGAGGCAGCTTTAACACCCCAGTGGGTCCACGAGAGCTCTCGATGTCATAACCAACCCGTAACGATAATCTTCAGGAAGAAGGAGCCTGGGGTTTTGAATACTGATCTTGTTTAATGGGCCTCGGTTGGCTTTGAAGGGAATCCTAACAGCCCGTCTCTATATGTCGCCTGTCCGTCGCGTGTCCGTCGCCTGAACAGGATGCGCGGCCACGCGGCAGCGAGGTGCAAGTCGCACCGGCAGCGGCAGACGGCGCCGCTACCGTGCAGCAGCCTTACGGGAACGGCAAAGCAACTACGTGGCGTTTTGCTGGCAGTTGAATTCAGGCTAAAATGACATTTATTCCAGAAAAGTCCGCAGAAGGTTCGTTTTAAACAGGTAACTGATATTGGACTTCTTTTCGATGATTGAGAAATGATGGCTACACGTTTAATTGTTTAATTATTGTTGTTGTGGTTATTTGTCTGATAACCTGATAATTTGTCTGTTATTTGTGTGAAATATATACAAAATTCAATACAAATATTCTATTAAAAAAAGGGGGAAAATATGAGATATACATTACATCAGAATCTGGTCTTTTCTTTCACATCAGAAGGGAACAGAAGAACATATGGGTGGGCAAATCATGGAAACTTGTGATTGGTTCCCCACGCATGTGCTCATGGCCCAGCCCATTGGAGGAGGAGCTTAGCTCAGTACCTGCAGGTTGGAGAGACCTGGGAATCATGGGACTTGGGAATAAACTTCGTGATAGCCCTCGTCACCCGGGAATTCTACTTTATTTGTTTTTTTTGCCTGTTGCTCTCTTCAGTTGATCTTAAATAATGATCCAGAGTTGGAGCATGAAGAGGATTTGTCCCAAACCTGGCATCCTCGTTTGTGTCCGGGCGGCGAGGTGAGGCGGACTTAAGGGTTCGGTCGTGCTGAGTCAGGGCAGGTCGCCAACCTCGGCACACCAGAAGGGCCGCTCGTATACGGCGCTGTGGAAAGGGCTTCGATTCTGCTTCCTGTTGTCTGGATTTCATGCTTGGTCGGGTTTGGGAGGGTTTGGGAGGGTTTGGGAGGCGGGGTTAAGGCTGCAGCGGTGAAAGTAGGGCTCAACTTTTTTACTGCTCTTCATTTCAACGGGACGCGAGTCTGTAAATGCCACGGAGAGGGACTGCTGGTTCACCTTCAGCCGACGCTAGAGGGCAAAGCCGTGATGCATGGCAGGCCAGGCCTGTGTGTGTGTGTGTGTGTGTGTGTCTGTGAGGGGTTTTTCCCCAGACAGAAGGCGTGCAGCTGTAGCACCTGCTGGTGAAACGTGAGCAGCTTCACCGCCCTGCAACTCACGTGACTCCGTGCATTGCCCCGCAAACTCCCACTGCCATCACCCCCACACACACACACACACACACACCCACACACACACACACACACACACCCCCACACACACACACACACACACACCTCTCTCTCTCTCTCTCTCTCTTTCCCTTTCTCTCTCTCTCTCTCTCTCTCTCTCTCTCTTTCCCTCTCTCTCTCTCTCTCTTTCCCTCTCTCTCTCTCTCTCTCTCTCCCTCTCTCTCTTTCCCTCTCTCTCTCCCTCTCCCTGTCTTTTCCTGGTAAGGCTCCCTCACTGAATGTACTCAGGCTGCCGAACGCAGCCGCGATCAGTCTTGACTTTTTCAGTGGTCCTGGCCGATTAGAGACCCAGTAGAACTGCGTGACATTAGCGAGCGATTAGCTGGATTGTACTGTGAGCGGGGATCCAGTCACCCAAATAGACCTCACTGTTCCTGTCTGCCTCAGTCTCCCTACACACACTCTGCTTACGCTATTTCGCTTTCTGTACACACGCTCTCTTTTCAGTGGCCGTCTGTCTTACTCTCTCTGTGCCACCAATCCTGCGTGGGCAACTGCCTCCACACCTACAGTGTGAAGAACCAAACAACCCCGATTTGTGCTTTGAGTCCATCTGAACACAAACGGACTCAGGAGGAGTTTCCTTCAGCACGCTGGATCACCCCACGATCCCCCACACTCTGCTTCACACCTCAGTGTGGTTCACACCACATTTATTTTTCTCCCATCTTTCTTCCATCTCTTCCTTTCCTATCCCTATGCTCTCTCTCTCTTTCTCTCCATATATCTCTTTATCTTTCTCTTTTGTAGTGAATTGGCTTCAGACCGTGTGCCTAGGAGGGTGTGTGTGTGTGTGTGTGCGTGTGTGTGTGTGTGTATCCACACACCAACCGTATACCATATCCCTACACTAATATTTAATTGCATGCGGCACTGAATGACAATTCCAACCAATCAAAACAAACCCTCTGGCTGTCTTAGTACAGGCATTCTGAGAAGTCGGTTTGATATGGGCCTGACGCTGTCTGTCCACTTTATACTTTCTACACCAACATGTTTGTTTGTTTGTTTGTGTTGGTTAAGGTTAATGCTCTGTGTACTCTGCCATATACCATGTATGCGATTGCTCACACTTATGTGTGTGTGTGTGTGTGTGTCTGGTTTCTCTCCTTGCTTAATTAAACATGCCTGTCATGGTAGAGACGTGTTCTGTGTAGTGTTTAAGTGTGTGTGTGTGTGTGTGTTTTGTTACACAGCCCTGGCGCCAGTGAGAGTATGACCTTAAAGGTCAGAGGTCATCAGTCTACTTGGCTACTTGGTTCCAGACCCAAAATTGGTGTGTTTTTGAGTAGATTAGCGAGGCAGTCTACACATGGCCACTCGTCTGAGTGCTAACGGTGGGAGACCTGGCTAGGAGAAGCTTAATGGGTCTTGGGTCTCCAGAGATGGAGAGAAGGATTAACTTTATCATTATTCAGTCTTTCTTTAGATAATACTGGTAAGCTTTTTTTCTCCTTTTGACTCTCTCTCTCTGTCTCTTTCTCTATCTCTCTCGTTATTTCTGGATGTTTCTGTCTTTGTTTTGGTGGCTGGAAACCCTTGTGTGCTTTGGTAGAGAGGCAGTTCTCTGCACCGCTGAGAGGCAGGCAGACCCAAAACATGACTGGGGCTTCTGGACGTGGGGGGGAGAGAAACCCCTCCATCTGGGGCGCGGGAGATTGCGGTGAGGAAGAGTGCGGTGAGGAAGAGTTGGGTGTTTGTTTTCTGTCTGCGTGCAGCAGACAAGAGGCCGCGCATGGGGGCAGAGGGAGATGGAGGGAGGGAGAGAGGGAGAGGGAAGGAGGGAGAGAGGGAAGATGCTTTTGAGATAGTCCACCCACCTCGCACCCTTGACAGTAAATCGATAACTCAGAGCGGACCAGCTCATCCCTACTGCCACTCAGGCAGATGAAGAAAAGAGTTGAGCAGGGAGAGATTGAGAAAAATGAAAGAGAGAGAAAGAGAGAGAGGGAGACCGAGAGTGGCGACGCTGAGAGCAGATAAGACCATGGGACAGTCAGCAAGATTCAGGTTGAATTATGCTTCCTAATGAGGGAAAACCTATTCTTAGTTTTCTTAGTAAATTGATGTCAACTATGCACAAATACTTCATCTCTCCCGTGAATGAACACACACACAAAGGTGGCATTGATGGTGAAATGTAGATGGTGAGTGGTGATGCTCAAGGTAGTAATGATTATCATATTGCCCCCGATAGCTTCATCATCCTCATTATCATCATCTTCATCACCTTCTCAAGTGTTAACCGTCATTATATACTCTTACAAATGAATAGTGTTCATAATTCAAATGTTCTAATGGTCTTTTCGGTACATCACCCAGTCTTGAGAGCAGAGATGCGCGCGTGTGTGTGTGTGTGTGTGTGTTAGAGCATGGCCTTCTCATCTGAGATTGTATGAGTCATGGCCTCTTGGAAGCTGATATTAAGAGAGTCTCTCTCTCTCTCTCCCACCCTCTCTCTCTCTCTCTCTCTCTCTCTCTCTCTCCCTCACTCTCTCTGTCTCTCTATCTCCCTCTCTCTCTCCCTGTCTCTCTCTCTCTTTCCCACCCTCTCGCTCTCTCTCTCTCCTCTCTCTCTCTGTCTCTCTATCTCTCTCTCTCTCACTCCCTGTCTCTCTCTCTTTCCCACTCTCTCTCTCTCTCTCTCTCTCTCTCTCTCTCTCTCTCTCTCTCTCTCTCTCTCTCTCTCCCTGTCTCTCTCTCTCTTTCCCACTCTCTCTCTCTCTCTCTCTCTCTGTCTCTCTATCTCTCTCTCTCTCACTCCCTGTCTCTCTCTCTTTCCCACTCTCTCTCCCTCTCTCTGTCTCTCTATCTCTCTCTCCCTCGCTCTCTCTGTCTCTCTATCTCTCTCCCTCTCTCTCTCTCCCCCTCTCTCTCTCTCTCTCTCTCTCTCTCTCTCTCTCTCTCTCTCTCGGGCAGAGGGATTTGCCCTGCTCCAGTACTTATTAGGATTTAGCCTGCGTTTAAGGACCTTGTGAGTGGAGCCTCTCCGGTTGGCTTTGCTTCCATCTGGGTGTGTGAGCTCTGCAGTACTGGGTGGGCACAGGGAGGCAAACACTCCGTAGCGCCGACTCCCGCATGGCCTTCTCCAAACCGCTCACACACACTTTTATCCGCGAGGAAAACAGCTGGCGATATCAGTCAGTGGGTGTGACAGGAAACGTGCGAGGAAAGGATTTGCTGAACAGGAAGCAGCTGAAATGAGACTCTCTGGCGGTGTGTTTAAGTGTGTGTGCCTACGGGGCCGTTCGTGGGATGACCCGGAGTGGACATGTCAAAGGAAGGGTGTCCAGGCAGGTGCCTGTCGGGCATGCCCGGGGCTCGCCTGCCTGTAGGGTATGGCCAGAAGGAGACGAACCTGAGGTCTAGGTTCATGCTATAGATCATTTTGACTCATTCAGGCTCACTCAGACTCAGTACAGCTCATTCAGACTCACAGTATAGCTCAATCAGACTCATGATACAGCTCACTCAGACTCATGATACAGCTCAATCAGACTCATGATACAGGTCAATCAGACTCATTATACAGCCCACTCAGACTCACAGTGCAGCTCAATCGGACTCATTCAGGCTCACTAAGACTCAATACAGCTCATTCAGACTCATGATACAGCTCATTCAGGCTCACTAAGACTCAATACAGCTCATTCAGACTCATGATACAGCTCATTCAGGCTCACTAAGACTCAATACAGCTCATTCAGACTCATGATACAGCTCATTCAGGCTCACTAAGACTCAATACAGCTCATTCAGACTCATGATACAGCTCATTCAGGCTCACAATTGCAGTGTTGTCACGCGACACAGGGGTTTGCAGAGCCGTGATTGTTAGCAACCTACACACCCTCGTTATCACCTGACCGAGGGCGTTCGGCATCTCTCGGGCCCCCTCTACCCGTGACGGGCGGCTCCGTCATGACGACGAGCCTCGTACGGTCCCGCCTCCTTATGTCAACCTTATGGCAGATAGATGCCCAGGAGGCAGGTAGACGCCCAGGAGGCAGGTAGACGCCCAGGAGGCAGATAGACGCCCAGGAGGCAGGGAGACGCCCAGGAGGCAGATAGACGCCCAGGAGGCAGGGAGACGCCCAGGAGGCAGGTAGACGCCCAGGAGGCAGATAGACGCCCAGGAGGCAGATAGACGCCCGGGAGGCAGATAGACACCCAGGAGGCAGATAGACACCCAGGAGGCAGATAGACGCCCAGGAGGCAGATAGACACCCAGGAGGCAGGGAGACGCTGTGCTGACACTGGTTGCCAGGTGCCAGAAAATGACCTCAAGAGTTTCCCGAAATCTCCAAAGCGGACGGCGGTAATTGAATTCGCGCGGTTTCCAGATGGCATTGTTCTGTGGGGGCTGCGTGCAGGACAGGTACAATCGTCTGTCACATCCTTCTTACTTCAAGATGCTCAGTGTCATTTGTGACTGAGTCTGGAAATCAAGATTACTTATTCTCAGGTACTATTAGCACTGTTATTAGTATTAGTATTAGTATTAGTATTAGTAGGCCCTGTGTCCTGCGTGTATGTAGAATTATGCTTTATTCATTATAATGAAGAAAGTTGTGGCTGTGTGAGGTTTTATTTAACGTTAAACACCGTCAAGTTATCACCGTGGTAAATATGCGGCCCATGTGTAGCCAATAGGAGTGAAGGGCTAGTCTCACTGGGGCTCCACGGCTGCCTCCAAAATGCGAACGTGACCAAGAGCCAACAGCAGCAGTTAGCGTCAGCTGATCTCCACTCATTTTGACATTGCTCGTCTGGGGTTTTGGGTGGAGGTTCGTGGTGTCCTTCCTACGAGTGGCGAGGTGGCGGGCGTAGCTGGGAGGGTAAAGGACAGAGAGGTTATCTGGGAGCGAGGTTGCCAAGGCGACTGCAGGGGCGTGCACCTCTCCGCAGGAGTGAGAGCACTTTTTTTTTTTTTTTCTGGAAGGTTCCTGCAGTTTCTGAAGCTCCGGAGGGGCTTGTAGAGGGGAGAAGAAGACAAGTGTGTGTGTGTGTGTGTGTGTGTGTGTATGTGTGTGTGTGTTTATCAGCACTGAAAACCTACAGACCTTTCCCAAAAGCACAAGTATATGCATTGCTGTGGATATTCATTAATTTGTTACCTAGTGAAGAGCTTTAGGTATGTTTGTATGCAGGTGTGTGCATGTGTGATAGAGACCGAGAACAACCTGGAGAGATATTCTTACCAACTTCTCTCCTCCCACATCACCTCCTTCATCCGGCTGTCCGATCGGAGCCACTCCCTACTTCATCTGCGTCGCAACACGTGGCACCTCTGACCCGGGTCAGCCCGAAAACGCGGGAACCACCGTCAGCTCCGGCCAAAGTTTCCTTGTCCTCTTCTCTAGACAAAGAGCGACAAATAAACAGGCGAATGAACGCGTGGCGTTGTCGCATTCCATCTTAATGCGTGATGAAGTGTCCGTTGTGCTCGTCCTGCTTTGCGTCTCGGGCCGCGAGTAACGAAGGGCGAGATTTAGACGTTAAGGCGCTACACACTCGGCGAGCTCAGATACAATCTTTGTATATTAATCCAATAAAGCGCGTACAGCTCCCCAGCGTAAAGATGAGAGCAGGGAGCGTCGAGACACGTCCCGCTGCTTATAGATCACGTCAGGACGGGGGGTCCCGCGCCGGGGTGCTGGCAGGACGAAGCAGGGACGGAGACGTGTCCTTGCGTAGCGTCGGGGGAGGGGACGGCAGAGCGGGACAGTGCGTTCTTCTGTCACATGATGCTGCAGGAGAAGCCCCTGGACGTGAGCATGTGTGATCTCTCTCTCTCTGCGTGAGTGTGTGTGTGTGTGTGTGTGTGTGTGTGTGTGTGTGTGTGTGTGTGTGTGTGTGTGTGTGTGTCAGCAGGGGCTCCACATGGCCTTATCACACACAGAACAGAAAGCAACATGCCCCTGGCGATTAGCTACCTCTGTGTGTGTGTTTGTGTGTGTGTGTGTGTGTGTGTGTGTGTGTGTGTGTGTGTGTGTGTGTGTGTGTGTGTTTGAAAAAGAGAGACCAGTCCTGTAGTAATGATGTCATTCTCCAAGATGTAATTCACAGTTATTTATTGTGTGATTCCAATTTCTCCTGCCTGAGGAACCAAGAGACACAATGCCGTAGTTACAGCCCCCTCTCTCTCTCTCCCTTTCTCTCCATCCCTCCACCATTCCTCTTTCTCTCCCTCTCAACCCCCCCCCTTCTCTCTCTTTCTCTATGTTCTCTCCTCCCCACCCTCCCCTGCATTTCCTCCATCTAGATGTTATATTCATGATTACAGTCCTCACAGCTCTCAGCCTTGTTAGAGAAGAAGACGTGAGCCCTTCTCCACACACACACTGTCACACCTGCTGAACAGTCCCACCGCTGATACCTGACGGCTGGCTGGCCCTGTACACGCAGTGGAATGGTGTCCTAAGCACAGCATCCTTTTTTACTGTATACAATTGCGTGGGCCACTAATGAAATCCTCACCTCCACGACACTGGAGGCCAGTTAGACCCTCAGCTTTAGGTGAGACGCAGTTTATAAAATGCTAGTTTATAAAATGCTGTCTGATGAATTAGGGCTGTGTAGTGTAGCAGTATAATGGTAGTAATAGTGGTTTAGTAGTAGCACTAGTTTAACAGCAGTAGTAGTAGTATAGTAATAGTAGACACAGTGTACATAAAGTAGTAGTAGTTCAGTAGTACCTGAAGAAGTATAGTAGCAGTTTAGTAGTAGTAGTTTAATTTTAGGAGTAATAGCATAGTAGTAGTAGTAGTGTAGTAGTTGTATAGTAGTAGCAATAGTGTAATAGTAATATAGTTGAAGTAAGAGTAGTAGCAGTAGTGTAGTAGTAGTTGTAGTAGTAGTGTTAGCAGTAGTGTAGCAGTAGCAGTAATGTAGCAGTAGCAGTAGTGTAGCAGTAGCAGTAGTGTAGCAGTAGTGTAGCGTGGTGGAGGTGGTGGTGGTAGCAGTAGCTGTAGTGTAGCAGTGGTGGTGGTGGTAGCAGTAGCAGTAGTAGCAGTAGCAGTAGTGTAGCAGTAGTGTAGCGTGGTGGAGGTGGTGGTGGTAGCAGTAGCAGTAGTAGCAGTAGCA